>CATQJL010000112.1:50774970-51185771 GCA_958299035.1 Cylicocyclus nassatus | reverse complement strand
AAGCAGTGGTATAAGCAGTGGTATCAACGCAGAGTACTGCCCAAAGAGGTTTTCGAACACGCTGTTTACGAAAATAGTAGTCTTTGAAGAAGACAGGGTCTTTTTGTAGAGATATTGTGAGGTGACTGTAACTGAGTCACAAAAGTTCGTAAATTTGCCTGCACATTTCGCGATTTGTCAGAAAACTTGCCTGCTTGCCTTTTCAAGTCAAATCACTGGGAACTGTGCTATCAAAAGGTGCATGTTCAGGCTCCAGTCTATAAAGTTCGCCGAGTTACGAGCCTACGAAAACACGTCCTCATGAATTTCGCTCAAAATGTAAAAATCGCGTATTTCATCGAAATTCCACCCTCAGTGGTTGTATGACATTCTGTTGCATATGCTCACTTCGCCTAAGGGATCCCATTGAGTTGAACATGGTGGTCGCGCGTTCTTCAGCTGCTCATTCGAATATCCAAGCACCTTCGTAGCTTGAGCTCAGATCTACCTAATTTCCAAATCCAGCACATTAACACCATTAACCAATGTGAACAGATTTGATCAGTATGTCATACAACCACTGAGGGTGTAATTTCGACGAAATACGCGATTTTTACATTCCTCCTTTAAACCTTTTTTTAGATGTAAGGAGGAGGGCTTGCTAGAGGCTTGGGATTTGTAATGAAGGATGGAGCCTGTTTCTGAAGGGTCCCTACCTAGCCAAGGTAAACAAACAGCTTTATGTTTGGCTTTCAAATTTACCGCTTTCCAAGATTGCTGCAAATCATACCCCATTCCATCCATTGCGTAAGCACGCTGGCCAGCCGTATCACGGCGAATGCAGGGTACGCGAAAACCCGAGCTTGCCGCAAAGTTTGTGCATTCGGCTATAGACCAAAGTACGACAAGGACAAGAACTATGGAGTTTTCTAGTGCAGATCTACTAGGCGTCCCAAAAAATGTATCGAACTTTTGAACTCTAATACTTCCCTACATGGAAAGCTTTCGCGGATCTTTAGCGTTATATGGTAGAGCTGGGTTCAACTTAGATTACGGTATAAAGCGAATCACCAATTTCTCTAGTTACTGTAGGATTACGGTAGAAATTTTCGATTAATTTTAAGCTTCTGGATAGCTGCTTCTAAAATTTTCAAAAAAACCCTGAAAGACGTCAAACTAAGGTTTTCGTGGATTGCTGAATCTAATTACAAAGTTTTCCGCTACCGTACTCCTCATCTTCCTACGGTATGCGTACTTTACAGCTGAATTTTTGGCTCTTTGTCCAAGATTTACTAAATCAGCGTTGTCATTTTCAAAAAGTTCAGTTGAACCTTAAAGACAGAAATTCAGCGTTACAGTGCGCATACCTTAGGATGATGAGGAGTACGGTGCACAAAACATTGCAATTAGGTTCAGCATCCCCCGAAAACCTTAATTTGACGTCCTTCGATTTTTTTGGAATTTTAGAAGCAGTTCTCGCTTATCGTAAGCTTAAAATTAGTCGAAAATTCCTACCGTAATCCTACAGTAAACTAAGAGGAATTGGTGATTCGCTGTATACTGTAAATCTAAGTTGGACCCAGCTTTACCGCATGACGCTCAAAGATCCGCGAAAGCTTGCCATATAGGGAAGTTATCAAAGATTAAACTTCGATACATTTTACACCCTGTATAACAATACCACTTAACGTAGAAACCATTTAGCATCAAGCGCATATTGCGTCCAACGCAAATGAAGATGCAATACAAAAGGAGATATGATTAACGGACCTGTTCAATCCGGTTATGAAGTTTATCCAGTCTTCTACTTCTTTAAGGGTGGAGTCTACATAGTATGTATTCTTCTGTTTGGTAATGAGGACTAAAAACTCTAGTCGCTCACTTTTGCTGTGCTACAAACAGGGTCAAGCTTGTGATGCGACTGTCGCAACGGGGGGTCGTAAAGAGGTACCTAAGGTGGGGGGGGGGGGTCGTAAGAGAAGGCAGTTAGGCTAAAATAGCCTAAGCTTAGAAGGGAATCTAAAAACAGATCATTAGTTATGTTCTTTACAATAAATCTATAAAAAAGTGTAAATCAGAATAAAAAAATCTGTAGAAATTCTCAAAAAAAAACATCTACAAGAGCTCAAAACACTTTTGAAGGATGTATGATTTGATAAAAATGTTAAATGTACCGATTTCCCTAGAAATCTTGCTTCTGAAGCCCTCCTGAAGTCTCACACACTCGACAAAAACGAATATCTTTACCAGCTGTGACCATCATAAATTTCTAAATCTTTTTGTAATGTTCACGGGCCCATATGATTTATCTGTACTTTGGAGATGCTCCGCTACATCAATGCAAAATTTGGTGTTAATTTGTCAGCTGTGGATTTTCTTATAATTTTATGTATGGTAGCAAAAAATCAGGAAAGGGGGTCGTATCTGGGTCGCATCTAAACTTCTTCGGAGCTATTGAAGCTTGTTGGCTGTAATTCTACTGTAATATGAGGCCACCCTCCTACCTTCCCTCATAAAAATTGCAGGCTGTTTTATAACTTCTCTGGTAAGTTACAAAATTTTAAGCTCAAAAATCCCAGTTTTTGCCTTTTAGGATCGCATCTAAATTTGCGATAGTCGCATCTAAATTTTTTCGAGCTTACTGCTCCTCAAGAGGTTAAACTTTTTCTCTGGATATCTGGGCGCTATACTACAGAAGCTGTGCTTTGCAGCCTCTCAATCTTTTCCTGGCCTTAGTTACGAATTTTGAAACTACCGTGCTCATGACGTCGTTCTGGACTGCGCTCAAGCGGTTGTTTTGGCGGGAAAAACTGTGGAAGGGGTAGGAAGCAAGATTCTTAGTCGAAAACATCTTTTGTAATTCAAGAACGTCTTTTTTTTTCTTCGTGCAAAAATTTGTGTCGCCTACGGGGGTCGAATTTGTTGGTCTGAAGTATGCCTGAAAATTCAAAAATAACTTGCAGATTCTCAAAAATTATTGAAAATGTGTATGTGTGCTACAGATGCTGGACGCACCCATTGGCCTAGAAATTCTGCTTCCGAAACCTCACTGAAGTTTTCACGCAGGTGTTTTTTGAGATCGACATTAGTTTATGCAGGTTACCGCGAGGAATGAGGGCAGGGAAGGTAAGGGAGATAAATGGAGGAGGGTGGGGGGAGGGGGAAGGGGGGGGGGGGGGGGGTCGTACGGATGGGTACCTTTAAGGGGGGGGGGGGGAGGCGCAAATGAGGGTCCCGGATCGCATCAACACGCTTGACCCTGGCTACAAATTACTTTTAAATGAGCAATTTAGGCGAGCGGCATATATGTCGGCGTTGAAGTTTATAGATTTCTTGAAATTGCAACCCATCATTTTTGGCAGGTTTACGTCCCAGTAATTTTTGGAATTTTTATTTGAGGTCTTTGGCGGAGCAGTGGTAAGCAACAGATAGGGCAAACCTTTTGCTTGTTAATGCGATTTGTTGTTGCAATTTGTTCAGCTTGCTTTTAAGAACTTTACTTGATATTTTTTGCAAAAGTAATGGGTTTTGAAAAGATCTCGGAACATATAATTTCAATAATATCTACAAAATCTCAAGGATATCAAATTTACAACTCAACTATGACTGCCATTAACCTAGCGAAGAAAATTAGCGATTTTCTTCTAGGGAATTTTTGAAACATAGCATAATACAGTGAAGAGTGATGGTAATACTACGGTCGTAACGAGAAATACGGTAATATAGTCTGCAAATTTCTTGCAAAGAAAACAGCTGTTAGAAAGAGAAAAAAGTTGCATATGGCATTTCAGCTGTTTGCTCCTTTGAGTTTCACGAGATGCGACTGGAGAAGGCACGTTAGAAAGCTACAAGATTTACATTGAGTTGCAAAAGGTTTTGTCGTCCCAGCTAGCCATCAAAGCATCTTCGATAGCCTCGAGTGAAAGCTTCGAGAATCAGCGAAACTTGGAAATCGTGCCGAAAATGAAGAGTTGTGATCTGTAGCAATTATCTCAGCAACCCCTTAGTGAGTTACATTGAGAACTTGGCCGTTGAAAAGAGGAAGAAGTTCTGTGTGACCGCTTGAAGTGTTTGTTTGACTCTTTACTGTGCGAGATTCGCGGGTTTGTTCAAAAAGACTGACAAAACTTTTTCACCGACTCATTACGCGAAAACGTAAAGGGTCTTAACAAAGAACGGTCCCCTGAACAATTATTCAAGATTTGCAATTTTTATGATATTCAAAGTGGAGTTTTTTGCTATGGGTGACAACCGTTCATGCACATTCCGATTTTAGAGTGAATTAAGTGCTGACATTTTGCTCAAAGTTGACAATTGAGTCAGGATGTGAAAAGTAGTTCGTAAAACTTGCCTAGACTGACGAGGCAGAGTTCCCAAGTCAGCTCGGCCAACCCGGATGAGTCATATATCACCGTAACGAGCTTGAAACGCTGATTCCAAATTTGCTTTTCTTTTCTGCGGAACAACTTTCCGAGAGAAGTTATGAGCGTTTAAAAGTCTAGATTTGTAATGTTTTAAGTGGCTTAAAATTGGCGAAACCTGTACAATAACACATGAAAGTGATTTATCAGTTTTGTATCAAGTATATTGATTACAAGGACGAGACACAGATAATGAAATTACATTAGGTGTTGTTTTACAGCATTCGACTGATTTTAAGCCATTTTGAACATGACAAATTTAGAAATTTAAACGTTCATAACTTCCCTCGGAAAGTTGCTCCGCAGAAAAGGAAAGCAGATTTAAAATCAGCGTTTCAAGCCCGTTACGGTGATAGATGACTCATCCGGGCTGGCCGAGCTGACTCGGGAACTTTCCCTTGTGAGGATCTGTAAGCCAAAAGTCCATAGAAACAGCTGTGGAAATAACTAGATCCCAAATTTTTTGATTTACTAGGTTGATGCATAATTCCTGCACCAAAAAATAGAATAAAAATGTCAAAAAAACTTAAACAAGCTTGTCAATTTCGAAACATGCTTATCATTATGTATATCGAAAGTAGTATTTTATAGTACAATTTAGAAAATCGTTATGAAACAAAGCAGTAAGCCAATTTTAGTATTCGCAGAGACAACCAATCACTACCAACTTCTCTTAGTCAAAAAGAGTATGTCATAAAACTAAGACCAAAAACAAAATTCGCAGAGACAACCAATCACTACCAACTTCTCTTAGTCAAAAAGAGTATGTCATAAAACTAAGACCAAAAACAAATTAGTTCTATTTATGTTTCATCAATTTTTAGGACCAAAAAAACAAAAAAAAACTTTTTGGATGTCTGTTAATCACCTTATATCAATGAAGTGTGCCCTCAGGGAATTTCGGATCGAGCAGTTTCAGAAAATGCGAGATTTTTTCCTTCTATAATTTATCAAACCAGAAGATTACATTGGAGCTGAATGACGGAATATAATTTTAAATTTTTGTGCAGAATAATGCATCAGCCTAGTATAAACTATACACAATCACAATCATTGCTTACTACTTCTTGATATAAAATATATAGTCTAAAGTCATATTGTAATCGTAGACGATTACAATATGACTTTAGGAAACTTAAAATTCCATATTTCAGCATAAAACTGGAAAACAATATAGAGCTCATGCTGTTAAAATTATTGGATGGGGTGTAGAAAATGGTGTCAAATACTGGCTTGTTGCAAACTCTTGGAACTACGACTGGGGCGAAGATGGTACGTTTATAAGTTGTTCACTTAAACGGGTATAAGGCAATTGCATTATTTGTTCAGGCTTCTTCAAAATACTTCGCCGAACCAACGAATGCAATATGGAATCGTGGGTCGTTGCCGGTACTATGAAAGTTTGAGCAAATTGCATCAATAAATGTACAAAAATATGTGTTTATAGAATAGAACAACTTTGGAAATGAACATTTTATGAACTGGAATTGTAAGATTGCATGACACTTGTACTTCTGTTTCGGCAGACCTATGATCTGCGTCACTGAAAGAGGGGAGAACAATATATAACTCCCGGCTGCACCGTCTTCCATCCACTAATGTCTTGCTTTGTTATTCTTCAGAAATGAGCTTTCAGCAAAAAGTTTTCATTCATGAAAAATTTTTACCATATGCGCGGGAGAGTTTCTCAAATAAGTGCATACTCATCCTACAAGTAAATCACACATTACCCCGTTAAAATTTCATGGTGTTTCTCAACCCATATTATAAACCTGTACCACAAACAGGAAGTGTTCAGAACTTAACTCAGCCATTCGAAGCAAGCTTTAGATCAACGGACTTGCAGTAATGCCAATCTCAGCGTTTAATATCTATCGTACGGCTATCTGGAAAGAGTTACAACCTTTGGATGTCTGATTTGTTGAGTATTTTGTAGCGCTCCACAAAACCTCCAAACACTTACTTAGGTCATTGGTAAATATACTTCTTCCTTACAATTGAAATATTCTTAATCACTGTTAGTATGCGCTTGCGGCCACCTTGCAACAAATCAAATTATATTCGTTGAGAATCGGGTAATCTCACATATCTGAACGCTCACAACTTTTTGATAGTCGTTCTGCACATAATAAACATACAATGAAATTAGGTTTTAGGGAGAGTCCGCTAACAGCCTGCTGCATTACTTCTGTTCAATTTGAATTTTTGAATTCGAAATGTCATAACTTTTTTCAATCAACTTTTTTCCATTATCTTAATCCTATTTGTCAAGCAGTTCCTTGGCTATTCTTTACAGCCTTCTTCTTCAAACCTCTTTTTTGACAAGGCGATGTTCCCTCATGTGAACTGATAGGCTATTAATCAGTTACGGAAGAAAAATATTCATGGATATTACGCAACTCAAGAGCCCAAAGGGTTTGGTGCCAAGGATTTTTTTTGATCCAACAAAAGAGAAGCCACCTTTTGACCTCGCTTCAGTGCATGTGTGCATGCCATTTACAAATAAAGAGAATTTTGCGCTTGACGCGAGGACGAAAAATAACTCGGTGGATGGTCCCTGCAAGGAAAGCAAAGAAAGTATCGGTTTTAGATTGGGGCGAAATTGGTCCCCCCACCCCTTTTCAAGCATCAGCTCACGATGTACGTAAAATAATCGTTAATGCAGAAGCGGAGTCTCGGGAGTGGTAAAAAAATTTCAAAGACCATCCAATTACGAGAACGATCTGAACTGGATTTTATTTTCGCTTGATTCAATTTCGATCAGCTAGATCTTGCAATTCGCTTACTTGGAATTTATAAAGACTCGCCAAAGGAATTTTGGCAAAGCTAAAGTTGTAAAAAAAGGGAGAGGTGCCGTCCTAACTCTAACAACTGGATCAATTTGGTTCTTTCTAATTTTGGCAGCGAAAATCTTCAACAATGTAATAGTTAGTGGAGTTTCAATAAGATAGAGCAAAGCTTTTGGATGTCTAACAAAAAAATAGTTTCGTCTCGTTTTAACCATTTGAGCTTAGTCGCGCTGAAATTACTGATATAATCAGTGGTTCGCATCTAAATTTGCTACTACTACTACTACTACTACTACTACTACTACTACTACTACTACTACTACTACTGCTACTACTACTACTACTACTACTACTACTACTACTACTACTACTACTACTACTACTACTACTACTACTACTACTACTACTACTACTACTACTACTACTACTACTACTTAATTTCTGAAATCTAAATGCACTAGTGATTTATAAATCCGCCTATATAAAATTTCACGAGTTTTGTCTTATTTGTAAACTTGAAGGCCATAAAAAAAATCATGGAGTCGCAAGTGGAAACAAGTTGCGGATCCCATTAAGACATTGCCCGAGCGGCAGCGCAATGGTGCACACATAATATTCGCCACCAAAAAAGACCCGCTATCGTATCTGGAAGGTATCTTGCATTGATTTGCATGTTAGCTCGAAACCTACCGCTCGTGACCCAGTACAAAACCATGCAAGCATGCACGCTATCCTAAGTACGGTACTGGGGCAGGGCCTGGACGCTGGTAAAGGGGTGTGAGCAAATAAAAATGTACAGTAAGAGGAAAGAAACTGAAGTATGGTACATCAACCTTCGAAGATGTCCTTTATGTTTACAAAAAGACTATGTAAGGGCCTATATACGTATCGGATTGACAAGAGCGGCAGTGATTGAAAAGCTCATCGCTGTAGGCTATAATTGAAGAAGAAGATAACAGAATGTCTACAACTGAGCTCCTAGTGTCAAGAAAAAAAAACGGATTACGAGAAATTTTTCCGTCGCGACATATTTATTTTTTCAAAACCGTCGCAATGCTATAACTTTTTTTGACTAAAGTTTTAAAAGAAACTGAGATTATCACTGAAATGTTGAGAATCTAGCGACTTAGTACTATTTAAAAATTGATTTCATTTGGGCTGTCGCGACGTATTAATACCGCTGCACCGAATTACGTTGTTTAAGCATAAGTTTTTATACATACACAAGTGAACTTTTAGATTTCTGGCAGGATTTTGACTTACAAAATGCTTCAAAAGATTAAAAAAGCTTTTGCAAGCATGTAGTGATTTTTTCCGTTTTAATCAGATATAAGTTAAATTTACGAAAGTTTTGGATAATTCGCAAGATTTATATCAGAAAGTCGACAGCAATAAGCATTGCGGCGCTCGCTATTATTTTCGAAACATCAACTCTATGACACGGGTTCTGGCCCTTAAAAAACGACTTAGACTGCAGACGCTACTACGAATTGCAATGTTTCATAATTTTCAAAATTATGCAGCATTGGTCAAATGACTCTGATATTAGTAGTACAAAGAACTCTTTCAACAAATCAAGGTGAATTTGATCTGTCATATGGAATGCCTTCCAAGGTACATGCACTTACACTAACTAAGATGCGTGCGCATCGTTGTCAATATGGTGCCACATTATCGAGACCGTTTCGCAGGCAGTGGGTAGAAATTGCATTTTCACCTCTTTCTCAACTGCAAGCGCACCCAATCAGATTTGGCTGCCAAATCTGATTGGGTGCGCTTGCACCCGGATTTGGCATACTCGCATTTAGAGGCGGATTTCGTCTTCCTATTTTGTTTGATAAGCAATTCCCATTTTCATGATATTTTTTCAAATTGTTTTCCTTGGTTGATCTATCTTGCTAGATTGAAGTCGTGACTTTGATGTTGGAAATTTTGAAGATAATTTGAAGTGCTCAAATGTCAAAAATTTTGATAATTGTGAATAAACTTTACGAGCTGTCAATCACAAGAACAAAGCATCGCCCGGAGCATGGACACTTCGCATTTCACATTATGGCATCGTCGTGACCGTGCCTAAGGCAACATGGCCGACACTTGTGATTACGAGATCAGGTCGCGATCATAGTATAAATACTTTTAAGCTGACCTTATATCACACATCATTATGCTCATACCGGTCTATTAGATTCTAAGCAAGACTACGAAATAATTCCGAGATCGAGGTTGCCTCGAGAGACGCAATGCAATGCCATCTGGATAGCCAGTGCAAGAAACGTATACGGACCTCATCAGCCAGTGTGCAGCTCTGCTTCGCCGGGGTTCGCACTGGCTCTTTTATCTCTACCTTCCTTGTGATTGCACACTAATGACTTTGAAACTCACTGCGCAGTGCTGAACATCACAAATGAATTGTGAATGACTGCTCATTCTCAAATATTTTTCTTATAAATTGGTGATTGTGGGAGAAAAAAATTTCCCTTGAAAGAACAAATGCGAATTTGAATGAATTACTGGATTTATTCCAACATCATTGTACCCCCACAAGGGCTCCATCTCTGTGCAAGAATCTTTTCAGTTTATCGGGTAAAACCTTGACTAATCGACTATTTACGCAATATTCTTTTTAAGCGCTGCTTTAACAGGAAAACAGACCTCTAAAGCATTTTTTGGAATAAAATATGCATTACGGATTTTCAAACGAATGCCCGACATTGCAAAAAGTTGATCGGCCTAGTTCGGCGGCCCATTTTTGCGTGCCAAAAGCCGAGTGGACCCGCTCCAGGTGCCATTTCCTAAGGACCCATCCATCGGATCCCTTCGTCAGTATGCAGTGTGAATCTAGACGCTGCCGGCGTACACGGTGTGCAACATATTAGCTTGAAAAGTTCGCTGCAACTCGCTCTGTGAATTTTGTGAGAGACTATAGACACGCACGGACAGACAGACGCTCAGCGTTATATTAAAAGTCACTATAGAAGGTATGATCCTGTTTCCTGCCCCTAGATAGGTAGAATATAAACGCTGACCATTCCCGAGGCTCATTAGTAGGGATGAGCGATGAATGTGTCAGTGCTGGAGACTGGGGTTTATGTAGTAGATAAAGTGGAACAGGTTGGTAAGGTTGGGGGGAGGGTTTAATAATATGAGATCAATTACGCGTCAACTGATTATCAATCGTTTAAACAGACTTTGAATGCTTGAACTTTGGATCTCTAAGTATTTGTATTTTAGTTGGCTGTTAGATCTCATAAATTCCAAATAGGCGCCGGTAATTAATTTTTTTTTGTAAATTCAATTTTAGAAGCTGTGTCACAAATTGACTGAATCTAAGCTTGAAATCTGTGATTGTGTAAAGTTCGAAATATTCTAACTATTTCCGTGTACAAGATTCCTATTTTCTGTTTGTATTTGAATGCAAACTACCATGACTAATTTTACCTCTATATATATAAAACTCAAAAAATTGTCTGTTTGGAAGGTATGTGAGTTATAGAAACGCGCGCCATTCACCGATTGGGCTGAAAGCTTGCACACAGATGTTTTCGACCCCGGAGACGGTTTTAGGCTACCTTCACCGCAATTCGCTGGTCCTTCTATCGATTTAGTGATTTGTTTGTGTTTTTCTAAGAAATTTTCTAAGGCTTATCATGTTTAACACATTTCGAACCCGTGCTGCACATGATGCAGTACGCTGCTTTAAAGGATCTTTCTGGCGTTTGCTGGAGGTTTCTTCTTAGTCTAAAGTTGTTTAGTCAAAGGTCTAAGCTCCTACTTTTCAAATAACTCTGTAGAGTTGTGCCGCCGATATCTGTTTAGGAGATATGAGCACAAATCGAACAACAGTTGCAACGAAGTGCGGCGACGCGAACGGCGCGTGCGAGGTCGCAACATTCCTTTGCTTCGATATCAAAGAGAAAAACCGTAGTTTCAATAGCGATGTGTACCGTGTACAACATAAATACTTTTGAATACTATTAGAATCTGAGTTCTTGTTCCTATCTTTCAAGAAAGCACAAAAGTCTCTCTCAAGCGTTAAAATTCAAACGCTTCAAATTCACTCAGAACTTTGGATATGGAGCTTATCTGACATGCTGATTACAAATGTGGCCCACATGCTGCAAAATAAGGTCCCTTTGTAGGCTAACGGCTGAAAGTACACCTTTTTTCGCCGCGCGCGATTTCGCGGTCCGAAACGTGTTAATCAAGCATTTTCCCATAGTCATGTAAAGGAGGGCGGTGAAGCTCATTTTCAAATCAGAATCACAAGGATGCGATTTCAAAGCGGATGTCCCAGGGTAAGTCATCCATAACATATAAGAGGGGCGGGGGCTTGCAGTGCAGGTGAGCAATGACCCGGGCTGGACCGGGAAAGCCAACTAGTAAACGATAAAATCGAAATTTAGTTTTTTGTTGTTTTGTCTGGTGACTATCTCATTATTGGTATTGGTTTAATATTGAGATTTAGAAAATTACATTTATGTGTGTTGTTTATCTGTGTGGTTAAGTTTAGGATGTTATTGTATGTGTTACCCAGCATATACAAAATTTCTTCAGTACTATAATTGTATACGAGGATATCATCCATATATAACGGGTTTGAACATATTTCCTTCTGTAAACTTTTAGAGCGTATTTGTAATCCGGGTAAAATAATGTTAAATCTGCAATTATTGGGCTGGCATTGCCACTTTGTGGCACTTGAATGAATAACCTGTTTCCAAGTGTACATTAACTGTTTTTGAGTATGTAATCTAATATGTATAAAAGGTCTTGTATTCTGTAGTTTCTGGTAATTGATTCCTTGAGGATGTTAAGTAATATGTTCTGTTTCCCTCAATTTACACTACGAAAAAAATCTTTAGTATTTCTCTAACATCATTTGGTAGTTCTATGTAATAGATTGTATGATATATCTATATTTTGCATGAACCAGTAAGTTTGTAAACAATTTTTTTGTCTTAAGACGTTGTAGGCGTTTTTTGAAATGGTTACGTACATGCGTTAAGAGTTTGAGTAGTTCGACTAGTTCAACTGCGATTGTTTTAACACTACTGCTATCTGCGCCGGCGATAAATTTCAAGTTAGTGGGGCTTTAATGGAGTTTAGGAGGCAATAAATTCTGTAAAGGTGACTTTGGCTGAAAGACTTTAGTTTAAGAGCTTTTATTGTGCCCATATGTTGACTCAATATTTCTTCAATATCAGTGTCGTCTCTAACCTGGTATACACTGTTTTGTACATTAATGGTCAATCCCCTTTCATTTTTCAAAATGTTTATATACAGCTTTTGCGCTATACCATAATTTGAACTGGCTTTATTTAGTGGGCATAGAATAAGGAATTTTTAAATGTTTTTTAGTTTTATTATTCAGCTTTCCCGTTATGTTTTCATTATTTGTATGTAAATGCTTATTATGTAACCGAGATAGAACATTGTTACGAAGACATCTTATATTATTTGCATCTGCAGTTGTCAAATTTGAATTCATTTTAGTTTGCTGGTCAGACTTTTGATAAGTTCTTTTTAGATTTTCCGATTAGTGGAAATGGAAAGAGGATTTTGTATTCTATAGGGTGCGGAAAAAGCACTGTCCCTCCAGTTTGGCCCCTGAAATACCCCAAACATGAAGCAAATTTGTAGTTTTTTGATTCCCATAGTAGGCAGGATCCTTGAGATTAGATAAAGATAAGTTTGATTTGAAATTGTTTCCTTCTGTCCGTTCAAACGAGTGATAATAGCGCGCAAGAACACTAACGATGCGCCGATAGCAATACCATACAAGCGCGATTTTGGACTGTAAACTATACCACCAGCATAGACATAAGGTTCAAATTAAGCTGGTATGTAGTGCATGACCTCTTCTCCAATATTCTATACCCATTATGGATGAATTATAGATTGGTGACTCTTGTTTTGGCCAAATAAGGAAGATTATATCACGCGCAAATTGCAAAATTCTCGAAAAAGGGAGTGCGCTTGCTCAATGAATTGGATCCAAACTATGATACTCGAAATCTTAGATTTCAACAAAAAACAGGAATAATGAAAAGAGCTTTGGACTTTGTCTTCATCACGATTTTAGAGCGATAAACGATTATACCTAATGTCTGTGCCACGTTTTCTGATCGCACTCTGTTGCACCGCAGCCATCTTCTCGTTAGGAAAGCTCACAGCTTTTCTCCTAGTGCAACGACTGGATACTTTCAGAATATTTTGGGATCCACTACCACATTCCTTGTGCAGGGAGACTTTCTCAAGTTCGCCTGACAAACAAAAAAATTTCCAAAAATCCTCAAACTTCTTCACATTTGTAAAGGGGAGTTGCGAGATTTCGGAGATGCGCAGCGAAAATGGACCCGCCGCCAGGTGAAATTGTAGAATTTTGAAGCCAGTTTTTGTAAAATGTTAGAATATATTCACATTGGGAATTATGCCAAATTTACCAGAAATCCCTGTGAATTACGCCGATTTTTTCGACTTTACTTTAAGGGACAGTACTTTTTCCGCACTTTGTACATTTGGTTCCTTTTTGTAACAGCGAGCGTTAGTGAAAAATGTTTGAAAATTTCAATGTTACCTATAATTACATGACCAATCTCTGTTTACATAGCTTTAGAATTGTGTACATGAACATGACTTGCCATCTATTTTTTTGAAGCTGGGATTTGAATATTGATCTATAAAATGTGGGAACCCTTTGCTTCTAATGTTTATAACCGAATACTTTTTATTTTTGATTAATTTGCTAATGTTTGAAATATGTAAACTCTTCTATAACATCGAATTTGACATTTTAATTTATTTTCACTTTATCTTTTTCAAATTTTTCACTCGAAATATATAAAAACAGAGTATACTTGTTAAGACAGCTTTATCGTTTTGATTGAATTGCAGTTGTTTCAGGTAATAAGTCATGATGTTTACAAGTGTATCTATGTACTGAGTATTTTATTTTGATTTGAAGAATCTAAATGCGCCCTAAATACACCATAGTATGACATGTTTTGTAAAAATAAATCAGTTAATTCTTCTATTGTTGTGGAAATGGACTGCTGCATCGGTTTATGCTTGGTATTTTTTCTACTTCTATTTTTACATACTCAAACAGTCGAAGGGATACCTCCGGCGGGCATATGGCGCGAGTCTGCCACTTCGCACTCCGGAGCCCTGCCATTTCACGCATTTTTGTGCTCCGGGGCTTTCCCAAAAGTGGTGCACTCCACAGCAGAGATTTGCGCGTCGCGGAGAGGGGCCCCTTCGTCCTGTTTGTGACGCCACCGTGACGTCACGTTGAATGAATGGGACCCCTCTCCGCGACGCGCAAATCTCTGCTCCGCAGGTGCGCCACTTTTGGGAGAGCCCCGGAGCACAAAAATGCGTGAAATGGCAGGGCTCCGGAGCGCGAAGTGGCAATTCTCCGCTGGGGAAACCACGCGGACCTGCCATTTCTGCTCCGGAAGTATGCCGTCGACTGTTTGAGTATTATAAGGATATTTAGATTGAAGAAAGGGTGGTTTTTGGAGTGTTTGAGTGAAATATTATGGTTAGATATCCATAACCTTTGATGTTGTCGTTGAATCCAAAAGGAAAAGGTGTCAAAAGCAACTTTATCTAAAACGATTCTTTATCTCTAAAGACATTCGAATCCGAGTTGAAGATTATCAAGTATGGATATGCGTATGTTATCAACAGAGCAAGTGTGGCTAACATAATGTTTGAAAATAGCTTAAGTTCCTTATTTATACCCCTGATGTGTTTCATCATTCTGGGCAAAGTTTTCTGATGATTATTCCCACATATTGGAGACCACAATCCTGACAATTATGCAATACACGATGTTAAGGGATTGACAGTTGGCCTCCGAGTTTTTGTACGTGTTCACAAAAGTTAATAATGGTAGAAATTATTATATAATTATGGTCAAGGTGTTTACGTATGTTACCCTTATTCTTGCAATTATTGTCTTCATGTGATTTGACCATTGACCGAAGTTCAGTAGGTTGTATGTGCCGTTTACCTTACTCTTGTAGAAAACGCGCTGCTGAGTACTCAAGATAAGGCAAGGAATGGGTTCATCTCTACCAGAGGGAAGTTACCTGAAGGTTTCCGAAGCTTTGTCTCCTGAAGGCGGCACTCCCAAGAATTAGTACTACCGGGGGCGCAACACTTACCCTCCATGCTAGTGACCACTTTTATAATTATCGGTAGTACTATGTAAAAGGTTAAAAGGTGCACAAGAAAGTGTGAGTTAGTGAGTGACTGCAAAAAGTAGAACTTGAACCCAAATAGTAGTAAAGTAAAACATTAACCCCCTTATGTTTGCTAGCTTATCAGTATTTAGTTAGCGTTGTGTTTTTAAGTCATTAGCTAAAATTGTTGACGAAGTTGTGTATGTGATCGAAGTCCTTATAGATAACATGCTTATTACTAACTGTTTGATGATTATGACCGTATCTTGATGTGTTTGTGACCTATAAATTGTGAAGGCCTAAAAAAGTTTTTTTTAGGTTAAGGAAGTTGCTCATTTTTATCATTGTCCCATTTCTCTGCTTTACTGTTTTTTTCTTTTCAATTATTCAAAGGCTATCATCTTTTACCTTGCACTTTAAGGTTTTTGGTTATTTTCTAGTGTTTAATTCAATGTAAATGGCTGTTCGTTCTTTGCTAACTGTCGTAGGAAAAATGGATATCCAAGCACTCTTTTGATTTCAGAATGAATCCTTATCGCGTTGAACAAATTATCGAAGGAATTTATGAGCGTGTAATGAGTACATTCGTATCGTAAGTATACCACTATCAATGCGTAAAGAATTTCTCTAATGCTCGAAGTTTTTATCGTTATTATAGAGTGTTTCATAAAAAGAACTTGGTTTTTTATATAACAGCTATTTTAGTTACGGTAAAGATCAAGGGGTAAGAAAAAACGTATTTTTTTGCAGAATCATCCGACAATTTTTGTTATATTTCAGACAGATTTGAAGAAAATCAATTAGGTATTATCGTTTTAAGTATCTCTGGCGAAATCTAATATGAAAATCTAATTTCTTTGACGGAATTTATTTGTGACTTCGAAGATACTCTATGTTTTTTCGACAATTTTTGCTATACTCTAGACAGATTTGAAGAACAGCTGTGATTTCAATCATAAGATCGTGACCTCTTTTGTGAAGAACTCTAGGTGCATGCTGCACCCATGGTTGTTAGGTCACTTCGCACCTCAAAATATTGATTGCCGCACCCGAGAATGGTCAAGTTCGCACCTAAGACAGTGTTGCTATACTGAGGTCAGCCTTAAGAACATAATCGTTTTTTACCACTAGATGGCTGATGCTCGAATTCACTTTTAAAGATTCTTATGATTCTTCTTATGATACTTGTTATAATTCACAAATTTTTTGTAATTCTTATGATTTTTTATAAAGCTGTTAGCATAATTAACAAAAGCATTTGTATTGCACAGAACACAAGAAATGATGTGGATCAATTACCTGCATGTTTTAGGTCCTCTATACTGGAGCGAAGGAGTTTTGTAAATTGAAGGTGCGGTGCTCAACGTACGAGGGTAGAGAACTCATGAAAACTGAACTTGACATGTCTACACTGGATGAGATGATGATGTTGATGGTCAAGATCATGATGAAGAAGGGGATAGTAAAGCTGGGAATGTTCGAAGCACTGGCTTCGAGAAGGAGATGATGACGAGGGCAAGAAAACTCAGGATACGCACCCGATCAACACCGAACCCCTTCAAAAGTTGACTCAAAAGATGGCTCTGCTGAAACAACAAGAAGAGCGGATGCATATATTGTATACACATTCACGACAGGGCCGATTTATCGCTGACTGCCATTTCGGACCAGAGCATATTTTGCAAAATTGAGTTTGCGGGATATTTTTAGGTCACTGATGGGCCCTGTAGTCTAAAGTGTCAACCTTTTGGGAAGTACTTTAAGAGGTGTATGCAGGAGTTAACTCGGCTTGTCTAAAAGGTTTCACGGTAAACTAGCAAAGTCAAAAACTTCAGAAAGCATACGACCCACCGGTGGGTCGTATTGTCCGAAATGGCAGAACACGTACGACCCACCGGTGTGTCGTATTGTCGTGAATGTGTTGAAATAGGTGCTCCGCCGGATACTCTGATGCTCCGCCGCACAAGCACAATGTTTCTTCTCGGTTTTTCCTTGCTTTTTATCATATGCTTCATAACTCATTCAAGGCGAGATCACCTACGTTTATGCCACCGTAAAGACGGTTGGTCAGATCCGGCAGCTCAAGGGACTGAACATGTGCCATTTTGCTCTGGCTCTCGAGCCAGAGATGTGCGCCACCACAGAGCTAGAGCTACTAGTAAACAAACGCAGCCGTACAAAAAACCCATTGCTATAGGTTGTCCGGAAATTAATGTTCGTTTTGAATTTCAACCGCAATAAGTCATACACTTTTTACTCTTAAATAGGCTTCAAAGAACCGTTTGATAGAGCAAAGCAAGCTCTAAGATGGCCTTCTTGCTTTAGCAACAGCTCTGATCCACTTCAGTTTCGAGTCAAAAACTAAAATGATTCAACTGCCCGAAAAATCGAGAAAAATCATAACTCAATTTATAAGAGACCTTAAAAAAATTCTTACTTCTCAAGTAAACACTATCCACATAAAACGTCTATGTACGCCGTTGCCGTATATTTTCCTTTTTTAGAGATCAAGAAAACGCAAATTTTCATGCTTTTGCCAAAATGATGCTGTGCAGTCCCCACATAAATAGATGTGTGCTACAAATCTGTAGAAATATAAACGTGGACTTTCGGCTCTTTACAAGCCGTAGTTCTCAAGAAATATCGAACATAGCCAGGGCCCGGCACGAGGTGGACAATTGACAAGCTGGAATTCGTTTTGGGGAAAAAGCAAGGGGGAAATCCTTTTTGCGGGGTCCGGGGCGGAGCCCTGGAAGAAGATTCCAAGTGCAAGCAAAAGAAGGTCGGATCATGCTTATTACCTTATACATCTAATTCATTGGGAAGTTTTCTACGCTTCAACGAACAGCAGAGTTCGCGCGCTACGCCGCGCCGCCGCTAATTGCCGCGTGCGCGACATCGCATAAGCGATGCCGTTGAACAGCATTATTACATGATCAGTTCTCAATGCAGGCGTAACGATATAGCACCAAATTAGGTAAGCGAACGAAAAGAGGCTAGTAGAAGCAAAGTATGAAATATTATGAAAAACATATGTGAATGCGAGGTGTAATAAGCATTTTTTTTCAAAAATTTTGCAAAACTGGTAAATGAAGATGTGAATTCAAATGGCTCGTTTGCAGCGCACAGATGACCATACGGTATGAAACTTGGTAGGTACATGAACACGGGCCTGTAGGGTTTAACCTACAAGTTTTATAGAAAAATTATATGACTGAAGGTTGCGGCAAGCTTTTTTTTGAAAATTTCCCACTATGGAAAAAAAATGGCTCGTTTGCAGCGCAGAGAAAACGTCCCGCGAGACGTGGTGTGTATACGCGCAGTAGGACTAAGGAACAATGTATGAAAATATGAAAAACTTATGTGAATGAAGAGCGTGCTCAATTTTTTTCCAAATTAGGTGGCCCACCTAATGACCACCTGAGGTGGGCAAAACTTTCAACTCACATAAATTTTTCAAAATTTTTACACAAATCTGTTGTTCACCTAAAGCTTACTATATGGTGAAATTTTGGTTCCGAAACTCCTCCTCTTTTCTTTGTTAGAGCCCAAAATCTCATCAGCAGCCTGACTTTCTAAGATGGAAAGCGCGCCCCAATCAACCTATGACTGCGTTACTTTGATATTTCGTTATCCCTCATCATTTTTCTTGTTTACTCTTCTTCCTGTATTCTACCTTGGTACAAGTGATGAGTAGTTAGAGGAGTTCGAACATTTTGAGCGTTTTTAAGCGCTTTTGGGCGAAGTGTGGCCGGTGCTCTCGTTGCACAAGCACAAAGCATCGTTTTTGGGCTCAAGGGGATATTTGCAAACAATTCTGGGATCAAAGAGCAATTCGTTTTGGAAAACCCCATTTGCCCACCTCGTGCCGGGCCCTGAACATAGCTTTCATTAGTCAGGTGCTTCAAGCTAAAATTCAAATTTCTCGAGAGCTAAAGTTGTAAAGAGCTGAAAGTCCACGTTTGTATTCTACAGATTTGTACATCTACTTATGTGGGGACGGCACAGCATTTTGGCAAAAGCATGAAAATTTCCGTTTTCTTGATTTCTAACAAAAGAAAAAATACGGCAACGGGCGTACATAGATGTCTTATGTGGATAGTGTTTACGTGAGCAAGTTAAAATTTTTCTAGGTCTTTTATGAATTGAGTTATGATTTCTCGATTTTTCGGGCAGTTGAATCATTTTAGTTTTTGGCTCGAAACTGAGATAGATCAGAGCTGTTGCTAAAGCGAGATCGCCATCTTGTAGAGCTTGCTTTGCTCTATCACTTTGAAGCCTATTCAAGAAAAAAGTGTATGACTTATTGCAGTTGAAATTTAAAACGGACATTAATTTCCGGACAACCCTCTCCGGACAATATTTAATCAACGGGTTCTTTTGGTTTTATTTTGATAAGTTGAGATCTACATCTACAGCAAATTTCCAGTGTGTGTGTATTCTATGAAATTCCCGATCATTTACGAGATGGGATTCAGAAGAAATTTAAGTAAGCTCTCGATAGCCGAGGGGAAAAAACGTTGCGAGATCGAAATTCACAGCATTCTCAGTTTGACAGGAGACCGACCTGGGATAGGACGGGTTTTGAAGATTGCCCACCAGGCAGAATGTATACAGACGCTTATTTCTTTGATAAGGGTGATTTTCTTGTTATGAGAGAAAGTTTTATAGCAATTTATATCAGAGAATGTATGCCTTTTCTTTTGCCTTTATGAATGTCGTTGTGCTTATATATGCTTTTCGGAGCATGAGTTGTTTATATAGCCGCTTCTCAAAATATGAGTTTTGCAAGGATGTTACAAGAATTTTGCATGAATGTTTTTTAAGAGGTAAAACGTTTGATTCTTGTTTTTTTTTTTCGAATAATATAAGGAAGGGAGGACACCTGTAAATCGATGAATGACGTTTTAATGAATAAGCAGATGATATTTCTTGTAGTAATTCGAAAGTCGCAATTAGTCACATTTTATTAATCGGAAGCCTTATACAGCTGGAGTGTAAAGATGGGATACAAATATTAAGCATAGTTACTCAAGAAAATAAATTACAAACTATGGCAAGGTATTAAAAATTTTGTGCAATTTAACAGTACATATGCATAAAAGACTGTCTGTTTTCCTTCCATGTTTCTGTAGCCTTGCAGCGTCAAATTGGCGAACTTCATGTTTTCTATAAAGAACTCTCAATACTGAGCCATGAGAGAATTTGCATGCAAACGAGAAATTGTACCGAATGTAATTCATGTCATCCCAAAAGAGTTCAATAAGATTCAAATCTGGCAATTCTGCTGGCCACTTCTTAGTTGCTATATCGCAGTCCAGAAGTTTCCCAAAGTGTAGCGGCTTTATGACCTGGTGCATCATCTTGTATAAGCCTGGCATGACCTGAATGATGACCCTGATGGCCTTGTTCCAGAGACGTAAATTGCTCTGTATGTTTTATAACTGGAAACTTACGTTATGAACTTTTCGTACAAAAGGGAAACACACCTCTAAAATCATGCAGTAAAGTACACTGTTTATGCAACGTTTCCTTCCAAAATAGCTAGCTGTGTAGTTCCGCTTTTAGAAATTCCACCCCATATACAGTGCTGGCCATAGCCATAAGGTCACCCTAAAAATCACTATACTTTGCTCTCTCTTGTTTGAAATTGTCTGAAAAACCACTATTCTGTGTGCAAACTAACGTCATATCATTAACCAGAACGGCTCCCAATTTCGTTGATTTTGGCCGGAGCAGAATTGAAAAATTTGAAAAAAGGGGTTCCCAAGGCTGGTCACAGCTATAAAGCCACCTCTCTTTTACAATCAGTATTACGTTTTTTGAGGCTAAAATTTTTTGTACATATACAATATCAAAATATAAAATATTTACCACACTTGGAAGCCGTCGCTTTTTCGAAAGAAGATTCATCCTCCATTTTCTGCTTCAAAATGTATAAAAAAGTATAATGTTTGGATAAACTGCCTTCTCACCGATTTCTCAAGCCTTTGTTTGACTCGAATATAGGTCCTAGGCTTCACCGAGCCTAATGAGAATAGTGAAAAGCGCTTGAGTTAACATGGCGTAGTTGCTGATAAACGAGTCTCGTCTTACCGAGGTGTAAGCACGCTTCTGCAATGCAAAACTCGATTTCTGACGCGCGAAGATTTTCGGTTGAAAGTCGACACCTTGTTTGCATGGTGACGTACTCATGCTGAAGCTGTCAGGTTTTTTTTACAAAGACGTATCTGCAGCAGTGAACTCAGAACGCTTGTCTGCAGTTCGGTTGTGCGCAGTGTATCTCACATGACTTCAACCTTTGAAAATTGAACTCTCAGATCTTACAAAACTGCCAGAAATACTAGAATTCTGGAGTTTTGGGCGGTTTTCCGCTCGATCTAGAGGTCAGATTGTGGCAGACTCAAACAGAGTGCACCACTCATTTCTGGAAAAAAGGCGTCCAAGGCGAAACCAAAATCCTGAGAGTTGCGATGGCGTTCAAGCTATGCGCACGAGTCTATCGTTGTACAGCAGGACGTGCTGAGCACGTGACAAAGCTTTTCGGGCATTAGATCTCAGTTTCTGCGTTTCAAAAACTCGTCTACCTAGAGGTGAGGATGGGGCTCGTTTATCAATATCAGCGACTACGCCATGTCGACTTCTTTTTACCATATTCATTGCAAAGGCTTGGTGAAACCTAGGACCTTCATCCGAGTCAAACAAATGTTTGAGAATTCGGTGAAAAGGCAGTTTTTCCAAATATTATAACTTTTTATACATTTTGAAGCAAAAAATGCAGGATGATTCTTCTTTTGAAAAGACGACTGCTTCCAAGTGTGATAAATGTTTTATATTTTGATGTTGTACATGTACAAGAATTTCAAGTGTAAAAAACGTAATACTGATTGGAAGCGAGAGGTGGCTTTATAGCTGTAACCAGCCCTAAGAACCCCTTTTTTCAAATTTTTAAATTTTTCTCCGGTTAAAATCAGTGAAATTGGGAGCTGTCCTGGTCAATAATATGACGTTAGTTTGCACACAGAATAGTGATTTTTCAGACAATTTTGAACAAGAGAGAGCAAAGTACAGTGATTTTTAAAGTGGCTTTATAGCTATGGCCAACACTGTATGGAGTTTGGCCAGATGTTTTGCTCGAATGCGCTATCTTGCAAACTGATTTCCTTTCTTTGCAAAACAGAATCTGGTTAATTAAAGAAAAACAATTTTATATATGTTCGTCTCCGTTGGCCCTTTTCTTAGACGGAGTTTTGAGTTCTAGACCCTCTCCGGGGGTCTAGAACTCAAAACCATAAGTTCTCAAATGAATGAGTATGAGAATCATATGGCATGTTTTGTCTCTACTCACTTCGCACTATGCACTCATCGGTGGAGACTCAACTAAAGAAACTTGTCATATCTACTATCATGTAGGTGAAATATCCACACGAGCAGCTTTGTTCACATCTTTTGTGGTGTGGCGGTATATGGTGGTCGTCATTCCAAGTCCTAACTGCTGTCTCAGTCTTTTGACATGAGAAAGTCTTACTGAGATCCCCCTCGGCTGCTGCCGTCTGCAAACTCGTGTGCTGTTAGCACATTCACAACAATACGACCCACCGGTGAGTGTACGTGTTCTGCCGTTTCGGACAATAGGATTCACCGGTGGGTCGTAAAATTCCTGAAGCTCTAGATTTGCCAGGTTACGATGGAATCCTACGGGGTTTTGGCACATGATTGGGAAACCTCAATGATGTACCAAAAGCGAAGCTCTAATCAGAGTGGTCCGAGCTTGGGATACTGTATTATAATGTTATGGTAGGTACACCGTAAATAGAGGTAAGGCACAGACTTGAGCTCAATTTTTGTGGAGTGGTGCTGTTTTTGAAAATTCAAGTTTACATGCACGAGTAATACAAGGAGGATACGAGACTGATGTCAGCCCATCAAAAAATTATCAACTGTGTCGATTTCATCAATTTTTTGCATTGTTCATCCCAGAAAGCTCAAACCTTGCACATATAGGTTTTGTAGCTTGCTGATTACGGAGTGATAGTTTCAAGTTCTAATGAGGCCTTCTTATATCGGTTTCTTAATTTTCAAGAAAATTCTTCCGTACTGCTATCTCAGTCCCACTATGGGAATTAATCAACAAAGTGGACACTAGTCGTGACCAGCACGTAAAATAGACCCAAAACACAATTTTTCATGAAAATCCATAGTGTTGGGTTCGTACAGAATGACTGCCGTAATCTTACCGTACACTGCCAGAAACTGAAATAAATCATATTTAGATAATCAGCGCCTTCGATAACCCTTCTGGAGAAACTCTCGGAAACATGTTTTGAATTTTTTCCAAACAGACTACCATTTCGGACATTACTACCCACGGGTGAGTCGTAAGTGTGGCGAAGCAAAAAAAAGCTCTGATCCGAAACGGCAGTAATCAAAAAATCGGACTTGCCGTTGAAGAGCTGTTAAGACGATGCAACGATCTCAGCCTTGCTATCTTCCAGTGAGGCTGCAAAGGCGTTACATATAAGTACAACGAGACACTTTTAGATATGCAAAATGCAGATAACAAAACATTTTAAAGATTTCAAACAAAAGGAAAAAATTAGAAAAAAAATCACAAACATGAAAGAGAATGCGTGGCATTTTTTCTGCTGAAATTTCGTGCTTTCAAGATTTCTTAGAAATCCCAGACCATATCGTATGCGAAAGAGGAATCAACCCACCCAAAGCATCCATGTCACTAAAATATAATAATACAATGCACAGTTATCGCAGCAATTCCCCACCTTTTTGCACGTGGCGATCTACGTGCCCCACTGATTATCCTTCTTCTCTCAGTCCGACAACGATACTGACATGATCGTAAATCGTGTGTCCGATTATGAATTTTCATCTTAGCAAGCAGCTTTGTTGAATGAGAAGACGGAGCCTTTATATCAGAAAGGGCAATTCGAATCAATGGCAAGCAAACAGATAGTAGATGTGTTTGTTCCACAATATAGTGAATGCTCGTATAATGCCTTTGGTGTCGGTAATCGCGCCTGTGGCAGGGATCCGCCTCTAGATGCGAGTATGCCAAATCGGGTGCAAGTTCATGATAGAGAAAGAGGTAGAAATGCGAAATCTTTTGGTGACAAGGGTGTCTGATTTTTTCATAAAAGCATTTCTTGCGTAAATTCAGAATGTGCGGAGTTTAGGAAGTCTAAGACGACGCTGGAATTGGTGAGAATTTTGTGACATTATCGTTGACTTTTGCAATTTTCCCCGAACCATCGTACATTTCTTAATTCCAAATCAAGTTTTTCAAAATGAAATTCTCAAATACCAGGCACTATTTCAGTTGTGAATGAAGTTTCGATTCCTTTACTACTCACTGCCTGCGAAACGGCCTCGATAATGTGGCACCATATTGACAACGATGCACACGCATCTTAGTTAGTTTAAGTGCATGTATCTTGGAAGGCATTCCATATGACAGACCGAATTCACCTTGATTTGTTGAAAGAGTTCTTTGTACTACTAATATCAGAGTCATTTGACCAATGCTGCATAATTTTGAAAATTATGAAGCATTGCAATTCGTAGTAGCGTCTGCAGTCTAAGTCGTTTTTTAAGGGCCAGAACCCGTGTCATAGAGTTGATGTTTCGAAAATAATAGCGAGCGTCGCAATGCTTATTGCTGTCGACTTCTGATATAAATCTTGCGAATTATCCAAAACTTTCGTAAATTTAACTTAGATTTGATTAAAACGGAAAAAATTACTACATGCTTGCAAGAGCTTTTTCAATTTTTTGAAGCATCCTCAAAATCAGAATCCTGCTAGGAATCCAAAAACTTACTTGTATCCATAAGACTCTTGCTCAAGCAACTTAATTCGGTGCGACGGTTTTGTGCGACAAATACGTCGCGACAGCGCAAATGAAAGCAATTTTGGAATTTTAACAATGGTTCTAAATCGTTAGACTTTCAGCGATCCAGTGAGATTTTAGTTTCTTCTGAAGACTAGTTTTAAAAAGTTATAGCATGTATGTATTAGGTCGTTCCGAAAATAATGTCGCTTTTTTCAAACGTATGCCACATCTCGCGGTACAAAGATGTATAAAAGATTCTAGTATCATTTAATGCAGCATTTCATTCTCTTTCTAATGGTTATGAAGTTGTTGCAATATAGTCAATGAGCTTCCAGAAAAGAGTCACAATCTGCGACCTATACTTTTTGAAATGGCCAGGTTTCACAATTTTTCTAAAATTTTATAACAAACCTTAGAAGGAGTCCAAGTAATTGATGGATGGAGCAAACCCTACACGAAACAGTACAACTTTTTTCTACTTTCCAAAACTCGTCATAATTTTTGTACAGATTTTTTTGATGGAACAACCGAGTTTTAGCAGGCTCGTCTCAGACACAAGTGCATCGAACGCCAACAAGTCTTTGGATTTTGAAACTTACAAAGATGGATTATGGTTTGGCAACAATTTTACAGACCAATCGAGCATTTACCGCTTTGATTTAGCAACTTTCGAAAATTTCGGGTACACCTTGGGACGCCTTGGAAAAGTTGAATTATGATGATTTTATTCCGGAAAACTTGATGAATCGGAAAGTAAACAACCTTTAGAGAGAGGAAGGAAAGCTGCATCGAATGACACCCGAGTCGCTTCTCGGTTGTTGTTCTGTGAGGTTTGACTTGACTAAATATGGAATTTGAAGGCATTGACAAATTGACTGTAGGAACTCTGAGAGGCAAGCTAAGGAAAAGAAAAAATTATTCTGTGTTCTATAGTGTTTGCTCTATCTGCCTGTCACTTGTACTTTTTCGGAGATTAGGTACAAACATTTAGAAAAATAACCGAACTTGAACATGGCAAAAAGCATGAGTCGCAGATTTTGGTAATTTTTCGAGAGCTCATTAAACATTATGCATTGGTGTAGAACCATCAGAAAGAGGATGAAATGCTGCATCGAATGTGCTCCTAAGACCTTTTGGAAATGTTGATTCCACGAATAGTGGCGTTCATTCGAAAAAAGCGACATTACTTTCGGAACGACCTAATATGTGCATTTACTTCTGGTTCCTATAGAAAAGAACTGCAAGATATGCAAGGAAAGCATATTGACTTTGGTTTGACGGAAAACATCTTCGCTTTTCACTGCAGATCAATTTTGCTGAAAACCATCATTATCAAAAAAGAAGCTTCGGAAAAAACCCAAATCCTAATTTTCGATTTGATTTGATCATTAGTTAGCTGAAGATATATGAAATTTTGATAATACTTAATCCGCAAACAATCTGGACTGCTAACAAGGATACTCTTAATAAAAAAGGAAAATCTCGTAAGTGCTGTGTCCTGGGAATCTCATAGCTTTGATTTTAGCAGGTGGAATTGTGCTCTGCATGCACTCGAATAGAAGATAGGGAGGTTGAAACCCTACGAAAAACGAAAGGAATTTGGTAGAGAAATTATGTTTTGTAAGTTTCATTGTGGTTTTGATTGTTAAGCAAAGCTTTGTGATGTGAGTTTTTTGGACGTGGCCTATGTCTACTGTCGCTGCCATCTGTGATGCTTGTGAATTGCCGTGCTTACTTTGACATTGTTTACACTTTCTTTTTTAATTCAAAGGCTCATCCCATCCTTTTTTGACACTCAACAAAAAAAGCAGCTTGCTAAGCAAAATACACAGAACTACCTGAGAACGTTCTTGTTTTGTGGTTTCATGCTTTAGAAATGCACGAGCTGAACGTCAGATTCAATTGGCAGATTTCTTAAGCTTCTCAAAGTTTCTCGTCAGCAACTTGAAGGGTCAAGCAGTGAAGCATCCAACTTCACTATGCGGGTCAAATCATTACTATATTCGTTGCTTTTATATTTTCATTTACAATGTGCAATACCTTATGTTGGTCATAGTCCAGCAACACAGCTTTCAGTACACTCAGAACTTTCAGTACATTTTCCCGTATCGCTATACAGGGTGTCCCAAAAAAAATGTATCGAACGTTTGATCGTTGATATCACTCTTCCCAAAAAGTCTTTTGCCTTGCTTCAAGTACCGTTTTGTAGAGCTGGCTTCAACTTAGATTTATAATATGGAACGAATCACCCATCTCTTTTCATTACTGTAGGATTACGGTAGAAACTTGAAACATATGGTGCCAATGTGGAAAAAGCTGCCGTTTCAAAATTTTTCAAAAAATTGTGAAAACTTGTATTGGGGTTTTTATGGACGCTGAGTTCAATACTCAATCATTCTCAAGGTTGCGAAGCCTTCTAAACGGTGTAACCGCACTTTTTAGGGACATTGGAAAAATGGCCGCTACCTCTTACCTGGCATAACCCTTCAATAAGACATCATAATGAGTTGGAAACTTTACAGTTATAATCAGCAACTCTAACTAGCCTAGTGTAAAAGCTTTCAGGCTGTTTTGTTTCTTTTCTAAGGCAAAATATGACCTTTCATTGCTTAAAACCCTCTTTGAAGTTTCTACCGTAATCCTACAGTAATGAAGAGAGACGAGTGATTCGTTCTATAATGCAAATCTAAGTTGAAACCAGCTCTACAGATTGGTACCTGAAGCAAGGGAAAAGACTTCTTCGGAAGAGAGATATTAACGATCAAATGTTCGATACATTTTTTGGGACACCCTGTATGTTCTAAAATTGTCACTGATTAATTATCGCTCAAATAAAGTGTCAAAATCAGCTACTCCAAAATCATCTCGCCTACTAACGGGAATGAACTTTGTAGAATTTCCAGCGGACAGTTCTTTGATTAAAGTTGCCAACTACTAACGCAATATTGTTAATCCAAGTAAGAGTGTTTGTCAGGTATGGAAATGAATGTTTTATCCAATGTTTGACATATGTTGCGATAACGAAAAAATTCTATTTCTTCTTAACACTGTCAGGAATCAAAGGAGCACCCCTTAATCCTCTTACGTTAGCGATGATATGCTTTGTAAGGGGCTGTAAGCATCTGACAGTGACTACTGGAATGGTTTCTTTTTTGCTGTAGCATTCTAACTAGAATGGTTGTTTTTTTTTCTGTAGCATTCTGACTTGTGATACAGAGGCATTTTGGCAAACATAACATTCCCACATAATGACTGTAGATTATCGCCAAAGCCATATAGTAGTTAAGTAGTGCCAATCCGCGTTTTAGTAATTCTAATATACGAGAACCTAAATATCAATAAAATCACAACCAAACAATAAGTCATTTTAAAAGCATATCTTCTACACTGCAAATGAGCGATTTGCGCTCACTATGCAAAGTGCATTTTGTGATATCTGTGGGATATTCGTAGTTATCCGAAAGCTCACCAAGACATCGTAATCCCTGCGAATAGGTAGCTGAAAGTCTATAGAATCCTTCCCAAGTTAAAAAAAAGGTAATTAGCTCAAATTGCGTTTGAAACAACTCTTAACAGCTCGCTTTTGCATTAAATAATTAATTTGATTGCAATCAGTTTTCGAAAAATTTTCGTCAATCATAAAATTTGAACTTTGAGGGTTCTAAGAAGAAATACTTTGTTTTTTATGTACAAAGTGAGTCCAAAACGACCAATAAGGGAAGGTCACATAGTCGAAGTGGCCAATAACTATATATTGCATACCATCAGTGAAAGCTTGAAACGCTGTTTTCAAATCTTTTGTTCTTATTTGCAGAGCGCCCTTGGAAAAGAAATTTTGAGCATTCTATCAGGCAAAAAATGAACCATTTGAAGATAAAATCAATTTTTACAACCTTACTTACTTAGATACTCAGATGACCCGTCCTCACTTGACGTGCGGGCCCCAGTACAGAAGTTGCCATTTTTCCCTGTCCCTCGCTTCAGACATCCACAATCTTCTTGGCCGTCGTCGCGCGTCCACGACTTCCAGGGACGAAAGTCGTATCCAACTGTTTCTCAGCTGGTCCATCCGTTCCACGAACACGTCTGCCCATCTCGTTGGTGGTCTTCCTCGGGGACATTTGGCTTTCCGAAAAATCCATTTAGATGTTCTTAGTGTCCATCTATCGTCTGTTCTTTTCAAGATGTGACCGGCCCATCGGTGTTTCGCTTTCGCAACGTATTCCGCTGGGTCCCGAAGACGGGACATTCTCCTGTCCGACTAGATGTTGCTTGTGACGGGTCATCTTCAGAAGACTGCGCTCGAGCGCTCTCTGGGTGGTCCGTAAAGCTTTAGACGTGGTACGGTGTCGGCCCAAGTCTCAGCTGCGTAGCAGAGCGCTGGGAAAACGATTGAGTCGAACAGGTGGGCACTAAGCTCCGGGTCCGTCAGTTGGTCGGTGGCTTCCTTCAGAGGCCCGAAGGCGGCCCAGGCTGCTCTTCTTCTCCTGTTAAGTTCTTCCCTCAAGTCGTTTTCCATGTTCATCGAACGTCCGAGATACACGTAAGAAGACGTCTCCATGATAAGGGTGCCTCCCAATTCCATTTCTGCATCTTCGCAAAGGGCGTTCCTCATAAACTGAGCCTTCTTCCGATTTATTCGCAGTCCGATCTTTTTCCCTACTTCGTTTAGTTTCTTCAACATCGCCTCTGCTTCAGTGATACTGCCGAGAAAAGGACGATGTCATCCGCAAAACGAAGGTTGGATAGGAATCTCCCATCAACTCGTATGCCTCTCTCTTCCCAGTCTAGTGACTTCATCACCCACTGCATGTCCGCGGTGAACAGCTTGACGAAATTGTGTTGCCTTGTTGGACCCCCTTCTCAATTGGTGTGGTCAGGGGCGATGAAATAGCTGCATCGTCGTTGTACAGTCCTTGTAGCAGTTGGCTAGCGTCCTCACATAAGCTGGTTCCACTCCTTGATCGACTAGCGCAGACAGGTTCCGACGCTGTCAAAGGGCTTTCTCGTAGTCGACGAAGGTTAGGACGAGAGGCAGTCGGTACTCCCGGCAGACCTCTATGAACCTCGAAACCGTCTGGATGTGGTCCATGCAGCTGAATCCTTTGCGAAATCCAGCTTGCTCTTGGGGTTGGGCTTCAAGTATCCTAGATATGCGTGCGAGGATGATCTTCGTGAAGAGCTTGTACAGCACACTCAGCAGGCATATTGGACGGTAATTTGAAGATCTTCCCGTTCACCCTTTTTAAAAAAAAGGATGGTTCTTGACGTTCTCCACTGGTCGGAAATCCTCTCCTTCTGAAGGTAAGTTGTCAGGTGCGACGCGAGAATCTCGTGTAGACGTTGTCCTCCGGCTCGCAGAAATTCGACGGAAAGATGGTTTGGTCCTGGAGCGTGAATGTCTTCACGGTCTGAATCGCCGTGCGCACTTCAGCAGGTAGAATTCGTGGTGGTACTTCTCCAGTGGGAACAAGGGTCATCGGCACGGGTGTTGATGAGCGGAAGAGGTTGGTATAAAAGTTTTTCGCGATAGATTCTATCTTGTATCGGGAAGAAGTCGGAGTCCCGTCTTCGTTCAATAGCGCAGCCAGCGGTACGTGATATTCACAGAGGTCCCATCGGCATTTCTTAAGACTTCGTCTTCCTTCGGCTGCTTCCAGTATCTTGGCTTGCCTGTACTTCCTGAAATCCTCCTGCAAAGCTGTTCTGCAACGGCGTTGGTTATCAGTCGCTCGAGATGGGTTGCATTCGGATCCTGCCTCAGAAATCTTCTTCTTTCGAGCAATTTCTTGGTGGTCTTCGAAATACGTTTCAAGTTCTTCTTAGAGGTCACTGACGCACATTCTCCGCAGGCTCGCAATCCTTTCAGAAGCCGGTCGTAGTCGTACGTTAAGTCCTCCTCGATGGGCCAGCCACATCTTGATATGAGCTGTTACATTCATAAACGACTTCCTTCCTTCTCGCGGCACTGTGACAGACTTTCTTTTCCAGCCTTTGGCTGAGTCGTATCTTCGCTCGAAGGAGGCGGTGATCGGAGCCACTGGAGAAGAATGGAACTACTGAAACATCGAGCAAGCTCCACCTTCGGTTGGTGAGAATGTGGTCGATTTCCGCTGAGTCGTTCCGTTAGGTGATTCCCATGTCCACCGGCGATGTTCTTTCTTCATGAAGATGGAATTTCTATGGAAGAGTCGTGCGGCGGAGAGAAGCCCAGCGAGACGGTTGCCGTTTTCGTTTCGGAGCCCATATCCAAACTTCTCGATCCTATATTCCTTTTCTAGTGGCATCCCGATTTTCGCACTAAAGTCGCCCACAACATAAAGGCTACTGCATGACGAAGGCGAAGAAGCGGTATTAGTTGAGCGGGCGCGAACGCGGCGCGCGCGTATCCTCACCGTTGTGAATCCAGCGCCTCATGCGCCCTGCGGCTAATAAAGCCGCGTTCGCGCCCAAAGATGTGCGCTTTCGTCATGCAGCAGCGTGCAGAAGGACTTTTCGTTGTGGACGACCTCCTCCACGTCTTCGTAGAAAGCATCTAGTTCTGAGTCGTCAGCTGCTGATGTTGGAGAGTAGCAGTTGGTGATGCTGATGGTCTTCTGATGTGGAGGGTGTAGTCGTAGGATGGCTAGTCGGAGAGATAGGATCTCGTGCGAATCGACATGATGGACGATAGATAGGTGGACGACAAAGCCGACGCCTCACACGTTTCGTGATGAACCCTTTTCACCACGAATGATGAGCGTCCCATCGGTCATTTGTCGCACTCCTTCTTCCTAGACTTCGTGTCCTGCAGAACGACGATGTGGTACTTGATGTGCTCTGCAGCGTCGAGAAGAGCGTGGAGGTCGGCGTTTGTGGAGACTGTCCTGGCTTGTAGGTGCAGAGCATGAGGCAGTCTCCGTGGCGTGTCGTCCAAGCAGACTCGTTTTTGTCCAATCCAAAAGGCGCTCTGAGGACCCTGACATCAGCCTTGCTACCACCCGGCGCCGTAGGCGGGATCCGATGTGCAGGGTTTCTTTCTATTTTTCTAACTGGTAGAGTAATGAAATTTTTCCCCTACAAGAGCAGACTTACTAGGCCAACTCTTGAATTCGACGGGGCGATCGCTGACCCCGGGCTTGGAGCGGGGAGAACCGCCTAGCGACCTGAAAACCAGACGGCGGTGGATCTGGCTTGGCTGGCTCTTACAAGAGCTCGGCGGAGACCGGAAACGTCGAACTCCTTCACAGCTTGGGAGGCCCTGCCAGAGTATACACTCGGTTGTGCATCGCAGTTCGACACCCAGTGTCACCCCCACGCCACGATGAGGCGGCCGACCATTGTGGGGATTCTTATGAACAATTAAAATAGTTTCTAAAATTTTCTGAAAATTCAAATTAGCCTTATAAGAAATTTTTTTTGGGGCGTGGCTAATGCCACGCACCCCCATTTAAGAAAAATTTTTGCTTCCCCCCCCCCCCCGCCCCCGGACGAAATTCCTGGGACCGCCACTGCTGCTTAGATGTATAAGCACTGGAAAAGAAAACTGAATTTCTGCTATTAAGCCTACTCGACATTGACCTGAACGCAAATTAGCTTAAACTTCTGCTTTCAACCGTTTATTACGAAGTTATAGGCATAAAATCGAGCGAGAGCAATATTTGCGCGGGAGGGAGTTTGCGCACCACGCTTACACCTTGCAGATTTCAGCATCTACGTATTGTTGCCCATCCTATAGATTTCGGCCCGTCAAGCCTTTATGAGCACAGAACAGAAAACATAATAATGACAAATAGTTTGGAGCTGCGTCATGTTATTAATAGGCCGTGAGATTCTTGATATAAGAGAATGAGGCTTCACAGATATCCGTAAATGGATATCTCAAACTTTTTGCGTTAACAATAATTTCACAGCTTAGAACGGAACCGCAAAAAGGTTTTAATATTGAATTTCGACTATCGAAGGTATGCTATTAGGCAAATAATCTCAGCAACTGTATGGTCAAACTTTTTGATCGCTTATGCCATTGAGCACTCAAAGGTAGGCAAAATCCCGTTATTTTGATTTCATTTAAAAACTGCAGAGCTTTACTTGAACACAAGTTCCAAAAGCAGAATGGTAGAAGTATTCTCTAGCAAGAAAATAAAGTCTTTATCTTGAACGTCTAACACTCGTCTGAGGCAATCGTTCCACACTTTGGCGATGTATTCAAGGGAGACAGGAAGCAAGAAGCTACTTAATGATCAGGAAGGTTAAATGGTTGAGTTTAGCCAGTTTTCATTCCAGCTTTTAAGATTTTCTACATTTTTCGATAAAAGGCAAACCGTTTTGTCTCCAGACATTAGGCGGCTATTATGCATATAGTGTACCAAACTCTGGATCGATTCAGTGGTATCCAGAAGAATTAAATCTTTCTTGAGAACTTTTCTCTTGAGATATTTTTTGAAACTGTCTTCTATAGTACTTCTAGTACTATCTCATAGGTTGCTTCAAAATACTCCGTGGCGAAGACGAATGCGGCATCGAAGGACCTGGCATGGCAGGGAAGATGTAAATCGGCAGGTAGATCAAAAGTTCGCGAGTTCATGTGACCCGAATTTGGTGCAGGGGCTTTGAGTTTGACTATCAATAAAAACAGTGACTCTATTATGATCCTTATTTGAAACATTGTTGCTCAACCATTAAATATCACACTCGCAACGCGAAGCGCGGCTTCCCGTACGCGTTCGTTTTTGATAGAAAACAATTTCAGCACCGCAAACTTTGATAATTTTCAACAAACTTACAATCAGTTTCGTTTCTGCCGTTTGATTCGGGTGTCAAAAGATTCATGTGTTTGACATTTTACTGCAGAGAACTTATTCAGTGCTCTTACTTACTTAATAGCCTTAGCTACACGATTTGATTATCAGTGACAAAGTAGATATGCAGGGTCAAGCAAGGGGTGTGGCACACGATCGCTGGTTACGACCCCCCACTCCCTGATTGCTGTCTTAATAAGACCCCCCCCCCTGAACTATATACCTAAGATAGCATTACCAGAGTTGAGAAAGAGGTCAGGCACAAGTCTTTTAAGAACAACCCCCCCCCCCTCGAAAGCCCTCAAACGACCCCTTCTTCCTCCTCTTAACCTCTGGACCTCAAAGTGTGACATTCTGGAGGACACCAGCTTTTTCTAGAGTTTTCAGATCTCTGAGAGCTGTACGCCCGATTTTCTGTGACTGCACTTCACAATCACACGTAATTTGACGGCTGATTTTGATCTGAATGGGCATATTGAAAGGGCCATAATTTTCTTATGGGTGGGGCGTTCGGCTCCAAATTTCCAGCGTAGCAAGAAGAAGCTATATGCTCAATACTCATACCAGCATTGGAGCGCTTTCTGGATTTTGAAGGCAAGTTAAGGGGGTGCGGCACATTCCCTTAAAAGCTGCGGCAGCCGCAGCTTTTAAGGGGGTGTGCCGCACCCCATTAACTATATCAAAAAAACATTTTTAGCGGACAGTATTTATATGAATCGATAGCCTAAACCTTGTAGATTCCATAGGATTGCTTGGAGCCTGATTCGTCTTCTTAGCTCTGAGTAATATTTGGTGAAAGCACAGCGATCAAATTCGAAAAATGGGAAAAACGAGATTTTGGTTGGCTTCTAATTCCACAGTTTGCAAGTCTTCTGAAGCGGGATTCCTGAGGTGGACAAAGAAGGAGTAGTGCTTTGTCTTCAGTGCAAAAACGGATAGCTAAATCACCTTTGAAACAAAGTTAACCATGTTGGAATTTGACCATTTCATTTAGGTCCTAGTATCTTGAATCTTCAGATTTTGCTCACACTTTGTCTACAGGGATTAATTGACATGCTAATTAAGGGTATGATACAAATATCATGTTATCATTATTATCAGATTACCCAACTACGACCCCCTCCCCTTTTGACTCCTCAATACGACCCCCCAGGTGTGGCGTGCCGCACCCCACGCTTGACCCTGTAGATATGTCTCATCTGTGAAATATGAATCTACACTTTACCATGCCCGAGCTCATGAAATAAGCAAGAGAGAGCAGTAGGAATACGTTGAAGGTAAACTAAGCTTTTAAGGGCACAAAGCAAATTCGTGAATACTTCTCGAAGATGTTTGAGCGATACTTTGAAAATGGAATTTTTGTAAACCGGAAAATTTGAATTGCTCAATCTAACGTCGTGTATGCGTTATTGTCCTGTATACCAAAGACCCGTAAAAAGGAGCTAATTAGCAGCAATTATAAACATTGCTAAAACAAACCATAAAAGCGATTTCCTCTGTAACGAGCGCTGGTTAAATGGTAATTTTTGGGCTGCAAAATTCATGAATCGCATATTCAAATGCAAAGTGAATCTGGTCTGGATTGATGGCTTAGTAAGATACGCCACAGTTGCCCCATTTTTCAGCGGGGACCAATTTTCATAGGTAAACAAAGCCTGTCTCAGCCCGGAACAAGCCATGGCATAATGCGCAGCATCTTCTTCGTTTTGCGCCACGTAGGCGACGGTGCACTGTGGAGCATCGTGCCATTAATTATGGTATACTCTTTACTTTGAGAGCAGATAAACAAAGGGTTCCATGCAATAATTACAAGTGCAAAGTTCTTTTGAAAATCAGATGATAATTCCTTTGAAAAACTAAGATTTCCTGCACTTGACGGTATGAGGCAGAGATAGTTTGATAGTTGTCCTATCACAGGTTTGATAAACTGATTTGATAAGCTTTTGTCTCCACCCTGCTAAAATCTAATGATCCTCGGTTGTGCTTCAGGGAGACATGCCTGATAAATGCAAATTGAAGCGGCGTCATCAAATTATAGACAAAGGAATAATCAACATTTGCTCTCCTGCTTTATAAAGAGGCCAGAAAAGTTTTTCTTGAATGTGCCTCAACCCTTAAAATTTTTGAGAATCAATACGATTTTTTAAGATAATTTTCGGAAAAGTGTCACTTGACAAAACCTGGCAATTTATGGCAATCCAGATTGACTTAGATGAGGTTGCGATAACAGAAAGAATTTTTGACCAGCTTACAACATGCCTTTGAGCATCGTTAGGCCGCACATTACATAAACACTCTCCATATGACATCGTGCTCAATTTCAGTAGCTGAAATTATATGTCTACTCTGCTATTTCTTTGTAAGCGTATTTTTTGATACACTGACCGCCGTTGCAGACAAGCCGCTCTCCTTATTTCTTCACTCATTTCAAATGGAAAACAAAGATGAAAAAAGGGTCTCATAGCTTGAAATGGTAGAGCTTTTCAAGACTTACAATTCGCATACCATATTTTATGGAGAACAAACTTTAAGCAAATTTGAAAAATCTTTGCCAAACTAGTCCAAAAATTGGAGCGTCACAATATCGGGGACAAAAATCTTCGGACGCAAAATTTTCTTTGGGACTTTTTTGAAGCGAAAACACCAGTATCCAAACAGGTAAACATACCATTACAAAGAGCTCATCAAGGACTGTGATCTGGTTATGGCTACTTCCTAAAAATGCGTGAGCTAGAAATCCATTTTGCACGTTTCAGAATTCAACTTTCAGTCCCCTTCTTCAAACCAATTTTTTTTCGCAAAAAACGAAGCAAAACATCCTGAAGTTTCCGAGTAGAATGGATGCTTTTTACCATTCTCTAGGCATTGGACTTGTGCTAGCGGGCTCCTTTGCTCGAAATGGCTTTTGGAAGTGCGTGCACACGACCTTACCTGCACCTTGCCAATGACTTGTATCGCTTTACAGGCTTGTAACAGGGCCGACAGTCATTCTACGAGCCTGAATGTAAGGTCTTCGAAAGAGCGTGTCCTTGATACGGTGGCACGCAAAAAAGTTGAATTTAAGAAATTTTGAGCATGGGTTTGCAAAATTGCGGCTTTAGTAATAAGCTAAAAAAAATTTGCAACTAAGGTTGAGAAGAGCTAGGAAGTTCAAAACTATCAATTTTCCTGTAATAAATCGATTTCGAAACTCTGATCAAAGAGAAAATTATATGCGATTTTTACTCCGTTTCTTGTGAGATAACGAGAGATACAGGGTGTCCGTAAAAAATGTGCCTACTGTTTGATTGTGAATAACTCTCTTCTAACGAAGTCTTTCGAGAAGCTTTAGGCACCATTTTGTAGAGCTGGCTTCAACTTAGATTTACAGTATAGAGCGAATCGCCGATCTTTCATTCTTACTGTAGGATTACGGTGGAAACTTCAAAAAGGGGTTTTGAGTTGTGAAAGGCCATATTTTGCCTCGGAAAGGAAACAAAACAGCCTGAAAACTTTTACCCTAGGCTAATTAGAGTTGCCGATTCTAACCGTGAGATTCCCAACTTATAATGATGCTTCATTGAAGATTTATGCCAGGTAAGAGGTAGCGGCCATTTTTTCAATGTCGCTAAAAAGCGCGGTTACACCGTTTAAAAAGCTTCGCAATCTTGTGACTAGTTGAATATTGAACTCAGCGTCCATGAAAACCTTATTGCACAAGTCTTCATATTTTTTTGAAAAATTTTGAAATGGCAGCTTTTTTCACATTGACACCATATGTTTAAAGTTTCTACCGTAATCCTACAGTAAGAATGAGAGATCGGCGATTCGCTCTATACTGTAAATCTAAGTTGAAGCCAGCTCTACAAAATGGTGCCTAAAGCTTCTCGAAAGACTTCGTTAGAAGAGAGTTATTCACAATCAAACAGTAGGCACATTTTTTACGGACACCCTATATTTAGAGCAATAACCGTCGAATACCAAGAAACTCGCTATACAGTGCTGGCCAAAGCTATAAAGCCACCCTAAAAATCAATGTAATTTGCTCTCTCTTGCTCAAAAAATGTCTGAAAAATCGCTATTCTGTGTACAAACTACAGTCATATCATTGACCAGAACGGCTCCCGATTTCACTGATTTTAACCGGAGAAAAACTGAAAAATTTGAAAAAGGGGTTCTTAAGGCTGGTCACAGCTATAAAGCCACCTCTCATTTCCAATCAGTACTACGTTTTTTGAGGCTGAAATTTTTGTACATATACAATATCAAAATATAAAACATCTACCACACTTGGAAGCAATCGCCTTTTTAAAAAGAAGATTCATTTTGCATTTTCTACTTCAAAATGTATAAAAAGTTATAATGTTTGGAAAAATGCCTTTTCACCGAAATCTCAAGCATTTGTTTGACTCGAATGAAGGTCCTAGGCTTCGGCGAGCCTTTGCAATGAATATAGTAAAAAGCGCAGAAGTCAACATGGCGTAGTCGCTGGTATTGATATACGAGGCTCAATCTTACTTAGGTGTAAAAGCACTTCTAAAACGCAAATCTCTATTTCTGACGCGCAAAACTTCTCTGTTGGAAGTTGACATCTTGTTTGCATGGTGACGTACTCATGCAGAAGCTGTCAGGGTTTTTACAAAGATGTATTTGCAGCATTGAACTTAGAGCGCCTTGTCTGCAGTTCGGTCGCAATGTATCTAACATGACTTCAAATTTTACTGCTTTGAACTCCTCTTCAAGTCAAATCTTACAAAACTGTCAGGAATACAAGAATTTTGAAGTTTTGGGCGGTTTTTCCCTCGATCGAGAGGTCAGAGTGTGTTACGATCAGGCAGAGTGCACCACTCATTTTTGGAAAAAAAGGCGTTCAAGGCGGAGCCAAAATCCTGAGAGTTGCCATGATGTTCAAGCTATGCGCACGAATCTATCGCTGTATAAGCGACGTGCTCAGCACGTTACAGAGCTTTTCGGGCATTAGAACTCAATTTCTGCGGTTCGAAACTCGTCTACCTGGAGGTGAGGTTGGATCTCGTTTATCGATATCAGCGAGTACGCCATGTTGACTTCTGCGCTTTCCACCATATTCATTGCGAAGGCTCTGCGAAACCTAGGACCTTCATCCGAGTCAATCAAGTAGTTGAGAATTCAGTGAAAAGGCAGCTTTTCCAAACATTATAACTTTTCATACATTTTAAGCAAAAAATGCAAGATGAATCTTCTTTTTAGAAAGCCGACTGATTCCAAATGTGATAAACGTTTTAAATTTTGATCTTGTATATGTAGAAAAAATTTCAGGTTCAAAAAACGTACTACTGATTAGAAATAAGAGGTGGCTTTATAGCTGTAACCAGCCCTAAGAACCCCTTTTTTAAATTTTTAAATTTTTCTCCGGTTAAAATCAGTGAAATTGGGAGCTGTCCTGGTCAATGGTATGACGTTAGTTTGCACACAGAATAGTGGTTTTTCAGACAATTTCGAACAAGAGAGAGCAAATTACAATGATTTCTAGGGTGGCTTTATAACTATGGCCACACTGTATTTGTTGAACTACCACGCGGGCTCATGTGTGTTGTAGCGTTCCCAACTCAAACTTGGGTAATCAAACCTTTACTTCAAACGATGAAAGAAATGCGACAAAATAAACAAAATAACACGGAACATGTATGTAGAACTACATAACAAATGCGGATTAATAACAAAAAGATGATGACATAAATAAATGGTAAAAAGACATGTTTGCTGGTCAGCTTTGCTACAATACTTGTTGTCCTTTTTCTACTTAATACTTTTTCTATGATTGCTTGTTATTTACCAGAAAACGAATACAAAAAACTGTTCAAAATCTAAGTCAGAAAATATGACTCTACCATAGCACAAGCTTACATATCTTGATGACAAGTATTTTAGGAAGGTGTTTGTATGGTGTATCCTGATGACAGGTGTTTGCATAATCATGCAAAATGATATCGAGAAAATGTAGCTTTTCGTGCCGGTTATTGTCTTTCGCGATGCTGAGAAACTGACGCGCAAAGCATACTTTCTAAAATAAACATAAGCACAGAACAAGCGTTCAACTCAATAATTACTTGTTTACTGTTTTCACAACAGTTTCGTTCCTTCTTTTGGACGAAGTCTGACTTGATTTCTAAGTCTTCCCGGGGTGCGTAGCAAGTGTTACCCAGACAGCCGCCTGGTGCCGCAGCCAGCTGCCAGAGCTGGCACCAACCCCACGGCTGAGCTACCGTAAGCGCGCTCTCGTCGTCCGCAACCTCTCGCCGAGAGATTTTCGCAGCAGCCTCGCATCTCATCGCGCTGATGTGCGAGAACTCCCTCAGAGGTCGCGCTACTGCCACATATTATATATCGATCAAAGCAGCAGAAAATTTGCATTTTATTAGTAAAATACAATACAGAGAATATACAAAAACAAAAAGTTAGAAAAATACATTGACGGAATAATTATAAGATTAACTAAAAGCATGATGTTATGGAATAAATTCATAATATCATTCATAATTCGTTGTGACCTTTGGGGCAGAATGAATTCTAACACCCAAGTGGATCAGATAATAGACAAATGTGCGACATATGAAGGTATAAAAGATGAAATAATGTAGAGCAGCTAAGAATTCAACTGTCTAACTCTCAGCTATACAGTCTTCACTCTGAGCACCTTGCTCAAATTACGTATGTAGAAAATCCGACGCTTTTGGATGTAATTTCTAAATTTTTGCTTGTTACCAAACTTCTGGAGTAAGATTCAAATTTCTTAATCTCAGAATCCGCTACCTGCTACGAGCCAGCTCTACTCTTCAGCTGCTGAAATTCGTGACTTTCGTGGAGAACTTGAAATAAGTAAACAGAGGGTTCATCACCCTGTGATTACCTACCTGTCGCGGCTCGCGCGATGCAAGCCACTCCTCGATTCAGGAGCCGCCGGGAGCACTGCAAGCCGCTGGATCGGGCGCGCTATTGCTTTCGTGCCCGGACCTCTCCTTGCTTGGGCGCGTTGCCAAGTCGAGGGCTATATAAGGCCGCGCAGCGCGCCATATGCCTCTTTGTTTTCGGTGACCTCGTTTTCGAATTCATTTTGATTTCTCACGTACTCTTATTGACCGTGCTTGGCAGCTACCCCAGCAAGCTCCCGTGGATGAAGTTCTGGCGAGAGAGTAATTGTTAGAGCTTTCGGATTATACCGCGCTTACGCGCGAGGAAAGTTTGGAGCTTCGTTTGAAGTTGTACCGGGAGTGGAGAGGGCTCGTACCTGTCCTACGCGGAGGCGAGTAAGCGGTCGACCCTCGGGATTCCCTGACATTACGTTCAGTAAGTTGGAGATGATCGACGGCTCGGGACGAGGCAAACTCGTCCCGCATTTCTTTCCTGTAGTGTAGGATTTTTAGTAGTTTAGTTTCTTTGTAGTGTAGTGTTTGTTATTTAGATAAACTTAAGTAATCTAGTCGCGCTTTTGTTGTTCTGGTTTGTCGCCACCCAGCGGGGTATTTGTCGGACGCGCCGGAATCGCCAACCGGCGCTAGATTGTGCAGGAGTAGAAGCAGGATTGCGTTGGCAGTCGAGTGAGCAAGGGGGTGCTGAGCCCACCGAGCCGCAACACTACTTTTGTTACGTTTTTAAATATTAAGAAAGAAAGATCAATTGCACCGGGATAAGATCATAGGCATGCGAAGCTTTAGAGAAGAATATGGGTCCGGGAACTACATACTTACAGCTTCCATAAATAATTTTTTGTTTCAAAATGTCCATAGTCGCCACAGAGAAAAAGTTGATAGCAGTGTGAAAACTAAACCATATTGATTGTGTTTATTATTTGTAATTTTTTATGTTGTTTTTTATTTTTGAATTTTTTTGTTTTTGCATTTTCTTTGCATCGTATCTTACCAATAAAATACAAATCTTCTGCTGTTTTGATTCGATATATAAGGCAGTAGCGCGACCTCTGAGGGAATTCTCGCACCTCAGCGCGATGAGTTGCGAGGCTTCTGCGAAAATCTCTCGGCGAGAGGTTGCGGACGACGAGAGCGCGCTTACGGCAGCTCAGCCGCGGCGTTGGTGCCAGCTATGGCGGCTGGCTGCGGCTCCAGGCGGCTGCCTGGGTAACACTTGCACGCCTCCTGCCTCCCTCGCCTCCCAGAACTGAACTGTTATGGACTGTTTTGGTGTCGATAAGATAAGCCTGTCGATAAGCCTTTACTCCAATCGCCACTAAGGCTGCGCTTCCAAAATCCATTCTTAAAACTTCCAGCATTTCTTGAGCTCAACGTAGTTGCTGCCATCGTGTCGAGAAAGTCACGCGCTTTCGAAGGAGCTTCTACGCATGCTCGTAAGTTGATCGTAAGCCGAGTTACAAGCCTGTAAAGCGTTGCGAGTCAGTGGTGAGGTGCAGGTGAAGCCATGTGAACTTATTAGCTAAAGCCGTTTTTGACGAAAAAGACTCACCAGCACGTCCGAAGCACGAAATTGGTAGAAAGCATCCATTTCAACAAAACGGCTTAGTTAGAGTGTTTTGGAGGTTTTTTGTTAAGAAACTTTTGAAAAAGGGAGATGGAGGTTGATTGTTAGAAAATGCAAAATAAAATTCAGTCATGTGTTTTGGTAGGAACCAGCTATAAAATCTTTGATGAGTTCAAGCGAGTAGGCTTATAGAGTGTTGAACCTAACAACAATTTTGACGTTCTTTTTTGTGATAAATCGTCAGGCGCTCAATGTTGGTGATGAAAATGGGAGTTTTTCCATACTTCGGGTCCAAAGGCAATGTAAGCTACAAAAAAAAACGGTTCTTTTCTGTAGGTTATTTATACTAGATGATGCCTGTTGCGAAACCATTGCTGCAACAGAAATACCTTATTAATAAGGTACTCAAAGAATTCTTTGGAGCATAAGGCGCGTTTTTGTGCACCGCGTGCGAGCAGTTTCGCGACGACGCGGGCGATGTGCGACGCCGCAAAGGCAGCGGTACTAACTTTTTGTAACAGTTTTGTGCATTCTTTCTCTGTCAAATCTTTTGTGGCTAAGTGTTGTTTGAAAAATCAGTCTGCTCTATCTTTACTTCATCATATTTCGCTAAGCAAAAATTTTACTCTAGAAACCCACACTGTTATCATTTGAAACTCGTCCAATATTTGTCACTGAGTTTGGTTATGTCTACATCTAGTCAAATTTTCGCTTAACTTATCCGAAAGCTGAAAGCACTGACATCCTGACTCTAAAGCGCCCATTCATCAATCTCCAGTTAAAACATAAATGGATAGACCATCAAAGTACAGCTCAACCCAAGCCCAAACCCAGGGCGCAACTTCCGCGTTAACCTTCAGCAGGTGCGCCTTATACATGGTGAGATTTATACTCTAGAATGTAGCGTATATCTTTACAACTAAAAAACGTTTGAGTCGATGTTGGACACACATGTAAACCTGAGAACCAAAAGATGAATGCAAAAAATTATATAGTACTCAGTGTGCAGAGGTATCCGACAAAGTTTAACTGAAAATAGCGAAAAGTTTTGCTACTGATGCGTGACGTTCATCAGCATTTCACAAAAGAAGAAATTTTGTTTTTGGTTATATTCTAAAGCATAATCAAAATGATATGATGAATTTTTTAACGAGAAGATTCTTAGAGAAACCTGTTCAGGGCTTTCTGCGCCTAGGGCTCTAAAACAAATTTAGTCTTGACTAACATAAAATTATTACTTTGTCTGTTCATTGCATTCTACCATTGAGAATTGATATATGACTTCAAACGCATTCCTTTGAGCAACTTATGAACATCTCATACAAATCACCGAAACTTGCTCAGTACAAGCTGAATTTGCAGAAGTTCCGCAAGATTTTGTTCACTATTGCAAGAATGAAAACGTTAAAAATCAGAACTTTCGCGGGATTTTTATGCCAAACTGGTTGAAAACCGGAACTTCCGCAGAACCTCTTTCAAAACCCTGCGGAAATTCCGAAAAATGCCAAAGGTTCCGCAGCACTTTGGCCTGCCAGAACTTCCGCAGGACTTTGGATAATTTGTCTCGTGATGTTGCCTCGCCAACAACCAGAGTGCATTATGGAACATGTCAGCCGTAGCGTAGAGGATAGTAGATGGGTCTCACAGTCAATAGAGTGAGGTTCAAATCTCGCTCCGGTGTTCACTTTTGCGGTTGTGGCTGGCATGTTTCGGAACTTCCGCAGGACCTCATTTCGGAATTTCCGCAGCACGTTTACGAAACTTCCGCAGGTGACCCGGCGGAACTTCCGCAAGCGCCCTGCGGAAGTTTCGATCATATGTCTGAGATTGATTAAGGCCACATTACATTCTTGAATTACTTAGTCAAAAGTGACAGTTCTGTAAAATCATTATTTCTCAGTTAAAAGCGACAATCCAGAAAACTCTTTCAAACGTCTGCTTAACTTATCCATCTGCTAAACTCATATTTCTTGAAGAAGAAGGAAAAATTTTTATTGTGAGACTTGAAGTTTGATAACATTATATGATGTTTGAAAGTTAGAGGTTCACGTCTTTTAAAGATGTTCAACAAACATTTTAAGTAACTGCTACTTTCAACAATTTGCATTAGACGTAACATATCATTTTTCATGAAAACATTCAGTTAACACATCATCGAGAAGGAAATTTCCAGCAAAAAATGGTCTCACTAGTTGATACAGCATAAGAGTTCTGCGGTCTGCTCTTGTAAGGATCAGTCTAACGATCAGATTGAGTTTGCCGTGCTATCAATAAACATACAACTTCTACAATTTACAGCTTATAAAAACTCATACTGTCCAGAAAGCTCGACAAGTCTTTTTGTGAATCCTCCGTTATCTCAAGATTTGAGGCAGTTTCACCAATTTAGACTCTTTAATATCCTACTTGAAAAGTGGTTGAAAAGCTGCCAATTTCGAAAACGGCAACATAACTTCTTCTTGCCCCGTGGCAGGTTCGCTCGTATTGAGTACGCTTTAAGCTAATTTTGGGAGTTTTTTTTGAGGCCATAACCGATCACATGAGCTGTCGATTGGCAAGGACTAGGCTGACTCTCAATCGCGAGAAAGACCATGGACTTGTGTGACAGAGACAACCTGTCCCAAGTGGGTCTCTTTGTTTGATCACTACTGCTACATTGTCCTTCGTTGTTCAGGGTACCCCTACTTGATGAACAGCTACAACGTAGAATAAAAGCACAGAAATTAGTATATTCAAAGAAGAAAACATGCTTTAGCAATTCAAAAAACAAAACTTTACTTACTCACACAGTTGCTAATATCATTCAAGTACTCTTGCTCTATCATAAAGTCTCAAACACAGAGGTGCGATAGGTGGAGCCCGGCCCCCCAAAAATGAAGGTGGTTTCAGTTACCACTGGCCGGCCAAAAGTGAAGGTGGTAGTGCCGCACACTCAGCTCCCAAAAACGTCGACCGGGGGGGGGGGGAGTAGGGGCAGGGGGAGGGGGGACTTCGGATAACTGAAGAACTCTCACTTAGCGGCCCTCTTTAGGGCCACAAATACGATGAGTACAGCGGCATAAAAATGAAAAAAAAATAAACGAGTTAGTCAAAAGGTCTATTTTTAAGTAAAACCCAGCTAGACTTTACGTATCTTATTGAATTTAAATTTTGTTATAACGTACTGCGAATAAATTAGGTTGGTCCAAGCAGTAACCACCGAGAGCCAGAATTTTGAATGATAAAATAATGAAAAATCGTGAAAAAACATTCCACTGTTACAAATCTGCTGGCTGAAGACCTCCGCAGTTGCGACTTCATAGGTTTTGTAGGGTGAGGTTTGCCCTGTCAGAATATGTCTTAGCTGTACCGATCCATTAAAACATCGCTGAGATCCAGGCTCTTAAAAAAGCAGGTGAAAAACCGTTTTTCAGCTTATAACTTCTTCAGAATTGCATAATTCATGTTGCGACTTCATAGGTTGGATTCGCCTCATCAAGAACTTTCAAATGATATATAATACATGGGGGATTCAATGTTCCTTGCGGCTCTAACCCGGGGTGGAGTACTCTTCACTAATTTTCCACCCCGCCCATTTCAATGTATTGGCGGGAGGCCGCCAGTGGAGAATTAGTGAAGAGAGGTACTCCATCCCGGGGCATATGCCGTGGGAGGCGTGAATCCCCCACATGTTACATATCATTTGAAAGCTCTTGATGAGGCGAATCCAACCTATGAAGTCGCAACATGAATTATGCAATTCTGAAGAAGTTATGAGCTGGAAAACAGTTTTTACCTGCCTTTTTAAGAGCCTGGATCTCGGCGGTGTTTCAATGGATCGGTACAGCTAAGACATATTCTGATAGGGCAAACCTCACCCTACAAAACCTATAAAGTCGCAACATCACACATCTTCAATGTCCGGATTTATAAGAGTTTAAATGTCAGTTGTCATTAAGCAACCTAAAATTGAGAAGATTTTCAAGGTTTTTCAAAATTTTCGTTCTCGGCGGCCACTCCTCAAATCAAACTGATTCTTTCACTGTCTGATAGAACAACACTTAACCTTCAAGACCTATAAAGTCGCAACTGCGGAGGTCTTTAGCCAGCAGATTTGTAACAGTGGAGTGATTTTTCACGATTTTTCATTATTTTATCATTCAAAATTCTGGTTCTCGGCGGTTACTGCCTGGATCGACCTACTACATAGATATATGCTCTTAATACTTTCTTTCACATTCCTTTTGCTTATTTTCCTTCTTTTGAGCTTTAGCAAAAAAAATTTTAAAACCCAAAAGTGAAGGTGGTCACCCTGTACCAGCTCAAAAGTGAAGGTAGGCGGAGAATCGGCTCCGACTATCGCACCTCTACTCAAACATCATCCCATCAAATTTTTGGAGTATACTGGATTTTTACTAATTTCATTACGGCACCTCCTTACTATGCCAATGCCCAACTCCCACTTGATAAGTCCGCTCCTGTCGAGGAAATTGGACTTAAGACGGCGCGCGGAGCGCACTGCTTGCGCGCAATGGACGACTTTTCGATTTTCCTGTTGCGTTTCAGCACATCTTCCCAAACGATACCATCCTTTTTGACGTGTTCAACCTTGCAGCCGAAGCTAAGGTAGAGCCGGACATCGGTCGCGCTTCTTGCACGGAGACTTTTGGAAATGGGATTGCTGGGATTATACGTGGAAATATGCTCCATAGGCTTACAAGGTCGGGAGCGCTTGCAGTTCGCAAAAATACCGAGGGCCAATTTGTGGTAAGACGCTGCCATCAAACGAAAGTCATGGGATGTGTAGTATAATCGTTCGGTTACATTGTGTGACATTTTAGCAAGCATCTACAAAATCGATTAACAGAATCAGCGTATGTGAAAGAACTACTAGAGTTTTTTGGTTTCCTTAAAGTTTTTTAAACAACATTGCAACACTGACAATGCTGGCAAATTCTGCCTATTTCTTCAGAAGTGAGAAGCCGTCATAAATTGGCCTAAACTCTGAACTCCTCACTTCGAAGATATGAGATACTGTGAAGGGATATACACACCGGAATGTAAACCATACCAATCTCTAACTGCTAAACTTTAGCTATGCACATAAGTGCTAAACTTTTTTTTATCTTCTTCGCTGAGTCATAGGTGGAGAGAGCAATTGCTTGCAAACACTCACAAAACAAAACAGCTTAGTTAAAGAATTTGAAGATGACAAACGGAAAGGTTAAGCTAGGGCTTATCTCTGGTAACCAAAAACATTTATTTGTATTACTGTAACTAGATAGGATATTTTAATCGTCTTATGTAATGGCATGATTTTGCCATTCACTGGCAACGCCCGTGAGACAATGATAACAAATAAGCATTCACTTAGTGTTCTTCGCAAGAAAGTTACAAAGAAGTTGAAAAAATGAAAATACACAGGTAATTGCAGGAGAAAAGGAGAGTATTCTAAATGTACACCAAGGCTCAACAAAGTGGGGGCTCGAACCTTTAAAAATAAGTTGTTTCTTGATTTGAACCTCTTCGATGACTAAATGAAACATAATCCAAGTTGGAAACATTGGCGTTATTTTATTAGCATGAGAAATTAAATAAGTGACGCTGATTGGAGAAGATATGGCTGCGTGGTCCGCATTTCGGAAAAAGTTCCAGCACAGCATTTAAACTCAATGTGAACGCAGCCTATATGGCTGGACGATTTTAGAAATGTTTTGCACTTCTGAAGAATATGTACGATTTGGTGTTAGCGTAGCGATTGAAACATGTTTTATCTCAATCAGCAACATGCTGCCAATCTGTCCTCACGGAAAGGAGCAATTCGCAGGCGCATATAAAAGCTTGACCTTAATGGTGAGGACTTTTAATACTGTAGCCTACAGTGTGATGCAACTCTCACGTATCATTCATTCTTCCTCTAAACAAAATTTCTCGGATCTTGACGTAAAGCCACACATTCCCCACCCTTTTCTTCAAAACAATGATACGACCCCAAAGGAATTTGATTTTAAGCCCTTGAGAGCAAGTCTTTGACTCGCTTTTGGTAAACGCCCATATTACTTTCATCTCTAATCTCTTTATCGCAAGATTTAAGTCGTAAAAAAGTTAAGGAAGTGCATAAATACCAAGAAGCAGTGTGGACTGTTGTGGTTCTGTCCATCCATACTCTAACACGGTAAGTTTGTACTGACTTTTATCAAAAAGTCTCGCTGAAAACATTTTTTGATGTTATATATTTGCTTCCAGATGGCCAAAATGCTGTTTTTGCTAACCGTATTCTTTATACCGGCTTCAGGCATGTCTGTAGGTGAGTGCGTAACAGCTTATTGATCACTTTAGATTTGTACAAGACAATCGAGGTCATTTGAGCTGAAAGCTTATGTGAAGTAGCTGCAATTTAACTTTAACAAAACAACAGAAAAAATTACATGTGTCACAGATGCCAACCGCATGTCGGATCAAGAACTCGTTGATTATCTCAACACAAATCAACATTTCTTCAAGGTAACCAGATAAACAACAAATTTAGTTACATAAGATCTGCTCACGCCGTAAATGACACAATGTTTTCTCAGGCAGAAGTTCCAACGATGTCGTACGAAAAGTTCAAGTCAAGCCTAATGGATTTTAAATTTATGGAAATACCTGAGGGAACTGTAACAGCAAAGGAGATTGTTATGAATGAGTATCTTCCAGAAAAGTATGTGGTCCTCTTTCAGAGTTTATGCAAAATATAGAACAGAATATTTCATGACATGCGTTACAGTTTCGATGCTCGAGAAAAGTGGCCCCAGTGCGTTTCTATAAAGACTATCAGAGCTCAAGCACATTGCGGTAAATTGTACTCGAAATGATAGCTATGGTGGTATAAACCCATACTCAGGATCTTGTTGGGCTGTATCTGCAGCTTCAGTCATGTCTGATAGATTGTGCATACGAAGCATGGGACAAGATCAGGTTTGACAAAGTCGATTTATGAAAATATAAAACAGAAAGCACCTTTTATTGCAGAGGATAATCTCAGACACAGATATTATTGCATGTTGTGGTCAATTTTGTGGTAATGGGTATGTCTAGTGTTTCAATGGTTGTTTATCGAACAGCATCGGTAACGTCTGAGGCGTTGAAAACGCTCAGTCTTAAGTTTGCCTTGTAGGAAGCAGTCTTTACACGCTCGATTATCAAGGACAAGTGTATATACCGATACTAATTTCAACAGACCTACATGGTCTGTAATGATCAGAAACTGAGTGCATGAGTAGATAGTTTGTTTTACAAAGTGAAAGCATGAGATGCTTTCAGAAGTTCTTCAACTCCAAGTGGGTACACAAGTTATTACCTGAAGTGCTTCCTTATTGAAACCATTATTTTGTACTTTCAGGTTTCTCGAATCTTACTTTAGTAAAGTGCATTTAGTGAGTCGTTAGTAATTTTTCCCAGCATTTTGCTCGGCTTTGTCAATGGCCTGCTTGTCAGCAAACGAAGATTTTTACTTCCGTAGTATAACACACGAGAAAAACTGAATTTTTTTATTAGGACTGTACGAGGCTCAATTCTCGTTGTTAGAAAAACCATGTTTTGCAATCTCTTTCACTGATTCATCCTAAGATTAACAAACTTCTATATCCTCACCACAGCGTTATGCTCGAAAAATTCGATTCAAAAAAACTCGAACGCTTACCTGAGAAAAAGTACCGCTTGGGGAAGCGAAAGCAAAATTCGCATCGACAGAGATCAAGTGACATCCACTATGCAATAACACAATGCTAACCGTCAGAACATTCGACTTTCTAGCCTCTATCAACATTATGTCTATTCTATTGCAAACAAATCAGACGCGAAGAGATACAGTTCCGAAGAATCCTTCCGCGGATAATGAACACAGTCTTGAGATCAGCGTTTTAAGGCGGATATCATGACATATGTCACACTACGAAAGGCCACGTTCACCAAATCCTTTTCCCGTTCAGAGAGAACCGCCTTTGCAGCATAATCATGAAAAATCACCCTTATCTTTTTTCTCGAAACTTTTTAGTTTGCATAAATGCGCAATGTTATATTGTCCTATCCTATAATATATTGCATCTCGACTACTTATTATTACCTCAGAGTGTTACCGTGCAAGCTGCACTCTGATATTGATTATGTTTACGAAATTTGGCCCAAACCCAAGATTTCTTACTTTTACTACAATTGCACTCAGCGAGGTCCTTCAGATTGAACTAATTTTCTCAAACTACTTATTGTCAAGAAAATACTTGTCTTTAAGGAAAGCCCCTGAGATATTTTGGAGAGGAATTAATACAGCAGAAAAACATGAGTCCAGCAGCTTTTTATATTCACACCTTGATTCCAATCCAGTCTTCCTATTGGAGTAAAAGCGCTTATGGATAATTTACAGATGTTTTGGAGGGTGGCCCATCAAAGCCTTTCAGTATGGAATGACCTATGGAGTATGTACTGGTGGTGCATACAATGCAAAGGTGTGCGATGCCCTCAAAGCGATGGAATAATTGCTCGATATTCTTCAGAATTGCTGCAAACCATACCCGTTCCCTCCAAATAGTCAAGACCAACAAACGCCAATTTGCCGTGCGCAATGTCAGTTTGGATATAACGTGGATTATAACAGAGACAAGATTTACGGTAATTGGCACTACAGTCTCGAAAGCATTGAAAGTAATTCTGTTGTGCTGTATAGCAACTTCCGCATATCGAGTCTATGCGAATGAAGATGCGATTCGAAAGGAAATCTTCACGAATGGACCCGTTACAGCAGTGTTCTCCGTTTACAAGGATTTCTACTATTACAAGAAGGGAGTATACGTAGTGAGTACTCACTATAAAGTTATGCTAAATTTGAACCTTTCTTACAAGGGAACGACCCTCAGTCGAAGTGGGTTTCCACACGTGATGCATATCATTCTGCTGGTATTGGGGCACTACAAATCCGTGTTCCTTAACTGCTCAATAACCTTTTGGGAAAAGTTATGAGCTACGGTTTCCCACGATGACCACTGCACTCTATAAGACTGGGGCACCAAGGAAGGTACAGGTGTGGACCGATGGGCGGGCAAATAGCTACGCAGTCTATGGCGCAGGTGGTAAAGAGTTCACATTCCCTATAGAGCCAAGCTTTGCATTTTTGCAAATTGTATTCTGTGAATTTGCGGACGATTTCCGATGGGCGAATCCTCATTGAAAATCGCTTGCTATTTCATAAAATGAAATTTGCGAAAATTCAAAGTTTGGCTCTATAGCGAACGCCAGTCCTTCATCACCTGCGCCTTAATCTCCACAGATCGACCCATCCATCCGTCCACATCTGTACATTTCATGGCGCCCCAGACTTATAAGGTTCAGTGGTCATCGTGGGAACCGTCCCTCATAACTTTTTCCTGAAGATCATTGAGCAGCTAAGGAACACGGATTATCTGGTATTAGTGCCCCAAGACCAGCAGAATGTTATGCATCACGTGTGGAAACCCCACTTCGACTGAGGGTCCTTTCCTTGTTAGTATATTCATCACCTATGGCAGAGCAGTTTGCACCTATCACATACGCAATCTACGATAAAAGGAATCACCCAAATTTTCTCCAAAACGTTTGCTAATAAGGTCAATCAACCTTTATAAGCATGGAAGCATTTACCTCGTTAACGGGTAATGCTTGGCTCAAAAATTTCGAAATATGTAACGTGAAGATGATTAAAGCAGGTGTACTCTTTGTGTTTCAAGAGCAAATTTTCCTACTCCGTAAAAGCAGTGTATAGAAGAAAGATTGTACAAAAATCTAAAAAAGTCATCAACGATTTTCAAATTACAAAAGCAAATAGCAGCGTGAAACACACTCCTCTTTGGGAAAACATGATGATTTTGTGCTGCAAGTAAAAGCTTTCAGAGATTTTTCTTTGAATCATTGAGTTCAGCACACATCGGGAGATCCGGATGGACTTCACGCTATCAGACTCATAGGATGGGGTGTAGAGAATGGTGTGAAATACTGGCTCGCTTCGAACTCTTGGAACACTGACTGGGGAGATAACGGTAAATTTGTTTGGGCCTTTGCGAACTCTTACCGAAACATCACTTTCAAGGAAACTAATTACTACTTTAGGCCTCTTCAAGATACGCCGAGGAACCAACGAATGCGATATTGAATCCATCATGGTTGCCGCAGTTATTATGAATGCTTAAACTGTCGTTTGATGGACAATAAACTTTCAGCTTTTCAAAGGATTTTTGTTCGCAGAGAACTGCCCAATCATTCATTCATTTATTCATTCATACCTCAAGGAGTTCCAAATCATAAGATCAAAGTGTTAGTCACACAAAACACAGCAGTAACAAAGATCACCACGTCATCCCAAGCCCAGTTCAGGCTGGACTACAGTGCTGGACAAAATTATAGGTCCATTCTAAAAAATGCCATAACTCACTCTGTTGTCAATAAAATGTTCCAAAATTTGGTACAGCCGTGTTTACCGGTCTACTATCAGTCATCAAATTGGGTCTCGTTTTCGTTTGGTTACTCAAGAAAAAATTCAATATTTTGAAAAAGTAGGCTTGAAGGCTGGACAAAATTATAGGTCCACCTGGAGTTTTTGCTAATTGGAGCACTTCCTAGCTTCCGAATTTTTCAGGCAGTTCCACATTCAAAAGTATTAAACGGCTATAGTTAAGCTGTGTCATACCTCCAAAGAACCGATCAGCTGCTTTCTTGACTGGAAAATGCTTTCACATGTATTTCGCTCCAGAAACCTGCGTTGGGTAAGAAAATCTGCAGTTCTTCAGCTAGATCGGGAGCGACGGGGTTTCAATTACCATCTGCATGCTTTTTGACGTGAGCATTGAGGAAAAGATCTGGCTTTCTGCTGCTGAAGCAAATCCAACATTGGCAGTACTGCAATCCTGAGCTCAAATTCCTACCTTCAGATTCTTTTACAATGTCCTCAGAAGCATCAAGTGAAGTGAAAGCATTGTTTATACAAAGAGAAATTTGTATTCCATAGTTGAAACTTTCTAGAGATCCCAGCATTCGAGTATAATTACTGAAATTACCCTACAGGAACCGATTACGACAAGCACCAAGGCTAATTGTGGCTCCGACCAAAATTTTCAAGAGAATTGTGTTAACATACAATACAAGTGTATCCACTACCTAGTAGATAAATTACGGTCAAAAATAGTGGGGTAGCACTTGGCAAGCTGTTATGGATGTGAGTAACAGCATCATTACGCTGCACAACTCATGTTTCGAAATGGATGCAAGGGGCTTTTGTGAACACTTGCGAGTATGGCAATAGTTTTATTTTTGTGTAAAGAATGCTTCTACAATATCTTGAGGTTATAATGATAATGCTTAAGGCCCCGGACAGACTTCACGCGATTTGATCGTCGCGATTCAGTCGCCGAGATTTCCATTCATTTTCATTTCCCTCTTAAAAATTTCGGGCTGGAAAAGTATCACGACCGAAATGCAAGTTGATCGGCACGGAATGATGTCGTAACAGTTGTCTCGTCGCGATTTAGTCGCGACGATCAAATCGCGTAAATTCTGTCCGGGGCCTAAAGGATTTTATAGCAGAAACTGAGACTTACGCTTCCGATTAAATAGATGTTGGATTTGCTCCAGCAGCAAAAAGTCGCATTTTTCCTCGATCTCACGTCAAGAAGCATACAGAAGGTAGACGAAACCACGACGCTTCCAATCTAACTGAAAGAATGCAGAATTTCTTGCTCAACGCAAGTTTCTGGAGCGAAATACATGTAAAACCATTTTCAAGGCAAAAAAGCAGATAATCCGTTCTATTGGAGGTATGACACAACTTGACCACAGCAACTGTTTGATACTTTTGAATGTGTGACTACCAAAAAAATTCGAAGTGCTTCAATTAGCGAAAACTCTAGGTGGACCTATAATTCTGTCCAACCTTTAAGCCTGCTTTTTTCAAAAGTTTGAATTTTTCTTGAATAACCAAACGAAAACGAGTTTCATTTGGTGAGTGATAAAAGACTGGTAAACACACGACTGTACCAAATTTTGGAACATTTTATTAACGACAGAGTGAGTTATAACTTTTTTCAAAGTGGACCTATAATTTTGTCCAGCACTGTACAGTGCTGGACATAATTATACAGCCACTCTAGAAATCGTCGTAATTTTTGTTCTTGTCAATGAATCTGTCTGAAACTTTGCTGTATTGTGCGCTTCAACCTATATCAACCTACCAACGTCAACCCATACCCGTATGTCAACCTACCATAACCCCTCAAAACGGCTTCCAGTCTTGTTGAGTTTGAACGGAGAAAAACGAAAAAAATCGAAAAAGCCCTCTTTGAAAGCTGGACAAAATTATACAGCCACCTGGTTTTTCTAATCACTATCGCATTCGTTGACTCTCAAATTTTTTTGTACAATTACATCCCAAAATATGAAACATTTGCGACATTTACGGCCTGTCTTCCTACTCAAGTAGAAGCAATCGTTGCATTTCTTGCTTTTAAAAGCATTAAAAGTCAGTCTCCCTCAACAAACAACTTCTTTAAAGAGTTTTCAAGCTCTTGTTTATTCCAAATGATAATCATGGAATCTACTGACCCTTCTGGATAGATAAGGTGAAGAGCACTTTCGTAAATTTTGCGTAATCGCTGATTTTGACGGACAGACTCCAGCATCACCATAGGGTTGACGCACTTTTGCACCACAAAACTCAGTTTGCACTGTCCACAAAGTGCTGAACTTGATTTATCACATTGTCTACATGGGGATACAGCTTTTGCAACAAGTTTCAGATTTTTCCTAATGATGCGGTAGCGATTTAAACCTGGAATACTTTCCACAAAAATTCCCTGCGAGCGGAAGATTCGATATAACCCTAGATCTCCTTATTTCCGTCTGTGTTTCATGTCATATTTTACCCGATGAATGAGATTAGCTAAGATTTTGAAGTTTCAAGCGTCTACGGTTTTATCTCGTGATCTGAGTTGGCTTTGATTGTACAGGGTGTTCCACTCAACATTCAGTGAATGTCAACTGCGGCTGAATCAGAGTGCTCAGTCCCGAAATTTCTTCCCAGTGCACACGAGTTCACTGTTGTATGGCTGTCGTAATGGCTACATTACAGTATCTTCTGTCGCTTGAAAATCGAGTTTCGTGGTGCAAAAGTGCGTCAACCCTATGGTGAGGTTGGAGTCTGTTCGTCAAAATCAGCGGATACGCAGAGTTTACGAAAGCGCTCTTCACCTCATCTATCCAGAAGGGTCAGTAGATTCCATGATTATCATTTGGAATGAACAAGAGCTTGAAAACTCTTTAAAGAAGTTGTTTGTTGAAGGAGATTGAGTTTTAATGCTTTTAAAAGCAAGAGCAGTAATTGCTTCTATTTGAGTAGGAAGACAGGCCGTAAATGTCGCAAATGTTTCATTTTTTGGGATGTAATTGTACAAAAAAATTTGAGAGTCAACGAATGCGATAGTGATTAGAAACACCAGGTGGCAGTACAATTTTGTCCAGCTTTCAAAGAGGGCTTTTTCGATTTTTTTCGTTTTTCTCCGTTCAAACTCAACAAGACTGGAAGCCGTTTTGAGGGGTTATGGTAGGTTGACATACGGGTATGGGTTGACGTTGGTAGGTTGATATAGGTTGACGCGCACAATACAGCAAAGTTTCAGACAGATTCATTGACAAGAACAAAAATTACGACGATTTCTAGAGTGGCTGTATAATTATGTCCAGCACTGTATAAAAAAATACTATAGCGATAGTGTAAAGAGCTTGCATAACATTTTTAGGGATGCACGTAATCTCGCGCTTGCGTGAACTCTATGGAGACGTATCCATGCCTTAACGTTTGCCAGCATCAATATCCATACAATCACCAAAACTCCTGGTTTGATCTGGGAGAAGGAATGTGCATCGATGATTGAGCTCTTACGCTGAATTTCGGAGAAGGGAATCTTGAGCACCCATCAGAAAACCTTCGGAAAGAGAACTTTGAGAATCCAACATGGGATCATTAATGTTGGAGAGAAGGAGAAAGAGTGGTCACATAATTAGAAAAACGTTTAGGAGAGAAAATGTTTGCTTTCACATGGGAGCATGAATGCGAAAGAGGGAGAGAAGGGTGGGCACCGTGCAAACCGAAAGCTCATACTACAATTTTGAAGGGGGAAGCGTGGTCACTTTGGCCGGAAAACAGTTTAGAAGGGAAGTTTGAGACTTCCACATGTGACGAATGCGTTGATGGAGAGAGGAAGAATGAGCACTGTGCGGACCAACAGCTCATACTTCAAGTGGAGGAGAAAAATGGGCACCCGCCAAGAAACCGTTTAGGAGAGGGAGTTTCAGGGCTTCAGTATGGATCCTGAAAGAGAGAAAGAGGAAGAGGGAAAGAACGGGCACCGTGCAAACCAATTGTTCATACTTCAAGTTTTGGAGGGAATCTTGGGCACCCTGGCCAGAGAACCGTTTATAAGTGAAAATTTTGGGGTTTTTACATGGAATGGGCGAGAGAAAGGGGGGGAGTGGGCACTGTGTAGGCCAACAGCTCATACTGCAGGTGAAGGGGAAAAGTGGGCACCCTAGCCAAGAAACCGTTCAAAAGATAGAGTTTTAGGGCTCTAATATGGATTGTCCTGAATGAGAGAGGGAGAGGAAGGGAGAAAGAGTGGGCACCGTGCAAACCGAAAGCTCATACTTTGGAAAGTTTCGCGAGAGAAGGTGGGGGGTCCGTGGGGCACGGTGACCGGAAAACCATTTAGGAGGAGGGTTTTGGGGCTTCTTTATGGATTTTGAATGAGAGAGAAAGAGAGAAGGAAAGAAAGAGAAACAGTGGGCACGCAAAGCAAAAGCTCATACTTTGGAAAGTTTCGCGAGAGGGGGCAGGGGAACCGTGGGCACCGTGACCAGAAAACCTTTAGAAGGATTTTGGAGCTTTTTTATGGATTTTGAAGGAAAGAGAGAGAGAAAGAAAGAAAGAAAGAGAAAAAATGAGCACTGTGCAAACCGAAAGCTCATACTTTGGAAAGTTCCGAAGGGAAACGTAGGCACCCTGGCCAGAAAACCGTTTAGAGAAAAAGTGTTAGGGATTTAGTATGGATTCTCAAGTATAGAAAGAGGAAGAGAGAAAGAGTGGGCACCGTGCAAAGCAAAATCTCATACTTCGGAAAGTTTTGAGAGAGGGGAGATTTGTGGGCACCGTGACCAGAAAGCCGTTTAAGAGAGGGTTTTGGAGCCTTTCATGGATCTTGAAGGAAAGAGAGAGAAAGAAAGAAAAAAGAAAGAAAGAAAGAAGGGAAGAGAAAGAGTGGGCACTGTGCGAACCGAAAGCTCAGACTTCATGTTTTGGAAGCGAACCTTGGGCACCCTGGACAGAAAACTGTTTGCGGGTGAAAATTTTGGGGCTTTTACTGTGATCACGAATCGGAGAGAGGAAAGGAGAAAGAGTGGGCACCGTGCAAACCATAAGCTCATACTTGGAATATGTTGGAGGGAATCCTGAGCATCCTGGCCAGAAAACCGTTTGTGGGTGAAAATTTTGAGGCTTTCGCATGGGATTACGATGTGAGAGAGGGAGGAAGAAAGAGTGGGCACTGTGCAAATCATTAGCTCATGCTTCGGATTCGGAGAAGCACTCTGGCTAGAAAACCGTTTAAGAGAAAGATTCTGGGGCTTTATCATAGGTCCTGAAGGGAGAACAAGAAGGGAGAGAGAAAGAGTGGGCATCGTGTAAACTAAATCTATTAGGAGAGTTTCGGAGAAGAGAATTTTGGTCACCCGGAAACCCGGGGCGAGGATGATGAAGACCACCGAGGAGAGAATTTCTAAAGGTGGGCATCCTGGCTTTGGGGAATTAGATTGGATTTTGGTGCTTCCACATGCATTGCCTACGCAGATTTGGGTAGGAGCAATTATTGGACAACCGTGAAACTTAGGGCTCCCATTTAAAAAAAAAGAAACTTTGTGCACTTTGGCAGGAAACTCACGAAAGAGTCTGGCTCACATGGGTAATTCGGAGTAGTTGAATAAAGAGCGAGGAAAGTGAGATTTGGCAGAGCACCAAATTCTGCCCCGAGCACACTTCACGCGATTTCAGTCGTCATGCGATCTGGCTATTTGCCAGATGCCTCAAACAGGACACAATACCGCTCATAATTTGTCAAAAAAGTCGCCGGACTGTGGCGCACTCCGCCGGGGTGCGGTAGAGTGCGCCACACTCCACTAGAGTCTGCCGGAGAGCAACGGAGTGCGTTGCACATCATTAGAGTCCTTCGGAATCCGCGTCGCATCGCTATATCTCGCTTTAGAATGGACGAATTCTGAATCCGAGGACACCGTTCGATTCAGCTCGGTGAGATGCATCATCTAGTATTAGGAATGCCGCAATCAGGAGCAGGATATGATAGGTATACGCTAGACAGTAAGTTCCCCCCCTCTCCCAAAACTTTCCGAAGTATGAGATTTTGCTTTGCACGGTGCCCAATCTTTCTCTCTTCCTCTCCCTCTCTCAGTCAGGACAATCCATATTGAAGCCCTAAAACTTTTTTTTAAACGGTTTTTTAGCCAGGGTGCCCACTTTTCCCCTCTTCTCTCTCTCCCATTCGCGATCCTATGTCAAAGCCCCAACACTTTCACTTGTAAACGGTTTTCTGGCCAGGATGCCCAAGATTCCCCTCAAAACTTGAGGGGAATCTTGAAGTATAAACATTTGGTTTGCACGGTGCCCATTCTTTCCCTCTTCCTCTTTCTCTCCTTCAGGATCCATACTGAAGCCCTGAAACTCCCTCTCCTGAACGGTTTCTTGGCGGGTGCCCATTTCCCCCCCCCCCCCCCCACTTGAAGTATGAGCTGTTGGTTTGCACAGTGCTCATTCTTTCTCTCTTCCTCAACGCATTCATCAACATGTAGAAGTCCCAAACTTTCCTTCTAAACTGTTTTCCGGCCAGAGTGACCACGCTTCCCCCTTCAAAATTGTAGTATGAGCTGTTGATCTACAGTGCCCACTCTTTCCCCCTTTCTCTCTCCCATTCGTGATCCCATGTGAAAGCCCCAAAATTTTCACTTGCAAACGGTTTTCTGGCCAGCGTGTTCAAGGTTCCCCCCCCCCCCCAAAACTTGAAGTATGAGCTTTTGGGGCCGCATGCACTAACCTTCTCGCTGGGGAGGGGATCGGCTTAAAAGAAAGCTTTATATTTCGAAAGTTCAGATACCTGGATTTCACGTTGTGTACCTATCCGTAAGTATTCCTACTACCCTTCACTATGAACATGTTGAACAGGAGCAAGAAGCTGTACGAACCGCATTTTCCAGCTTTTGTATGATCCCTGATGATTCCCGGCGGTTTTCTTTGAAGTCAATTTTCTTTCTCCGAAGTTAACGGAAACCTTCCAAAGTTGTACTGAACATCTAAAACAACAGTGCTAAGCATGTTGCTGATGAGAACAAATGAGTTTTTAAGAAGTCGAATTTTTTGGTAAACCTCAAATTTCGACCTGCGGATCATCGAACATTTCATGACTTCAACATCATTTTTCTTGTCAGCAACATGCTTAGCACTGTAGGTTTAGATAATCTGCACAACTTTGGAGGTTTTTCGTTAACTTAGGAGAAAGAAAAATGACTTTAAAGAAAAGCGCCGGGGATTATCGGGGATCATACAAAAGCTGGAAAATGCGGTTCGTACAGCTTCTCGCTCCTCTTCAACATGTTCACAGTGAAGGATAGTAGGAATACTTACGGATAGGTACACAACGTGAAATCCAGGTATCTGGACTTTCGAAATATAAAGCTTTCTTTTAAGCTGCGATCCCCTCCCCGCGGGGATGTTAGTGCATGCGGCCCTTGGTTTGCACAGTGCTCACTCTTTCTCTCTTCCTCTTTCTCTACTTGAGGATCCATACTGAATCCCCAATACTTTTTCTTTAAACGGTTTTCTGGCCAGGGTGCCCACGTTTCCCTTCGAAACTTTCCAAAGTGTGAGCTTTCGGTTTGCACAGCGCCCACTTTTTTCTTTCTCTTTCTCTCTCATTCAAAATCCATAAAGAAGCCCCAAAACCCTCCTTCCAAACGGTTTTCTGCTCACGGTGCCCACGGATCCCCCACCTCCTTTCCCGAAACTTTCCAAAGTATGAGCTTTCGCCTGTGCGGGCTCTCGTTAACAATGGCCCGCACAGCGAGTGGGAGAGTGATAAATACCGCCCCAGGGTGCCTCTAATACCTTAGTATTTTTTTGCAGGTGACAGCTCGAGAATCTCTTTTCTCTCTTAATTGAGGTGTCCTCAGCTTTCTATGGAAGTTTCGCACCAAGTTCTTGCTTTACCATTTGAGAAGTCTTCAAAAAAGGGAACTAAGGTGCGGAACTATATAAGGTACCCCACTTTTCATTCTCTACTGTGTTTTTTGAGGCTATATTACGTATGACGTTAGGCGCTTGCATGCGAATTTTGTCAAATTTGAGCAACTCTTGCAGAAAGATCCTTCTCTTCTAAGCGGTGAACAAGTATTCTTTTTTTACCAACTCTAGCATGGGCGCGAAGAGGTGGAGCTTACATGCACGGCGGTTTTTTATAGCGAACGAATACACAAAGCACCGCTCTGACATACACGCTCGAGGTTGTGTGAAATACTCCTCCCAGCTTATAGCTGAAGGGGGCTATACAGCATCTAAAGTGCGGTTCATAATTATACGAACACCCAAAATTTTGTAAGTTTTCGGACTTTTTGGGAGAAACTCAAAAAGCCGTTGGTATTACGCGAAAGAGCACAACTGAAAACGGTATACGATCCATAAGAATGGAAATTGATGTCAATCTTAGGAGTGTTTTTGCGCCCAATGCGAATTTCCAGCGGTTCATAATTATACGAACACCTCAAACAAAAGTGCATTTTTCATTCAAGATTGCAATCATTTGAGTCCAAATTTTTTGTAGAGTTACAGTAACAAAGTCTGACATATCTGCTACGCACTGAACCCAGTGCAGTTCTAAAAGAAGACCGTTACTTTTTCAAAAGGCTCTAAATGCTTTTGGAGTGATTGCGCTCCAAAAACATCCGTTCTTCTTGTTTACGCGCTCTAATTAGCTTCTACCAAAGCTATGAGATGAGATAAGCTTTTGCGGTAGGTATTTCGTTTGACGCTTGGAAAATTTTTGCGTTTTCGTGCAGTTTTTCAACCAAGCTCCATCCCAACTCTAGAGTTAGCACGATTTCGAGCCTCAAAACTCAGCCTCTGAAGCCGTACAATGAAGAAAGCATATAGTATGTAGAAGTTCACAAGACTGTATATTTGGCTAGAAAAAATCAGTAGCGTTGAGCGTTTGTTTTGGCCACGCAGACCTCATTTCACCAAAACACTGTTTTTAGTATTGCAATCACAACTTTATTTGCTTCTTACTCCATAACCTCAAGATCAGTTCTACAAAAAACCCAAAAACTTTGGCACAGAAACATCATCATGCAAGCAATGCAGCTGCTTCATATCAAATGTTTGTGCAAGACAGAAGCTAAGTTTTGAGGCTTGAAATCATGCTAACTCTAGGGTTGGGATGGAACTTGGTTGCAAAACGGCACGAAAACGCAAAGATTTTCCAAACGTTAAACAAAATACCTATCGAAAGAGCTTATTATATCTTATAGCTTTGGTAGAAGCTAATTAGAGCGCGTAAACCACAGAAGAACGGATGTATTTGGAGCGCAATCACTCCAAAAGCATTTGGAGCCATCTGAAAAAAGTAGCGATCCTCTTTTTGAACTGCACTGGGTTCAGTGCGTAGCAGATATGTCAGACTTTGTTACTGTAACTCTACAAAAAATTTGGACTCAGATGATTGCAATCTTGAATGAAAAATGCACTTTTGTTTGAGGTGTTCGTATAATTATGAACCGCTAAAAATTCGCATTAGGCGCAAAAACACTCCTGAGATTGACGCCAATTTCCATTCTTATGGATCGTATACCGTTTTCGGTTGTGCTCTTTCCCGTGGTACCAACGGCTTTTTGAGTTTCTCCCAAAAAGTCCGAAAACTTGCAAAATTTTGGGTGTTCGTATAATTATGAACCGCACTTTAGCCTATCATATTAGACTTCGGGAACTACATGAAAAGGGTTGAAGAAATTCAAAACAGAGTTCGTACAAAACGAACATTCTGTGGATTTCAAATCTCTTCAAAAACATGTGACTGATGTCCTTTAGGGAAACCACGACACATGTGACATTCCACCGAACGAATGTAAAAATACGTAAAAAGAGTTAACATGAGTGGGAACAACCAAAAAAGAAACGAAAATTTCCTGAAGAAGAAGGCACGCAGAATGGAAGACTTTGGCCCGTAGTAAAGTTGCTTCATTTGATCTCAACTGAATAAAAAATCAGATGAGGCTTCGACGAGTCAGCTTGCCTTCACTCGAGCCATTGATTGATATTGCCAACCACCCATGATGATAAGATTGAGAGCGCCACGTCTATGCACGTATACAAGTCAAAACGCATTCACCAAACCTTCAAATCTATGTGATTGGTATTAATGGCGGAGATGTGGCCGCACTTGTTAGATCTTGTTAGAAATCGCCAGCCTGCACTGTGTCTCCGTGTCACTGTGCTCCTTAAACATATGCAGCAGCGGTGCTTAGCTTTTTACTTGGATGGAAAAAGAAACGAGTGGCTTCTCTAGAGGACACTCGAAAAATTGAGTTCTTGCTGGTGGGGAAAGCAAGGTTGAGTGTGAGAATGTCTAGAGGATTTTTTAGTTATGCATCATCGGGTATTTTCTTGTAATGCTTTCTTTGTTCGCGCTGGTGAAGCAAGGTAATTAGCAGCTGCAGACGTCTTTGACTCTGTAAATATCTTCAAATGTTATTGCAGCTAGCGCAAACATGGGTGCTATTTGTGCCTACTTTTGAAACGTTCCTACGCAACGTACCCTTTGCATCTTTAGCATTCTTCCTCACTATGAAAAAGGATAACCATTTTGAAGCTAAGTCATGCGATAACGATGCGCACACCGAGGACATCGTAATCCCGAAGTTGTTCTAGTTGTTGAACTCTATCGCGCAACAGCTTTATGGGCATGTCTATGACCTTGAGAAAAGACATTTAGAACATTTTTGGTACTTTTCCGTTATCCGGACCCATTTTTTCAAAAAAGGATATTGCTTTTTTCCTTGTACCAAATTTGGGAAAAACTTCACAAGATGGAGAGTCAACCTTCTGCCACGTGTTTACAGAAAATTGAGATGTCACGCACATGTTTGACAGGTTTTGCCAAGCAATGTAAGTTCAATCTATTTTTTATTCAATAATGAATTAATTTTTAGCTAACAGTTTCATGAATGAGCTAATATTATGAAAGTGACATTCTGTGTTTGATAAAACATTAGGTTTCCCATAAGAAAAGTGGGCTATTGTTCTAGTATTGTGTAAACGACAAAAGAAGTGGCAGCCAGTTACTTCAAACCATTACTTATAATCTTTCGCGGCTAGATTCGCATGGCGGAAACAATGTGAAGAGAAAGATTTCTTCAGATCATTGCTGAAAGTACCGAAATGTTTTTATAAACGTTTAAAACTGTTTGAAAAATTTTTTCTAGCGTGAAGCACGGATTTCATGAGAACACTGCGAAAAAATGGGTCCGGTTTACGGAAAGTACCCATTTATTTTCATGGTTATATCCAAAGGCTTGTAAAGTCAGATCTTAGTTCAGCTTCTTATGTGGAAAACAACTTTGTGTAGCTTAGCCTAAACCTACAGAACACATATGAGAAATTCACTTTTGCAGCAGGCCTATTTTGAAGGCAGTGCACCCGGCAAAAAGTCGATTTTAAAATTTTTTGCTTACCCTGTCCTAATCTTTATCCAAAATCTTCTAAATCCAAAAATCCACATTGACAGCGCGAAAATGGCGAAATAAGCTCTAACGCAAAAGGGAAATCAGAGTGAGCGGGTGTTCTCCACCATGAATTCACGCTTTCAGCTGATTTTCTCGGTTCCGGTTTCAAGTCAATTGTTCGCACTCGGCCGGTGGTGCTGTTAGGCCAGCAGAATCGAGAAGATCGCTCCCGAAGATAGGAGCGTGAATGCACAGTAGGGAGGACCCCGCACCTGCTGATTTCCCTGCGGCGCTAGAGCTTTATTTCACCATTTTCGCGCTGTCCAATGTGGATTTTCTGATTCAACATAGGGCTGCATGTCAGGAAGTACGCCGGGCGCGGCAGCTACTCTGCTGCGCACGCCCCATTTAAATCTTGGGACCTCCAAAACTCCCAGCTTTCAAAGATTACAGGCGGCAAAAACATTGGGGTTAGGGTGGGGGGCAGATACACGAGTCATGCCATAGATAACATTGCGCCAAGAGTGCTGCTGTTATATTGGTAAGTACGTTATGGCGACTCTCGAAAAATTCGCACTGACTGTACCTCCTGACTGTTCCTCCAGCATAGCGAATAAGCCCTGGTAAGCAAAAAATCTCAAAATTGATTTTTGTCCGAACACTGCCTTTAACAGGACTCCAGGACGCTGATTGGTCGTACGAGTGGTCAGGGGTTTGGGATCGACACTCGACTGTTATCGTTTGAGTTCCTCTCCAAAAACTGGAATATTTAACTTAAAATCCACTAGGACAGAAAGTGATCTCAGAATCTTTGCAGAATGCCTCACAAGCGAGCAAGCAGTGATATAGTAGTAATAAGTGTTAGTATTAGGGATATTTAAGTATTCTAATTTATTGTTATCTTTAAAAAAAAACAAAGAGCTGCCACCAAAAATTCAATACATAACATGATCACAAAACAACCGGTAACATGCTTTCTCATAACAATGGTTCGACTGGCAAAAGGGTTTCCCAATTTGACCGATCGCTGTGAAACAAAAGCTATGAAAAAAATTGTTCAAGTGGAAATGGAATATGGCAGCACATAATGAATAACATGCGTTTGCGGCTCATATGAAAGGGAATAGCGTAGGCGATACTACAGTCATAGCTGGAAAAAGGCAAATTTTGAATTACGAAAAGAAAAGAGGGAAATATCGGAAGCAATGTTCTATCGTCTATTCAATGAATATGACGGATTCCTCCATGTTCTGGTGAGCCACAAGTTGGGCCTCTCACCACCACCCACCCCGCCGTGCTCATTTCCTGCTTCCTTCCGCGATCCGATATGATCGCAAGATAATGGAACGTATACGAACGCTTATATAATAATACTAATACTAATACTGCTAGTCCAAAAGCAGAGTCAGAATCACTAAGCGGGGCTTGTACTTGGTTTCCCAACTAAGCATATGCATTCCGAGGCACCTGGGGAGGTGCTGTACTTCCACCATTGAAACCAGAGTTGCGCTAAGGGGGGCAATGGATCTCACTCCCCCCCCCCCCCCATACGTTTAAGCCAGAACCCGGATGAGCACCTTCACCTGAGGCTGATTTGGGAAGGTAATCTGAGAGTGAATCATAATCAAAAAGCTGCTGGAGATTCACGTCAGTCGTGAAACACAACAACCACAAATTCCATGAAAAGAATTTCTATCAGTTACAATGAGAATTATTACAGTAATTGCTTTTTTCGCACTATCAATGGCGTCTACAGTAGATAGTGTAGCATAGAAAATTAACTTAATTCGAGGAAAAATAATCTGGAAGTATAAACACCCCAAAAAATGAATATAAGAATCAAAAAACATTTGAATTTCTTTTTATTCGCTGCCTCTTTCTTCCACGTTTCTTGGAAAAATATTTTTGAGCATATTTATTTACAAGCCTTAAAGGCAGCGGCTCGGCAGATCTTCAACTCTGGGGTTTTGACAGATTTGGGGCTATTCCGACCCCTTGAATCACGATATGGCGTGGAGCAAGCTAATAGCGCGAAAATGGGGAAACCCCGTTGTTTGAAACCCCCTCAGATAACCGCCGCGGGCAGGCGGCCATGCGAATTTTGAGCAAGCGCGCACCGGAAAATTATTAGGTTGATGCAAAAGGAATGGCCGACTTGCGGATTCTCACTTTATGTGCTATAACTTTCTAAAAGATCCACATTTCTGAATGCAGTAAAAACCCCCAGAAGCATCAAACCTTTCGCAATACAGCGCATACTTATATATACTCAAATCATAAACGGGAAGAGAAATACGGACTAAAAGACAAAGAGGTTCTTCTGCTAAAACCTTGTTTTTGACAATTCATAACCTCTTTCAGAGTTTGTTTATATGAATGAGAAGTGGTCTATCTTGTAGCCGCAAGCCAGTAATACAAAATACAATAAAAAGAATTTGGACAAAATAGTTTGCGAGAAAGAAAAAATTGAAACTTAAAATTTCTGTTTTTTTTCAGTGTGCCTCAAAGTCCGGAATATAGAATTTTCTGATTTTTTACGTACTGAACAGCTGGATGTTTTTGCAAAAGCTGCTAATAAATGTCCTAGCTCTACGCTTACAGAATTGAGCAAAGCTTCGGCGCCTGACTTCCTCAGAAGAAAATTATGGGTCATAAAATGACCGCAATAGCTACCCATGTTTAGGCCCGATATCTCAGTCTGGATAACTTCAAAGAATGCAGTTAAGTATGCGTAATGAGAGAATTTCTATTACATACAAAAGCTGAATTTTTGAAGAAATCTCATTGATACGCGCTTGAATTCTGGCCGGGAAAAGTGAATGCAATAAAATTCTGAATTTGGATGCGGTTATTTGAAGCTCAGTAACTTTATGAGAGATGAGAATGAGAGCCCTTTTCAAGCACCATTAGATAGAGAATGAAAACAGCTTCGCGATGGTATACTACGTCTGTTGTAAAAAAGAAGTATTGATGGAAAAAAGTTGCCCTGAAAAAAGGCTTGAAAAATCGGCCATTTCTTTTGCATCAACCTAATAGTTCGTTGATTTTTTGCGGCCCGCTTGCAGAAATTTGGAAGAAAGTTGGCAAAATTAAAGACGAATGCTTGAAGAACAATCGCGGTTTCTTTATGGATTAGCTGCGGCGCAGTGGCCGCATTCTCGCGGACTTTCCGCGAGAATATGCAAAAAATTTGAGGGCCGCACGTTCCTTTGTGGAGGACCGCGCAACTCCCAGGTACTTTCCGCTGAGAGAAAGTACCTCAAACTTGAGTAATTAAACCAACGGTGACACCTCTGCCACACAGAGTCTTACCTGCGCTCGACGTATGCCCGAAAATACCTAAAAAGAGTCCGAGCGCTTGCTGAAAGTTTGGCCAGCGCTCGCTGGAAGATATTATTTGACGACCGCTCGCAGAAAATTCTGTATTGCTGCCCGCTGGCAGAACGCGGAAGTACCGCCCGCTAAAGGTTTGGCCACGCCCCAAAATTCTGCTGACCGCCTGCAGAAAAGCGCGAGTTTGCGGACCGCCTGCCCCCGGCGATTATCTGAGCCCCTGAGACGGGCGCAGACGAGTGAGCCGTTTTCCTCTGCCATCAGAGACGCAGAGTAAGGAGGTAGAGAACGCTAGAAAACAATTTTCGCGCGTTTTCTAGCGGAGAACATACTCGTCCGAACAAGGTGTTAGGGGAGCGAAAGCAGGAAGGGGAGCGACGCTTGGGCCGCCCTCCTGGCTTGCAGAGTTCACATTTTCGGCGCGGAGTTGCTGTTTTGGTTCACTTGGAGGGTCTTCTATCCATCTGTGTCAAAATCTGAGGTAGGTCAATCTGCCGAGCCGCTGCCTTTAAGGTTTTCTAAGGCTTGTCACAGTTTTAAGGTAGATAAACAGATAGACGCCTTTGCCTGTAAGAAAAGCAAGAAAAAAAGCGACAGCCTAGGTCGATCCTCCATCATCTCAGCTTTCGAATGGTAAAAAGCATGTTAGGGCTTCTTTGCTTCCCGGCTCTAAAAAGTAATTGCTCCAGTGACCGATAAAACCCAATACATTGGAGGAGCTGGGTGGAGCAAGCTAATAGTAAATATCTCCACCCCAATTTTGAAAACTTGCAAGTTTTTTTGCCCAGCAATCTATAATATATACCATTCGAAAGCACTCTACCGAGAGATACACTGCATTTTATCTGAAATCATGTCCATTTTCAACAGCTGATTTCTGCCAAACGAAGACCTAATCACTGCTGTTTATCTATCTATGTTACAGAGCAAGTCTTCATTAACAAAAATAGATCGTCGACTTTCTCGTAGCCTTCATTTGGAGAGCAGAAAGTGAGGACACAGAATCAATTGATATGTGGAGTACGTAAAATCCCTCATATCTCGCGGCACAGAAGGCCTAGAAAAAGTCGACGGTCTACGTCGATTCTACATGACCTCAGCTTCGAAGGGTATGTAAGTTGTTGAGGCATTTTGCTTTCAGGGCTCACTTACTCCCTTCAACCTTACAAGGATGGGAGTAGCAGAGAGCCCCTCCATCTAGACAGGGCCCGGCTCCCCCTATCGCACCTATGATTGAAACCCAATACTTTATGAAGTGCTGAAGTGCTTGCAGAAATGCAGGAATCATCATTGCACCCATATTAGGCTTTATATTCGGCATGGGACCATTGATTCCAAGATAGCTGCGATTCGATGATAAGTGGTCAGTTCAGCCTGGACATTACCACGATCTTTGGTGATCAGGGCTGTGGTCGGCCTATGAAACGTCGAGCAGGTCGTTCCATTGCCGAAGCCACTTCAGCAGTAGCTGCAGGACCAACTCGTGGTCTTATATCCTTAGGGTCTAGGGTTAGTTTGTGGGACATGAATTTTTGCGGCTCTATGATTTCCCTTCAGCTTGCTCAGATCTTCCAAAAGAGTTGCTTCATCCACTACTGGGCGACGCGAGCGTCCCGATGACTGTCTAGCAGGATAACCAAAGGCGCTAGAAGGTGCACTCGTCGCTGTCTTTTGGTCCTTCTCCTTCTCTGAGGATTTGTGTCGAAGATTCTTAGAGTAGCTCGAGTGACCTGAAAAAAAAAGATGAAAAGCGAGATGTCACACAACAGAGCAGCACAATCCACCCAAATTCAAGGCTGGTCAGACTAATGTAGTATAATTGTCAGGAATCCAAGTGACTGCCAAAACTCGGTGCAAGTAACGTATTGCGACACGAGGAAATCACTCCAGAAATAAAAGCTTTTCAGGTAGCTAGCCCATTACATGGGCGATATAAAATGTAAGCCCGAAACTGGTCGACTATATTGAGTCTAGTTTCGGACCCACATCCTCTAGACCACCCATTGATGTGCGTAACGACCCCAACAGCATCCCACTTCTAGAGCGATTTTCTCGCTTCAAAAGGCTTTTTCGACAGTAGACTTGATCTATTACCTAGCTAGAAACCTCGCATTTGTACTGCACCAAAACCTCATCCACCCAGATTTGAATGAACGTGCATCTAAAGGATCGGTGACACACTGCCTCTCTTACTGCTGTTAGTGCTGTCAAATGATTTGATTACCAACAGTACAATCTCACTTCTGCAAGCAAACCCTCCTTTACATTGATCAATCCATCATTCAAAACCATTGACGGAAGTAAAAGCAGTTGCAGCAGCAAGAGTAGTAACAGCGGCAATGTATTAACGAATGCTTTCAAGAGTAAGATTCAGCCAGAAAACGGAATGAAGAGTGAGCAAGAAGAAAACACATTGCGACATAAATTCATCACTCTGGGAGGAAACAATGAGACAGCTTTGATAGACTTCAGCGCATCATTCCGAGATGTTTCAGCACATGTTGCATCGATCAGCTAGAAGACGAAATGAATGCAACAAAATGAGGATAATCTTTGAAACATCAGTTATACTAAACAGTCACAATAAGCCAAAGACGGCCCCGAGCTCGCTCAGAACTTTGCCTAGAGGGTTTCCTAAGCACGCTGATTACGGATATCATGCCTTTTCTACGTCTTGAGACTTTTTCGAGGATTATAATAGGTGTACAGTAGGTGGCTAAAGTGATGGATCTGTTCGAACTCTGTAAGGGGTACTCCCTGGCGTACTGATAACGTATATCGCACTCGTTCCGCATAATAAAGCCTTTTTCGTGGATTTTTAAGAATCTAAACGGCTGAAGAACGAAAAAGTTGCTCTTCCACGCACTGTAGCTTATCGTAACTTTGACAATGAGGCAATTCAGTGAAGGGGCATGAAATTTGCAGTCAGCATGGCTGAGAACTGCGTCAGGCGAAGTTTTGAGCAAATTTGCGATTCTCACATGTCTACCGTATACCCACCGTAACCCGAAAAATGGCGCCACTTTACAAAATGAATATGCTATTCATGTTCAGCTTGCCAAATAACCCCTTAGACAAAGTTTGGGGCAAATCCGCGATTTTGACCTCCTACCGCAATCCTACCGTAACTCCACAACATGGCACTACGGTGCGAAATAAGTGTGATATTCGTAAACAGCGTGCAAAACTACCGCCCTAGACGAAATTTTAGCAAAATCTGCAATTTTCATTTTTTGGGTCAACTAATGTGGAATAGCGCCGGGAAAACTATGTGAGGCTAAAGCCAGCCTATTCTCAAAAGAAAGATTCTCAAGAAAACTCCAGTAGTCTGATAGAACAAACTGCGAACAACATCGAATTAAAAGTCATAAAAAAGACAACTGGAATGAGAAGAGGGAAGAAGAAAAGAAGTTATAGAAACGTGTGAATCTACTTCTTCGACAGCTACGCCCTCTATCCGCGCGATCATCACGAATACGACACGATTCTAGAGACAGAACGTAGGGATATAAAGAAATCTCCGTGACATTCTTCTTCGATTAGTTTATTTGAAGACTCTATCGCTATTTCGTCCACCAATACAGCATCTAGGCAAGTGATCTATCCTAGCCTGAAATTGTGTGCATTTTTTGGGCGCTTTTTATCAATTTGAATGGGCAATCCCACAACGTCCAGACAATTCTAAAGCCAGCAAGAAGCCTTAAGTAAAAAGCAACTTCACTCATTTCCCAACCATGATTGCTTGAATAAAATTTACCTGAGCACAAGTATGGCGCTTCATCGGATGAAAACACAATTCACCCGCCACAATTTGCCATTAGTTCTTTAAAAAAGCATAACGTTCTAAATGAACATACAAGCAAGCATAGGAGCTAGAGATTGAAAAATTTGGAAACACGACGAGGAATGTGCACAATGATAATGAAGCAGCAATGTTTTCGAAGAAATTTGTCTCATAGAGATGAAGCTCTACTACGTTGTTGGAAACAGCTAGCTGTGTCATCAAAAAACCTGACTGTCACTATATGCGTTGAGCAAGAGGTCAGGCACAAGTCCTTCAAAAACGACCCCCCCTCCCCTGTGAAAGCCCCTAAAATAACACCTCCGCTTCACCTCCAGGACATTAGACTGTGATATTTTGAAGAAGACCAGCCTTTACTGGAGAATTCTTGTTTTTTGGCCGTTTGCCCAACTTTCTGCGTCTACACAACCACACGCAACTTGACGGCAAGTTTTGAACTTGGATAGCCCTCTTTTCAGGGTTATAGTTTTTGCAGGGGTGGAGTGTTTGGCTCTAAATTTTTAATCTAGCAAGAAGAGGTTTGCGCTCAACACTCATACTAAAAAAGAGCGATTTTTGAATATGGAAGGTAAGTTAAGGGGGTCAGGCGCAACCCCTCAAAAGCTCAGGCGGCCTGACCTTTTGAGGGGTTGCGCCTGACCCCATTAACTTTATAATCGAGGAAGCTTTTTTGTCCAAGTTTTATGTGACTCGCTAGCACAACTCTCGAAGATTTCACAATTTTATTTCTTTTGATTTCATTTTTTTTCATTTGATTTCTTGTTTCAAGTTGTTTCGGCCTTGTAGTAATCCGTAAAGTTAAAGCACTCAATGTGAAGAACGCGCCGGTTGGAAATTTGGCAGCACTTCTTACTTCACTATTTGAAACCGATATGAAGCCTGCTTTCAAGCATAGACTTGTAGGAACGTTACTTTGCTATGAGTATAAAAAGCTGACTATTTTCACTTTTGAAGTAAATGAAGTAATCAGTTAGTAAAGTAATCATGTTTGAAAATCAAGCTTTCTAGACGTTGCGAAACACTATAAAATGCGGTAGGTAGTGACCTTAAAGCTCATAGAGGTAATCTGACATGCTGATTGCGGAAATAATACCCATTTCACACAGCAAGCTTACTTGGCGACCTCGTAAAAGACGAAGACTTGAATTTGGCTGAAATTTAGATTGTGGAAACAATCAGTAGTATGCTGTTTACGACCGTCATTCCTTCAGTACTGGTGATTGCGATATCCACCGGACTAGCGCATTTCTTCTTCACCTTCGTAGTATCTCCCCAACCAAACGGATTCGGTTCTCAATTACGTCCCCCCCCTCAGTCATACCCTCAAGACGACCCCCCAGGTCGGGCGCGCCTGACCTCACGCTCAACCCTGGTCGCATCTGGGTTGCATCTAAATTTCTCGAAAACTATTGAAGTTTGTTGATTGAAATCTTGCAATAATACGAGGCCATCATCCTACTTTCTATCGTAAATTCAAGCTGTTTCACAATATCGCCGGTGAGTTACAAAACTTCAAGCTTAAAAATCCCAGTTTTTGTTCTTTGGGGACGCATTTAAATTTGCGAGAGATCCATCTAGATTATATCAAGCTCACTGCTCTTCAATGGCTGAGAAACTTTTTCCGTGGATAGTGGCACTATATTACATAGGCATCCATGTTCGACTGTTTATAAACCTTGGCGTAGTTGGTAGCCCAAGAATGGTACAGAACTTTATCACACAGAATAGAATACAGACTGGTGGTACAGAACTTTATCACACAGAATAGAATACAGACTGATGGTACAGAACTTTATCACACAGAATAGAATACAGACTGACGTTTCGGCGAACTCGCCTTCTTCAGAGTCTGAAAAGTCGGCGACACATAAATTAACTATCCGATCAAACACCTCGTCGACTACAGAAAGGAGCTCAACCCTCTAAGAAAAACAACAGCCTTGACAAAACCAAGTTTAAGCTAGTGCTCACCTTAGCAGATGATCATTTGGTGGGTACAGACCACTAATGTCAAATGCTACTGCCTTACTTTTATAGTTGACTAGTGACCCGTTCTGACCTGATATCATTATTTGAAGGCCACAGAGGGTTGGTCAAACAACCGGAAGGACGAGTGCCTAGTCATAACTAACGAGCTGTCACTATATCAGAGCCTCTGTCAGAATTTATTATCTGTCACTAGAAAATGGATTATTAGAAAACCAGTGCGTCACCTCTGCTTTGCAGAGGCTCGTACTGATCCCACTATCTTTATGTCTTCCTCATCCGCAATAATGACATTGCTTATCGTGTTATGCCGACTATCACGAATGATCTGTGAACAATTACTCATTTTTAAAGGTTTTTCATGTGAGATCGGTATTTTTACGTGGCTGAAACTTTTCCCGGAAGAACAAATGCAAATTTAAATTGGTTTTTGAACTGTTCATGGCTTGGTAGTCGCCTCAATGACAATAATTAGCATGGGTTCATCTATGTGCAAAAATCTTCACGAGTAATCAAATAGCATCTTGGAAAAAAATGAACATTTACACAGCCAATTCTTCTTGTATTTGTAAAGTAATAGACTTTTGGTTACCTTTTTGGTTAATGTTAATGTCTTACAAATATCTATGTAAAATTTATTCTTGACTTTGTAAAAAAAGTTCAAATGCGGCTCTGGTTTGGCGCGCCAAAACTCGTGTGGACCCGTTTGATGCGCAGTTTCCGTAGGCTCCACGCAGCGAATCCGCTCGTGCTTTCGGACCTACGTGTTGGTGACGTGCGTTGTGCAAAATTCTGGCTCGAGATATCTGCTGCAACCAGGGTCAAGCAAGGGGTGTGGCACACGACCGCTGGTTACGACCCCCCCCCCTGATTGCTGTCTTAATAAGACCCCCCCCCCTGAACTATATACCTAAGATAGCATTACCAGAGTTGAGAAAGAGGTCAGGCACAAGTCTTTCAAAAACAACCCCCCCCCCCCCCCTCGAAAGCCCTCAAACGACCCCTTCTTCCTCCTCTTAACCTCTGGACCTCAAAGTGTGACATTCTGGAGGACACCAGCTTTTTCTAGAGTTTTCAGATTTCTGAGAGCTGTACGCCCGATTTTCTGTGACTGCACTTTACAATCACACGTAATTTGACGGCTGATTTTGATCTAAATGGTCATATTGAAGGGGCCATAATTTTCTTATGGGTGGGGCGTTCTGCTCCAAATTTCCAGCGTAGCAAGAAGAAGCTATGTGCTCAATACTCATACCAGCATTGGAGCGCTTTCTGGATTTCGAAGGCAAGTTAAGGGGGTGCGGCACATTCCCTTAAAAGCTGCGGCAGCCGCAGCTTTTAAGGGGGTGTGCCGCACCCCATTAACTATATCAAAAAAACATTTTTAGCGGACAGTATTTATATGAATCGATAGCCTAAACCTTGTAGATTCCATAGGATTGTTTGGAGCCTGATTCGTCTTCTTAGCTCTGAGTAATATTTGGTGAAAGCACAGCGATCAAATTCGAAAAATGGGAAAAACGAGATTTTGGTTGGCTTCTAATTCCACAGTTTGCAAGTCTTCTGAAGCGGGATTCCTGAGGTGGACAAAGAAGGAGTAGTGCTTTGTCTTCAGTGCAAAAACGGATAGCTAAATCACCTTTGAAACAAAGTTAACCATGTTGGAATTTGACCATTTCATTTAGGTAACCTAGTATCTTGAATCTTCAGATTTTGCTCACACTTTGTCTACAGGGATTAATTGACATGCTAATTATGGGTATGATACAAATATCATGTTATCATTATTATCAGATTATCCAACTACGACCGCTCCCCTTTTGACTCCTCAATACGACCCCCCAGGTGTGGCGTGCCGCACCCCACGCTTGGCACTGGCTGCAACCCTCTCTATGAATTTCGCAACAGACAGATATCCACACAAAGGCAAACAACAGACGGTCTAAGCGCTTTATTATTGAGTAATGATAATCAATCATAATGACTGAAGTGAAAAGTTCCGTAATGATAATTTTTTTTTGTTGTTATTTTATTTCATATTTCAGCGTCTAGATAAATTACAGACTGAAAATCATTCGGATAATCGATGTTCTGCTATGTCGGATGATACCCTTTCCATCCATATTTTCCCGACCACAACAAGCATAGCCAAAACTCTGCAAAATCTTTCTACTTATTCAATCTACGCAATTTAAGTAAGTAGTAGAATATGTTCGTGAGGCTTTTGAGTGGTGAAGCATTAATTGCATTATCTTTAATGTGTAAGTAGTTATAGTTACTTTTCTCCAAACCTATAATTTTGACTGAGGTCCATTGACAGGCATCTTCTCAGATTGGCCTTCGTTTTTGAGGATGAACATTCGCCATACTTAATCCTCTTGATCCACTTGTCCGCTTGATCCGCTTGATTCGCTCCACCCGCTTCGTGCAAAACACGCACACAGAAGTTTGTCATTTTGAGCAGCGTAGGTAAAAATGAACTTTGTATAGTTACGCGAATTCGCTGTACGCGACGCCAAATGACAATCTGTTAATGCGCATTTTGCACGAAGCGGATCAAACGAATTAGGTGGATCAAGCAGATAAGTGGATCGAGTGGATTAAGAGGATCAAGCATGGTGGGTGCCCTAAAGCAAAAGGAAATGGGGGAGGGGGGGGGGGATAGCGTCGTACGAAATGTGCACCTTTGAGGGCGCGGGGGGGGGGGGGGGGGAAAGGGGATCGTAAAAGAGGGTTCCGGATCGCATCGATACGCTTGACCCTGTTAGGAGGTATAACTTATGGTGAAATTCGTTATTCTAGAAAGAGAGGTAAACCGGCTAGAGACTGCTGTAAAAAGAAAAAGAACGCCGAATTTTGAGGCTTTCTGCAGTGGCGAAATCAAAACGAGCCTTACTAACAGGTTGAAGGATGTTTGTTTGATCTTTTTCTACCTACAAGTCTGAAGTTGCGTCCTCGAGTGAGACTGTTAAATTTGATAGTGCAAAAAGCATCTTATTTCTAGCTCGACCCCTCCAGTTCTAAATTCAAAAACGGTCTTGGTCGTACACCGCTCTTTTAAGCCCGAGGGCATGGAAGGCATGGCCCGAAAGTTCTGTCGCATTTTTGAAGATTTGTAACTTTGCACTCTCTCAACGGATTTAATTTTGTTTGAAAGTATAAGTCCTCGGTTTCCTCGGAAGACTTTTCTTCCTAGATTCTAATAGTACACACTGACTGCAGAGATAAAAATGGAAAAAGAAGACCATATAAACTTTAATCATTCTATGTTAGGTCGCTAAAAGTCTGAAACGCTGCGGAAAAATCTGAAAACGTAAGTGCATAGGTTTCTCGACCTACTCTTTGAAAATGTGAAAAGTTTGTGCTGTTTGGATGTGTCTGTAAAAAGCTATGATTTTCGAAAAAGTGAAAAATTAGTTAATTTTGGCGTTTTCTGTACTAAAGTCGAAATTCGTAACTTTTCACAGAAACGACCAAACATCACAATTTTTTTCTCTGATGCGAAGACTAGGTCAAAAAACTTGTGCATGTACGTTTTCAGATTTTTCCGCAGCGTTTCAGACTTTTGGCGACCTAACTTAAAATGATAAGTTTTATGGAATTTTTTTCCATTTTTATCTCTGCAGTCAGTGTTGTATTAGAATGTTGGAACAGCATTCGAAACCGAAGGACTTACACTTTCAAACAAAATTAAAAGGATGCAAATCCGTTGAGATAGCGCAAAGTTACAAATTTTCAAAAATGAAACGACAGAACTTTCGGGCCAACCTAATATTTACTGCTTGAAATCACTATCCTTGCGACCCAAAATCGTGAACACACCAAGTTGCGGTTCGCTTTAAGGGACATTCAAGTCTGGACACTGAATAAATGAAAGCAAAAACCATTAATCAATGTTTTTTTCTCAATGTCTCAAAAATGCTTTTTGAATGTGCGTCAACAGTACCTTCAAAATTAAGAATTGGTAAGGTTTCTCAGATTAACCTTAACTGAAGTATAATTTGGCAATCTCATAACTTAGGTTTGCAGTGCTGAACACTCTTTCGAGGTAAAAGAAAACAAATTTCCATTAGTCTACAGTATGCGTTTGAACATAGTTAGATTTGCAGGTTTATAATCACTTCCAAATCATGCTTTATTTCAAAAGTGTATGGTTGTATGTCTGTTTTGCTATTTTTTGAGACTGCATTCTTAAAAGAACTTCGTAAAATTCCCAAAACTCAGAGACGTCCAAAAAAGCAACGTAAAATTTTCTGCTTCTATTTTTTTCCTTGTAAGATCAGTTTGCTTTAGAAAGAAACCACTTCAAGATTCAGGTAAATACTCCAACTCTTTCCCATTCGGTGCTTCATAAAATTACGGCGAGGCAAACGTGTCAGGAGCAGGATCCCTTCGAAAGGAAAAGTCCATAAATTTGTTGAGTGTGGCCTATAAGACGAGGATTGACAAAGGCTGTGCTTGTTGTTGGGCCTAAAAATCATTTTGAGATCTTTATGGCATACATTTTCAGGCGATCATTGTGTGATCTCGAACAGTGGGTAGTCAGAGAAGACTAAAGGAAAGTTACGAAGTCGAAGTGGACGATCGCCAAAGATGCACATCATCACAAGAGCCTGCCCTATTTGAAATCTGCCCTTTCGTATCCGCAAAACTTTAAAGGATCAAACCATGGACGTTCTTGTCATTAGAATTTGCATTGTTTTAAGCTACTGAATAATGAAAAATTTTCATTCATATTCTTGGGCGACAGTATAATGTGCAAAAAGTGTCACTATCACATTATTCATGGACAAGCTGTCCCATACAGGTTTGAGTCAAGATTGCTTAAGTGTTGATAATTCTGGCTCCTCCCAGCCATGCAACTTATCTGCAGATAAAACTCCATAATTTGCTTCCAAGAAGAGCTCTGCAGATACGGCAAACAGATTTGAAATTAGCATTCTGAGCTTTTCATGAAGTTATGCATCTTGTGATGAGTGGCCACAAAATAGCGGTCTTTTCAACAGGATTTGAGCTATGAGTCACACTTCCCAGGTAGCAGCATTGCAGAACTTACCATGGAGGTCACGTTGTCGTCAATGTGATGAATAATCAAAATGATACAATGATTTCTCGAAGTGCTTTGAAAAACTTGTAGAGTTTCTACACCTAAAGATCTTATAGATTTATTCATAGCTAATGTAGCACTCTCACTTTGTCTTTTTTTACATTTCATTATTAATGTGAGATACGACTTCGAAACACACAAATTTAGGCTTTTTTGATGCTTTTCGAAACATCGATTAAGAGAAGATAACTTTTTCAGTCTTAGTTAAGAGTGACAGTCCGTAGATTTATCAGTTCTCAGTTAAAAGTGGTAAGCAAAAAACAAGTGACATAAAAAGTCTTTTCAAACTACTGCTTAACTTATTTATTTGCCAGACTCATAATTCTCACGAATTTGTAGCATATGACTCCTAAGTCGAGAGGATTGAAACTTTTTCTGTTCAAAGGTCCTATGCAATGCCGCGGATTCATGAGTTGGCTGGTTTGGCAAAATTATCAACCAAGTTGGAATATTGTAAAAGCAGATTAAGCCCGTATTGGCGCTTTCTGCAAATTGCTTGACGAATGATCGATTCGACAAGTAGCACTTGATATATCACTTTCCAGGTCAAGATTTTAGCTGATATATCACCTCAAATAAAAACAGAAGTTTAAAGCAATTGCTGGAGTTCAATCAGGTTTAATTATACTGATGAAGCAAAGTGAACTGTGTAAACTCTGCCCTTGGAGTCATTGCGTTGTGAGTCCTGTCCAGCAGCTCGTTTAAGAATCTAAGCTACAAATAAACTGAATAAACTAATAATGCAATTTTATATTGACCCTTTTGAAAAATCTATGAAGCCATTCAATCTGAGAGCTTAAAAGCAGCGGCTTGGTGGAATGACAACTTTGGGATATTCATCCTTTTCGGTTCCCCTCAAGGAGCTAAATCCAAGACTGTGCTTTGCATCTTCAAAAGAGATTAATAACCCGCTTTTCCAGACGTGAAAAGTGCTGCTTGGGCGGGTCGCGAAATGACTGCTGGAGCCAATAATCCAATTGCCGCCGAGATGCGTACGGTGTCTCCCTCAAGAGCCAATCGCGCTCTAGAGGGCAGTCATACGTCGCCCGCCCAAGTAGCACTTTTCACGTCTGGAAAAGCGGGTTCTTGATATCTTTTAAAGCTGCAAAGCACACTCTTGGACGACTTAGCTCATCCATGGGAAGAGAACGGTGAGTATCCTAAAATCACGCCAAGCCTTTGACATTCTTTTTGTTGATCCTTCAATATCTCGAATTTCAAGGCAGTGTTTGAACTAATAGGGGTGTTTTAGTTTTTTGGAAAGTGGCTAAAAAATTTGCCATGTTCCAAAACTACAGCAAAAGATTCACTTCTTATTTGCCAGAATCTTTGTACCTCACCCGTACTTTCTAAACTTGCTAACTGGTTTAATTACGGAGTCGGTTTTTGTGGATGCAACATATCACAAAAAATATTTTTGGACAGTGACTTACTCAAGAATCCAAAATCAGTTATCACATGAATACCATATGTTACCATACATATTGTTTGATTACAGACACGCATTTTCCTGTCTCACTGGCTTGCGTTGGGCCTCTGCCCTACTGAGTGAACGGTCACATCTTACATTATAATAGATTTGCAGTATTCGTTGATGTCTTCAACTCGTACGTGCCTCAGCAAAGCCTTGAAAAATCAAAACACTGACTTACAGCATTGCTTTGAATCAAGCATTTCTCACTCTATCGTGTCCTTTAAACGAAAATCACTCCAATGTATATCAAAAACCATTCGATCACATCACTTACCAAATTCACACGTCTGTAAAGTCGATTGTCAAAATCAGAGTGTGAAAACACTGCTGCACAAGTTTGTTTTTCTTGAAGTTTTTTTTGTCGAGGCTGCAACCTGACACAAAAGTGCTAGAATTTCTTACAATATTTCTACAGTAACTAGGAACCGCCGGTGTTTTGCTTCAAACCATAAATTTCAGTGCCTCGAAGATACGGAACGTTGAGAAAATTAGGACAGTGTATCTGGAAATATAAAATCGGGCACAGTCTTTAATTGCTCCTCATTTATGTTATGCAGATCACTGTTGAACTTCTCAATGTGTTTACGCTGATTAATAATCTTAGAATTATGAAACAGCACAGAAAGCATAGGTTGAAGACAGGATGGCAAACGGAAAGATTAACTAGTGCTTGCAAATCGAAAATGTACAGGACACATGTTATTAGAAGGACGGCCGGGCATTTGCTACTGGCCATGATTTCCACACCAATCAGCATATGGAGGCTTTCTATGCTGACAGAGTTTGATGGCGAGGACATCTGTTCCATCTAAATCTTTAACCTTTTCAATATAATAGACCAGGGGGGAGGGTGGGGATCAAAGCTAAAACTCAAAAGACGTCCTTTATTTTGGCTTAAAAACGCTATACAAGTAACGCTAAATGGAGTTGTTTACCACTAAATTCATGAGTGGTATTGAAACAGTGTGCACTATTTTTCGTGCACTAGTGGAAATATGTTCAACCCTTTGTCGTGTAAATAGTATTTACGGTTATATTTACCAGGTAAGTACACCTACTCATACTTTATTCTTTTGCTTTCTCCTAATAAGTTTTCTTAATCATTCATGTAATGTAATGTTGCAATCATCCTCGTTTCCCATATACTTTGTTTACAGATTGCTCCGTGCCGTCGCTCGCCAGATGCCACTAGATAAGGAGGGAGGAGCGGTCTGAAGACAGTGAGGAACCGACGACCAACGAGCCACCTCGTCTATGGGCTCAGATCTCTTTATTCTTGTGCCTTGTTGTTGTTTATTTCCCGGGATATCGATACTCATTGTTATTTTGGTGCTATAGCGATAAACGCGTATGTTGGAAAGTGTTTTTGGACGTCCGAGGCTAAGTTATGATCTAGTATGGTATTTGCCATTAAGAGGGTGGCAACATATCCATAAGTGGTAGCAGCGAGTGCGGACTCATAGTAGTCCGCGATCCCACCGACTTCTCCTCTTTTTAGAAAGATGGATTCCTCACGGGGATTGTCCCATGAGGTGACCGGTTTAAGCCTCGACCGGGGGTAATTTTTGGGGTAGAAAGTTTTGTAGCGCGGAGTCTGGAGGACTGCAGCCTCTCAGATTCATAAACTCTCCTAATTTTCTCCACAAAATTGCCTTTTCTAATTTGGTGGGAGTCTTTTCGCTAAATTTTCAATACATAAGAATAGAGATCAAAATTCCTCACTCTTCTCGTCACCTTTATGGGACCTGAAACACAAACATTGTCAACAAGTGGTATTCCGATACCATTGTCCATTGAAAAGGGTAAGTTTCAACGAGTTCCAAGCGAAATAATAGGTGTTGGCAAGTATGCGATCGATGCTGTGTTCTTTGCACTCGTGTGTTCTTGAGAAAGACACTTTACACCACTCTTATATCTCCAAAACCCCTGTCTTTTTATAACTATGATGGGCCACCCCCACCAACCGTTTGCGAGAGGCAGGAGGGCTCAGAGAACCCCCCTATAAGCGACGGATCCGCGCATCCCACTTTGCAAGAAGGTTATTGATGGAGGGTAAGCATGGAAATCCATGCAGTAGTGCGCTGGAACGATTGCAAAGCTTTGGCCCGGGAAGGGATTTGAACCCTCCATGAACTAGCGAAAGACAGACTCGATCGCCTTGCGCCATCCGCCGCTTATCAACAGGTACCTTTCTGAGCTAATTGAGCCTGGCGCCGCCGAGGATCGACAGGTAGATACATGTTAACCAGCTGGCAGAAACGGTATGAGCGAACTTGTCGATACATGACCAACGGCGTGGCAAATCATCATCAAATATCGATCATCTCTTCATTCGGCTATTTCTATTCACCATATGGATCCACTGGATTAGGTGAGTATTTTTCGTATATCTGTCCGTTTTTTCTACAAATCACCGTTTTGTTGGCTCGCCTTTGTTTCGTTGCAATCTGAGTGTATGCGATTATTCTATTCACATCACTTTTTGCACTCATACTCAGTTTATTTTGGTCATCTCTGATTACATAAAACTGACTCTATGAACAAGTTTCTCTCTGTGCAACTTTCTCCAAAATCCCGTTTCTTTGCAGTCTTCTATGTAGATGCTGTGTTTTGATAGTGTTTGCGCTAAAATCTTTCATACATTTTATCTGAATTGCAGTTCTCTACCTTGATCCTTTGTATTATTTAACAAACACCAAATTCCACTATCGCTAAATTTTTTATGCCAAAATCTATCATTTCTTTTTCCACCAAGTCTGCCCAGAAATCATGAATCGCAATATCGCAGTTTTGCTGTAATCTGCTCAGTTTTGGCTTCCTTTTTGTGTATCTTGATCATTCAAAATACTCATATAATGCAAACCCTCGTAAGATTTCGCGATTTTCGAACATTTGGTGCACAAATTCAAATTTGAATGCCTAGCTTGGCCCTTTGTGTAGATTTTTCCTTGTTAGCACTCCAACCCTCTTGTCACTCATCCCAGCCCGTTGCCTCATGCGAATTTTTGGTAAACTCTTTCTTCATCGTAGACAAAGCTCATGAGCAAATGCACGTTTTTTCTTTCAAGTTTGAGTTCTTTTCATGCTCCGAATTGTAAACATCCATGTTTCCAAAGCGCGATAGCATCTTTGTTTCTCTATTCGAGTAACCCTTTCACAAAGCACTGTCTTATCTAAGCTTTCATCAAGCATATGTTGCCAATGAAAGAAACAAAGATGCAGCGCGCACAAAGAGCACATACCATCGGGGATAGTATATAATACCCAGACTCAGGAAATCGGCACCCATCCCACAGCTGAGGACCTGGAGGAGCAGCGCCTTCTCCCCACTCAACTCAACATCGCACGGATCAACACACGTTCCCGAGCTACAACGCAGGACAACACCGAATCTTTCCGATCGTCACCTCCAGAAACAGTGAGTTCAGGTGAGTCGGTTTTATTCACTGGTGCAGGCATGGCCTCGCCAGAGGTGAGTGTTTTAACACAGACTTATGGCGGGCTTACCCTCGGGAAGCTCGCGCCCAAACATATTGACTATTTCTTGGGTGACAACACCCAAGATTTCAACGAGTGGCATCAATTCGAGGATCTCATTCGTAATTCCATAGTACCGCTTCCTGAGCAGTGTAAGGTAAATGCGCCATATGCCACTCTAAGGGGGGATGCGCGTGATATCATTGAGGAAATGCCTCCTGAAGACAAAACTAGTTACGAAAAAGTGGTCGCATTTCTACGCACGCATTTTGAATATCCGCAATTTCGCGCGTTAGCTAGACAAGAGTTGTCTAACTGTAGGCAAAAAGAAGATGAAGATGTCCATTCATTTAGTAACTGCATCAGGAGAGCTGTTCAAAAGTTACTAAAAGGGGCGCCTAAAGAAATGGTACAAGACAGACTTTTGGAAGAGTTTGTGGAGCGTTTGCAGCCAGAACTGAAATTCCATATCAAGTCGCTAGACCCCGCAACTTTCGATGAGGCTTTGAGAAAGGCGCGTACATATGAGTCTCTTTGCAATAAATGGCCGACGTTATGGTTTACCATCCAGGTCTGCATCGATACGTCGCGAAGAAACACTCGGAAGAGGCAAGGAAGGACTACAGCCAAGAAAGAAGAGAGCCACCACCCAACAACTACCGGCCGAGAGAGGTAAGACCATTCAATAAGTTCAATAAACCATGGGTACGCTCTTCTAACTCAAATGTCACATGCTATAAATGTGGCAAATTAGGGCACTTCGCTAACGTTTGTCGCTCTAACGTGCCTCCTCTAGCCAATTTTCAACCGCGGCGTCAGTTTCCAATTAGAAACAACCCCCAGCCAAACTCAAATCATAGGCAAAATCCCCAAGAACGTACAGATTACTCTAGACCTCTGACGCAACGTAATCCAATACCGCAGCAGCGCCCAGACACTTACAATAGGTCCAATGTGCTCGCTGTAGAACAGAACTCAGCGCCAGATACCACTAATCCTGAAACTCAATCTTTGATAGAGCAGAAAGATGCCCATATCGCGGCGTTAATCGCCAGAAACAACGCGTTAGCAGACATTGCCTTTGCAACCCGTGAACCAAACACTTCTGTTAGCAGCGAAGAGACATCTCGACGCTCATTCTCTCCAAGTTCTGGTCCTTCAAAACTTGCTACTTGTTTGACAATTCTTGCTATGACTTCCACTGTGTCCGCCTATGATTTACCTCCTGCGTATTTGTGTTCTCAAAAATCACCAACAACCTATTAAAAGATACCATCTGAGATAAATTGCTCTAAGATTCTACCAAGTTGGTCTGCAACTGCGCATCCAATGAAGCTCAAAGTATTTAGACCCAACACTATACGGTACAAAAGTACTGCCAATGTCTGCAAAGTAATCACGCAAACAGTCTTTTATTCCGTGAACTTTTTCGGCGCTCGCACACAAAGAAGTACATTGAAAGAGCAGACAGTCTCAAAAGGCGTCTGCCAACACATGATTAGTCACAAAGTCTGCGCTCATGGCGAACTCTCCCCGATAGGTAATGTTTGGAAGACTTTGAATAAAGTAGAAATAGATTGGCCTTCCGCACCGTTCCATTGTTGCTCTGAATACACCTTAACAGTATCCAATTGTGTTATATTTCAGGCTGTAGTTTATGGATATCACGGATCGCCAACAATCGAAAGCACGATAGGACCACTACAAGGATGCCGATATGAAGACGGAACATGCACAACAAAGGATGGAGCGGCTGTGATTTGGACACCGGAATCAGAGGAAAGATGTAAGTATATTTTAGTTGCCCCCATGAAGGGTACTTTAGTAGATAAAGTTTGGTTAAGTGATACTAAGGAATTTGCACTCTCGTTTTCTTCTCTTGAATCTCATTTCCTTGATTGCGGTCACACTCTTACTCTCACTGATCAGGGTTATGCCGTTCAATTTTATCACTCTCTCTCACGTCAAAAAAGACAATCTGAGCCAACTATTTTGCAACAGGTTGGCGTTGCCACTACTAATCAGTTAGCTGCCCAACTCTTAGCCGTAGAAGATACCATGCAAAACTCTTTGAGCGCATCTTTGCATCATTCAATTCTTTCATTATGCAAATCCTTAAATTCGCTTAGCGCATCTCTTGCCGCAACTGTCTCCGCCAATCCTACAGTAGCCATGAGAAACATTTTGCAGCGCGCAGACATCAAAGCAAAATATCTGGGCGCTAACATTATCAGCACGCAGGCTTGTGCAGCGATAGCTCCGTCATCCTATTCTCTGTTGAAGTTCAATACTTCTTGCTTTTCACATCCATCGGTGATCGTGACCCTACCAAATAAATCTCAGTGGAAGACCTTCATTGAGCCAATCACTGGCATTTTAACCAATGAGGTCGACCACATTCCATGTTCTCGTCAATTAGTGTTCTCATTTCCGAACAATAATTCTATTCTCGAATTCCATCCAATGTCTGGCACTTTCGAGCTCATTCCTCCCTCAGATATCACGACTCTGCAATTATCCACCGCAATCATCTGGTAACATTAAACCTGCGCTCACTCTGTTTCATAATCTTGTAATAACTAATTTGAGCGAGTTCGTTCCCGAACAGCAATTTAGTGAGCTATAGGCAACTCTTGAGGAGAATGAGGCTGTTTTGAATGCGCATTTAGATAATCCAGCTTCAAATCAGTTCAATCATCACATATCCTCTACTTTTGACTCCGCTCCCCACAGCTTACTTGATTACGTATTCTCTTATCTTTATCAGCCTTGGGTTGGCATTTGTTGCGCTATAGTTACGTTACAAGTTCTCCTTCGCGCCATAATGCTTTATTTCTCACTGCAAATACCAACTAATATTATCAACTACGCACGCAGATTTCGGTCATTTAACCAAAGTCAAGCTCCTACTATATCTGGTACTGATAATGCAAATGCGGTCCAACTCACAACAAGTAAAATCTTCGGCTTTCCAAAAGTTTGCAATGTCTCTCTTACGCATCCTATTACATCCGCGCATATCAGAATCAAAGTTAATGACATTAGCGTGTCAGCGCTAATTGATACTGGTTCTACCATTACATTAGTTTCTGATGGTCTATGCGCAGCGCTAGGAATTTTCAAACTCGACAAATCCCAGTCGCCCGCAGCCTTAGGCATGGCCGGTACACCTATCCCAATGGCTGGTTCCAAAACCGTCAAACTAGACATAGGTAACATACAGCTATATGCGGTTCTCCACTTCACCATAGGCCATTGTGTACCCAATGTGGACTCCAATTATGAAATGATTCTGGGACACGATGTCCTTTCGCAGTTGCCACCAATGACTACCGATTACAAAACAAAACAAGTTCACTTTGGCGCCACAACTTTGATGCTGGGCACCACCGTCAAAAAGAATTGCGATGTTACTGATCTAGAGTATCAAATAAGGGTAAAAGAAACAACATGCCTTCAGCCCAATGCAGAGTGCTTTGTTTCATGTGCTGTCCCAGTAACAACATCCAAAAAGATCTGGTTATAGTGTCGCAATGTGCGAAGCTAACTAATAAGGAGCTCATAGTAGCCAAAGCCATAATCAATTCCGAGACACCATATATTTTGGTGCCTAATCCAAGCAACGAGCCGGTAACTCTATATGCAGGCATGCGTATAGCTAATGCCGCTAAAGTAACTTAAGAAGGTTTTACGGTAACTGAAGCAGATGATACGCAAATTACTCCCGCAATCTCATGTGTCAGCGAGTTACCCTCCGATGACCCAAGCTATAGAATTGATCTCGACGACAGCGTCATAACGGAAGCCGAGCGAGACCAACTCTCAGAACTTCTTATAGAGTTTGCGGATGTTTTCTCTAAGCATCAGTACGACATAGGTAGCTGCACAGCAGGCAAGGTACATATCTATACTAACAATGACCCGCCCGCACGCATTCGCCCATACCGCGTCCCAGTAAAGTATCGGAAGAGCTACAAAAGCAGTAAATATGCTTCTAGAATGCGGCGTAATGAAGGAGTGACATACTCCATGGGTGCATAATTTAGTTGTAGCGCGTAAAAAGGACAATTCACTGCGCGTCTGCCTAGACATGCGCCGTCCTATCAATGAAGTGACTTAACACTTCCTGATCCGTACCCAATCCCCCGCATCGACGATGTGCTAGAGAAAATTGGTGGAAATAAGTAATACAGCACTCTAGATCTCGCTAGTGGCTACCTACAACTGCCGCTAGATGACGAAAGTAGCTATAAATGCGGCGTTATTACTGAGAATCGTGTGTATCAGATGACACACTTACCATTTGGCCTTAAGTCCGCTAGTAGTTACTTCGCTCGCATAATGACCCGCGTCTTGGGAGGCTTAAAGGATAATGTGCTTACACATATTGATGATATTCTCATCTATAGCAAAGACTTCCCATCCAATCTCAGCGCTATCCGAAAAGTACTAACACGCCTGCGCGAATTTCACCTAAAAGCGTCGCCCAAAAAATGTGTTTTTGCTAAACATCAAATTACGTTCCTGGGGCATACAGTAAATATGCATAGCTATTCTCCGGCGGAGGCAAATACCCGATCCATAAGAGAATTTCCCACCCCGCGCAATGTTAAGGAAGTTAAGCGTTTTGTGGGTATGGTAGGATTCTTTCGGAAATTTATTCCAAATTTCGCAACCATTGCTGAGCCGCTCACTTGGCTAACGCGTAAGGATAATAAATTCCAAGGGACTGACAAGCAGGAAGCTGCCTTCGTAGAGCTTAGAGACGCGTTATTGCAAAAACCCATCCTCGGGTACCCAAATTACGATAAACCGTTTCACATTTTTGCGGATGCCAGCCAGGTAGCTCAAGCGGGCGCACTAATGCAGGAGCACGAAACGGGGCCAAATAAATACTATGCCATAGCATACTGTAGCCGCACTTTGAGCGATAGCGAGCGTCGCTGGCCCGCGGTACAAGTAGAACTAGGTGCGATTATATATGCGTTGCGCCAATTCAAGCCATATATCTGCATGTCCGAGGTAGTTCTACATAGTGACCATAAGCCGCTTACGTTCTTACTAAGTAAAAGTAAAACGCATGACAACCTAGCAAGATGGATAATTGAGCTGCAGAGTTATAACATCAAAGTTGTACACGTAAAAGGCGAAAAGAATACGGTAGCCGACGCATTGTCGCGCATTTTTGAGGACAAAAGCGAAATCCCAGTAGTCAGGGACGAGTTGCAAGACATCATTGAATTCCCAGTGAGTTTACAAACATTCTGCTTAGCTACAGGTGTGCAAGCTAAATCTTCATCATTTCCCAGAAAAACATTTGTAAAAGGCCTAGAACACCCTGTTAACTTTGCAGATGAACAAAAATCGGATAGCTTCCTAGGGTTAGTTTTCCAGCTAAAAACTACTGGAAACTTAGAGCCGTCTACTGATGAGCAAATCAAAAAAGAAGTGTCAGAGATGGCAAACAAAACAACTATAAAATCCGATGGTTGCTTATACTATCGATTTGAACGAAAAGATGCAGTAAAACTGCTCTTATTGGTACCACAATCATTGCGTCAACTGCTCTTTGAAGCTCATCATTCTAGCGCACTTTCAGGAGGTCATGTCAGCTGGCGAAAAACATTAGCCAAGATTTTGCGTAAGTACTATTGGCCAACAATTTATAGTGACATACATAAATGGTGTGAAAGCTGTCTCACATGCCAAATGCGCAGAAAACCTAAACCAGCTTATAAAGAAGAACTTATTCCAGTTCACAGCGAAGCAGTTTTCGCCAAAGTTGGACTCGACCTATGCGGACCTCTCAAAACCACGGACAGAGGTAACAAGTACATCTTGAACATAGTATGCTGTTTCACCAGGTATGTCATTTCCACTCCATTACCAGACGCAAAAGCACTCACAATTGCTCATGCGCTTTTCACAGAATGCGTCTTAAAATATGGAACCATGACAGAATTGATTTCTGACCAGGCCTCTAGTTTTACTTCTCATTTTTATCAAGAATTTTGCAGCCTTCTCAATATACAGCAGAAACTAGCTACACCATATCATTCCATGGGAAATGGTGCAACAGAAAGAACATTTGGAACATTTCAGGTCATGTTATCAAAGTTCATCAACGAGAAACAAGAGGACTGGGACCTATTCGTACCCTGCGTCACATTCTGCTACAATACCACCATCAACGAAGCGACAGGTGAGTCCCCTTTCTTTTTAATGTTTGGTAGGGAATCAGTTTTCACAATAGATAGGATTTTGATGCCGCAAACGCGCGTAAAAATGCCTAATTTTGACGAAACGTCAGAATATAAAGCACAACTCGTATCTGCGCTACATCTCGCTTGGTCTAACGCAGCAGAACATGCACGATCATACAAGCAAAAAATGAAAGAGCAATATGATAAGTCCGCCAGACCATCAGAAATCAAAGTAGGAGATCGCGTTCTATTCCGGAATTATACGAATAAACAGGGGCTAGCGCGTAAGCTTTGCTTCCCTTGGATCGGACAGTTTAGAGTGGTTAAACTAGAACACCCTCATGCTGAGATTGTTAGCATAACTGCGCCGCAAACAAAACCTCGTAGAGTACATCTCAATCAAATAAAGAAAGTAGTGGATTACACGGGCCCAGCATCCACGCTTCCAACAATTCCAGAAGAGGAGCAGTTTGTAGAAAGCAATCCGGAGGTAGAAATTACAGGTTATAAGTATACAGTTTCAGCATCAATAGAAATCCTGCCAGTTGAAACAGTAAAATCACATAGCTATAACTTACGCTCCAAAAATTCCTAAATAGTCATAATTACTTCAACAACCAAACTTAAAATGCTAAATTTCAGGTATTTCAGGCATCTCCGTACGACGATTTCATTTTCTCGTTTTACACTACAAACAATCCATTTTATATTTTTTCCCCCTTTGTTCCTCCAAGCTACTATTTCATCATCACTCACTACTTTGATCCATTCACATTTCCAATCGTTCGCTCACATTTCCGCGTGTTTTCTCTCACACATTTCGCGTAAACCGCTGAATTGCTCGCGGAAATGCCAAATTACCAAAATCTCAAAATTTGCATTCCAGATGCAATGGAGAAATCCAGTGCTTCTAGTGAAAATGTTGACCTCATGGGCGTTACCTCGTCAGAGGAACTCTCAGCAATACCATCTGTGGTACCCGCCTTAACCGGTATGTACTAAAATCTTAGTAAATTGACATCCTTTTATTAAAATTACATTTTTTCCAAATTATTGCCCTATATTTCAGCGGGCGACACATCACCAGGTGATGTGCATCTCGAGGAAGAGATGATCGACGTTCAGGACGTAGAGACGTCCTTAACCACGTCGATCACCGACTCTTCGAGCGTAAAGGACGTGGAGGAAACGTCCAAACAGGTACCGCTCGTCACCTCTTCGGAGGGACCTGCAAAACGAAAAGTTCCTAACATTTGTGGCGATTCGTCTGATGACGAATCAACGCATACTAATGAGTCTAAAGACCGAAAATCGCTCGTCGCCGTAAAGGGACCTGCACCTAAACCTAAGATTAGACGGCAGCGTAGTTATTCACGCTCCGACTCCGAGTCCGGCTATGAAGATCAGCCAGGTCCGTCGAAAATGTCCAAAATGAGTGAGCAAGTTGAAGATGTCTTGGCATCTCTAGTAGCAAACGCATCGCTCACACCAGCCGCAGCAGAGGAGAAGACATGGGCAGAACCCAAAAAAGTCGTGCACCGACGCGAGGATACCGAGCGCAGAAGAAAAGATGCACATGCGCATAGGGAGTACGAAAGTTTTTCTAACCATCCATTTGCAGATCTTTTGAAACCTAAGCTGGCTCCGGTAGAATCACCTTACTACAACACCAATCTGGAAGAAGATCTGTTTGAACGCGTCCCATCAGCTGGCTATAGTGGGCTGGTCGAAGGATTATTTCCAGAGGTCATTGGTGGTGTCCCAAGATCACTATGCTCAAAGGTAACCATCTTGGAAGCAGTCGGACCAGAAGCAATAGAGTCCTTTCGTGAGAGGCACAGGTATACTGAAATCGAAGTTTTACGCGCAAATGAACAACCACTTCCAACAATGGCGAAAGTCGAGCAGGCTTCTAAGGAAGAACTGACAAAAGAAGTTCATGGCTTAGTTTTTGATGACAAAATCAAACCTGTCCTGTATCATATAACAGCACTTTTCGAAAACGGCGCTAGACTTCAGCTGTGCATTTCGAAATTCCACTGCCTGACAGACTCGATCTCTTCGTAATTCAGATTGGCCCCTTTGCGATCAACATCGTTACAGGTAAACGCGGAATCGATCCATCAAAGATGATGGTGGGGGATCTCCTCTGGGTGTACACTCTAGCTGTGACTGTCAGGTTCCAAAAAAACCAAGTGTCGGCGCCACGGACCATTGAACAGGCGTGTATGGTACGCGAGTCAATCGTCTGCCGCGTGGACCGATTCGCCCTGATACATCGCGAACTGGCACCCACTTTAGGTTTCGTAGTAAGCACCGGGACCAGAAATAGTTTACGAGTGTGTATGCAAGGTCATCGCCGGTTGGTCTCCATAACGAAATGCCGCATGGAGAACCCAGAAGAATTCCATAGTGTAGAGACAAATTCCTTCATAGTGGCACCCTTTAGAGCGCGCCAGTTAGATTATATGGTCTTCGCGTGCGAACCTAAAAATTCAAATGAATTGTCGGCCTACGTCGCAGAAGTACCATATCACGGCAGCCCACCACCATTACGTTCAACGTACGAAGGACTAGCAACGACCACCGCGAACTGGTAGAAAGTAAGCTTGCAAACTTCGAACTTTTCAGGTCCAGTCCCGGCGAAGTTTTGCAGTTTCTGGAGCCCCTTTACAGCACGGCGTGCGGAGCCATTTCGGCAGCCATTACGGCAGCCACGGATCTAACCGTGCATTCAGTCGTATGGGAGTCCCCAGACATCAACGCGTTTCCAGTTGTAGCTATGTTCTCCATTCCTATTAGCAGAAAAACTGGATGGGCTGTAGGAAGAACCATCAGAGGCGCCTTTATGTCTGACATCCTCGAGGGACAGATCACTCACATAGAAATGGGTACTGAGTTTTTCGAGGTCAAGGTGCAGCTTCAGACGACCTCAGGAGTACGATTCCGTAAGTAGCTGATAAACTCTAGGTCCATGCGAATTTTAGTCGGAACATCTTTGCACACAATGGAGGAACGCGCCAATCCCGTGCTCAAAATGCTGGACGCATCAGTATTATCAAATCTATTCCACCCGGGGACGTTTGGCTGGAATTCCGCCAGAGCTTTACTTGCGGGTGACATAGACCTCGAAGGAATTGAGTTCCCGGAAAGGGATCGCATTTCAGTCAACGTCGCAGGTACGCCAGTCGAACTTAATCCGCATCAGGTCAACGCAGTCAACACCTTCAATAAGAATTTTCCCATGATGATCGTTGACAGTGCATATGGCGCGGGTAAGTCGCTATGTACAGCAGTGATGGCTTTGGAAGCCGTCAATAGGGACGAGATAATTCTCGTCGCCGCCGTTCAAAATAGTGCTCTTGACGTGATCGGCTCAAAGATCGCGCAACTGCAAACAGACAGTATTCGCCCGGTCAGATATGTCAATGACATAATGGCCGCCGATCCTTCTACCGTCTCCCCATATGCGCTCAACACGCTTATGGAGAACTTCCATAGGACCCACGGACATCTCCTCAATCCTAAACTATACAGGAAGTTTAAGCAGTTCTCGGAAAGCCGGCAGAAGATGAGGGAGTTCCACTTTACCGGGACTGAAAGGCAGGTAATATCTAGTGAGCATAAGAAACTGCTCATTTTAGAGCAAAACTCCTCAGAACAGGTAAAAATACTCGCGTCGCATTTCCTGCGCTTGTACAAGCCAAATGTGTATTTGTGTACCATGGCCATGTTGTCGCGATTCCAGAATGCCCGTTTCACGCTAATTGGTGACAGCAAGCAGCTACCGCCCTATATAGGCGTACACACAATTCCCCTAGCGGTAGAGGTAAGCTCCCGCTCAGTACTGGACGTCGCCCATAAAAATGGAAATGTGCCCATCTGCACGGTCAGCACAGTTTACAGGTCACACGTGGAGATGATGAACCTGAATTCTGACTTGTTTTACGAAGGTCGCCTCGTCTGCGGAACACCACGGAACCAACGACAAGGACTTTTTGCACGAATGAGGATGCCCAATGCACGCATACCAGTAGCTCTGGTCAACGTGGCGAGCCACTCAACCAAGTCCATCACGGGATCTCACAGTAATGAGGTTGAGGCTAACGCTGCACTAGTCCTCGTTCGCCACCTCTTAGCAGTGGGCGTGAGACCTGAAGACATTTTGGTCATTTGTTTATATCGTGATCAAAAGTTCTTATGCCAAAACAGATTACAGGCAACCGGAGTAACAGTTGGAACGGTGGACAGTGCGCAAGGATCTGAGCGATCAATAGTCTTCCTGTGTACAACCCGGACGCAAATGGAGACCAGGGACCAACAAACGTTCTTTTCGGACGCAGTCCCGTGGTAAGGACAATCTCTTTATCCTCGGTTCAGTCAACTTTTTACAGGATGTCCACACCTGGTTCGCTATCGTTCGATGGTGCCGCCGAGCCAACGTTGTCACCGATCTCCACTTCTTTGACAGCCAAGTTCGGCCAGTGCTGCGTCTTTGAGTCCGAGGACGGACTCTCGGTAAAGGGGAGAGGTGTAAATAGTATTTACGGTTACATCTATCAGGTAAGTACACCTACTTACACTTTATTCTTTTGCTTTCTCCTAATAAGTTCTCTTAATCATTATTCACGTAATGTTGTAATCATCTCCGTTTCCCATATACTTTGTTTACAGATTTCTCCGTGCCGTCGCTCGCCAGATGCCACTAGATAAGGAGGGAGGAGCGGTCTGAAGACAGTGAGGAACCGACAACCAACGAGCCACCTCGTCTATGGGCTCAGATCTCTTTATTCTTGTGCCTTGTTGTTGTTTATTTCCCGGGATATCGATACTCATTGTTATTTTGGTGCTATAGCGATAAACGCGTATGTTGGAAAGTGTTTTTGGACGTCCGAGGCTAAGTTATGATCTAGTATGATATTTGCCATTAAGAGGGTGGCAACATATCCATAAGTGTCGGAGAGATTGAAACTTATTTCTCTGAATTACTCAGTTGCCTGACTGTCTCATTACAATGGAGTTTTCCAGGAGGGGGATTAAAAGTGGTCCCACTGGCAAAAGAAGAGCTCATATCTTCATTGTAGCCTACAATGTATCGCAGCAAAGCCTTATGTCTTGTTTTCGATAAAATCTGACTAGTTAATGACTTGTTTTCTGGCGTATAGTATCCATCCTCTAAAAGCAGAGAAATCTGAATTTGAACCATAAGAGCAAGCTTTTCGACTTGGGGAACGCCGTTCCATGTCAGTTGCATCTCTAATCTCTTTATCAAAGACTGAAATGGTATAAACGATGGCAAGAAGTTGTGTAAAGATAATATTAGCTGATAATGTGAAAGCTTGTTGTGATGTTTTTGTTTTTAACTGGGTGAAAGTTTTCGAACTTTTAGAGTGCACTTAGTTTTCTTTGCAGACAAGTTTTCAATTGAACATTATTTGGGAGTGCTGATTTTAATAATGTCGATTTCGGAATGTTCTGTAATACAAAAAATATGGACCATTTGTCAAGGTGAAAACTAAAGTTGGTTTTCTAAATTACTTTGTTACCTAATGGTTAATGGAGCTTTTGAGGGGTGAGATATAAATTTGATTCCAGCGGTAGAAGAGCATCATATCTTTACTGTAGCCTACAATGTATCACAACAAAGTCTCATGTCTTGTCTTTCGATGAATTCTGATTTGTTAATGACTTGGGTTCTGTCGCAAAGCATCCATCCTCTGTGAGCATTGGTCCGAAATAGTGATAACACCCAAAGAAATCTGAATTTGAACCATAGCAGCAGCCTTTCGACTTGGAGAATTTTCCAAGTCAGCTATACTTTACCATGATAATTTTACTAGCTTTTCTTCAAAGAACTTGCTAAAAATTTGCTTTTCTTCGTCATGATGCCCACTGTTTTTAGATGGCCAAAATGCTTACTTTGCTGGCCCTATTGTTTGTGCCGGCTTCAGGCATGTTTGTGGGTGAGTGCGTAAGAGCTTATGAAACACTTATAGAATTATACAAGTTTTCAATCTCATTCGACTTGAGATTTAAAAGTAATTAAGATAACCATTTTGACAAAATACATAGCACAGAAAACAAATTTGCATGTATGTTACAGATGACACGCACATGTCGGATCAGGAACTTGTTAATTACCTCAACAAAAAGCAGCATTTTTTCAAGGTAGATAACATGTAATAAATTATAAAACAAATCACACAGAATTTACTCACGCCATGATGTGTACGATGTTTCTTCTTAGGCAGAACTTCCAAAATTGTCGTACAAACAGTTTAAGGCACGCTTGATGGATCTCAAGTATATGAAAAAACCTGAGGAAGCTAAAACAGCAGAGCAGCTTGTTTTGAATGAGAAACTACCAGAAAGGTAAGTGATCTTCTTCCAGGGTTCATGTACTATAACTTTATGGCAAGCAAAACAATTTCGATGCCCGAGAAAAGTGGCCCGAATGCGTTTCTATCAGGACTATTAGGGATCAAGCAAACTGCGGTAAAAAGCTTAGAGTGATAATTCGTGGTGATATAGACCCAAAACTTCAGGATCTTGCTGGGTTGTATCTGCAGCTTCAGTCATGTCTGATAGAGTATGCATACAAACTAAAGGAAGAGATCAGGTCTGACGTAGCCGAATCAATAACCTAAGATGTAAAACATATTTTTTTACAGAGAATAATTTCGGACACTGATATTCTAGCATGCTGTGTTTCTTGGTGCGGCGATGGGTACGCCTGATTTGCATGACTGTTCACTCAATTCATCTCTAAAAAGCAATACGACCACGATAAGGGACCGAAAACCTTTGCTATAACAATCGAGTGGCACTGCAAATTTACTTAGCTCGCAAAAGCAGTGTCTATATGCTCAACCGCAAAATAAGGATAAACTTCAGAACCTACGTAGTTCGTAAAGATCAACAGCTGAATGCATGAGTAACACGTTTGTTTTCACAAGGTAGAAACGAAGTTTATTGCTGGAAGTTCTTTAATGGAAAAGGCAACTTAGTACCTAAACTTAATACTTAAACTACGCCCTCATTCCCAATCACTTTCTGCATTCAAGTTTTACCAAAATTGCGGACTATTGAAAGTGCATAAAATAACTCGTTACTACCTTTTTTTAGCCACTTTTGTTCCTCTTTAGCATTGATCTTTTGTCAGTAAACGAAGATTACGCGACCGAGATTTTGTTTCAACAATTTCGTCAGTACAACTTATGAGAAAAAGATCTGATTTGTATGCATTTTATCTAGATAGGCGTTTTGGTGCGTAATTGTCATTACCAAAAAAATAATGAAGATAATGCATTTATACTTTTTTCTCACGAATCGCCACTAAAATTGACGAAGTTCTATATCCACAGCCACTGTGTCATCGATGCGCGAAAAATTCTCTCGCATTACTTTGTTCTGTAGATGCACTAAGAGCACCTTTTCACCATTCTGACTAAAGCTTAGGAAAACACTTTCATCCTGGGATATTTATGAAAAACATTGTTACCTCTTTTGATGAACCTCTTTTCTTGTTTGCAGCAGTGCACGATACCTGACATTTCCATATCAAAAGGCTCTCTACGACTACTCGTTTTTAAATCAAATATTACTGGTTAAATTGTATATTGGTGTGACTGATCTTGCTTATGAGAAATAGCTGAATGTCAATAGCCAAATCAAAATCAGTTTTTTTACTCGCACTACAGACGTTTTGCCCCACAAAAACGTTCATATAAGCCTTCAGAAACTGCTTATTATCGGGGAAATGTATTTCTGACGACAATTTTAATGGGTATCTTTAGTAGTTGGTAAAGCAAAAAAACTCGCAACCAGTGGCTGTTTCGCATTTTCATAATAAAAAAAAGTTATTTTTACTTTTTGATTTCAATTCAGCTTTTTTACCGGAGCATTTTTCGAAACCATTCGTGGATATTATACAGATGTAATGGAGGGTATATGCTTAAAGCCTTTCAGTTCGCTTTGCTATCTGGAGTAGTTACTGGCGGCTTGTACAAATCAAAGGTAGACGATGCGCTCAGTCGAATAGAGCGGTTGACCGATTCTTCAGGATTGCTGCAAGCCATACCCCTTCCATCTATGTGGTCAACACAAAGGTCAGCCATATTATGGCGAATGTTTGAAGGATAACGAAGTTGCACCACCTTGCCGCAAACAATGTCAGTTCAGATATGAGAAGGATTATTCAGTTGACAAGATCTTCGGTAAACGGCACCACTTTTTTTATCCTACTGAAGTCAGTACTGTGATACTGTTCAGCGGATTCCGCTGAATTTGTCAATGCGTCCGAATTGGCAATTCAAACGGAACTGTTTACCAACGGACCCGTTCAAGCAGGTTTTATAGTTTACGACGACTTCAGGTACTACCAGAAAGGAGTATATGTGGTGAGTTTTCTCTACTACATGCGAAATTCGATTCTTTTATCAATGTCACTATCATAGTGTAGATCGCGCATATAAGATGTATAACACTAAGGGTATCTGATTCTAGATAGTTGGTTAATGCTCATTGCTTGGCTTTTTGAGCATTTGGGTCTGGTGAAAGTAATTGCTTGAATTACATCATATTCAATCGCATACCTAGGCGTAATAAATGAAGCGAAATAGGCTTCGTGAAGTAGTTTATGCAACTTCGTCGGCTGCATGATGTTGAAAGGCTCTGGGTCCACATAGTTATTCAATTTTTCCAAATAATGCGGAAGTGATTCTTTGACCATTTAGTGAGCTCTTCAGTGCTGCAAAGGGGACAAATTTTTTTGCCTTGTCCAGAGAATGCGTTGACTATCGAACTTCAAAGCAAATGCAGGCACCTAGCAACACTGTAGCACATCCGTTCAATAGGATACGATACTTGCTTTCGAAAAAGTATTAATCTCACATTCAGCACACATGGTTTGGTGAGGCAGGAGGTCACGCCGTCAGAATCATAGGATGGGGTGTAGAAAACGGTGTCAAATACTGGCTCGTCTCAAACTCTTGGAACTCTGATTGGGGAGAAGAAGGTAGAGCCTTTGTTTGAGTTTCAGGTCTCCAGTGAAAATCCCAATTTTAAGCACTGACTGACTTCAGGCCTCTTCAAGATACGCGTGGAACCAACGAGTGCCAGATTGGAGAAATGGTCGGGACAGTCACCATGTATTTTAAACCATCGTCTGGTCAATAATAAATTAGCAATTTTTCTCTACAAAAGAGCAGATAGCCGAATCAGCATCATTACATTAACACAAAACTCCTAGTTTAAGCGTTTGAGGCGGGGTGCAGACAAAATCTGCCTAATTGGGCTTCCTTAACGCTGATTTAAAAAATACAGCTGTTATTTATATTTTTTGGCCAAAGTCGGCAATTAATCATTGTGAGGAAAGAAAAACACATGCATGGTCAGTACAAATCTTGTGTTTCTTGGAGATTACGTTCGCATATTTAAAGACTAGCAAGCTTACTTGCGCAGGTCACCTCGCCTTGGTACAGAATGGGATTTCCAGAAGCTCAACAGTTATGCAAAAGAAAGACAAAAACAATTAAACAAGACACTAAAAGACCCTTAGAGGTCAGCTTTTTCATCTAAGAAAACAAGATAGAGAGACACAGTTGTGCGACTTTTCAAAAGTTATTTTCAAAAGCCAAGATAGGGGGTAAGCTTCATGATGAAACGCTTTTCTAAATAGGGAGACCGAAAACCGGCTAGAGACTGCTGTAAAAAGGAAAAGAACGCGAATTTCGAGGCCTCCTGCAATCAGTAAATCAAAAAGAGGCTCAACAATAGAAAGTTGAAGGATGCTTGTTTGATCTTTATCTACTACTAGTCCAAAGTTGTGTCTTCTAGGAGTTAAGGTTTGATAGTTTAAAAAATTTTTTAAGTTCCTAGCTCAATTTATTTAGTCGTAATTTTGAAAAGCATCTTGATCGTACATCATTCTTTTGAGCCAAAGGGGCATGAAGAACCTAGCTTTGTCAGTTGGAACTTTCCAGCCCCGAAGACCATAGCAGTCCAAGGCTGTTGAGCATGGCATCGATTCGGGCTATGATGGAGGGAGACACAGGGAAGTACAATGTTCTAATAGGGACCATGCATAGAAAACAAAGAGGCGAAAGAGAGTTTTGGCATCTGTGGTTATGGACGCGCGTGGTATGTCATTGCATCTGGTAGGAATAGCAACGACTAAGTTTTTTGTGTATTTTTCGAATTCTATTTTCAAGGAGTTATGCCAAGGTTTCTACCACTATCTTATACTTAAAGCCGTTGTTCTGTGGTATGAAATGCCGTTGGGGAGTGTCTAGCCTCAAACGCGTAATAAGAATTTTGTAACAAAACTCGAGCTCCTCTTTTCTGGATTATCCTTCTGCAGCATTCAAGACGCTCTGTATCAGATCAAAGAAGCAGAAACAGTGGCTATAGCAAAAGCTACGAAAGCTTGGTGCTTGAGCATGGATGGAACAGTACATGGGAAGGCATGTCGGTAAATTATTGCAAAGGGCAAAACAACAGGACCCAAGCAAGTTGCCATTGGCACTCCACTCCATTAATTAAAAATTCACTTTTTTATGCGGTATTAAATTCAAAAATTCTAGAAAGCAGCCTTACGCTTCTAGCTTTTTTAGAAAGCAAAATCAAAGGCACAGAGTTAAAAAGCTTTCGTAATTTAGGTGGTAAACTGTATCAACGAAACTTTTTTCGTCAATAACTCTGTTTCACGTAGGTGTTGTCGATTTAAGAGCGGACAGAGTTTTTTTGGGCAGAAAGCCGTGCTGCGTATTAAGGATCAGCTAGTCCCTTCCACTATACAGGGTGTCCCAAAAGCCTTGTAGCCTAGCATTTTTTCCGACAAAAACAGAACGGAACAACATAGAGGTATTAGTATAGTGCACACATTATTCAAAGGTAGCATCTTTCTTTGACGGAAGCCTTCAAAGTGTTAGCGGTTGTCCACTGCCGAGGCATGCAGGCAGTCATCATCAGGGCCAAGCAAAGGGTGTGGCACACGATCGCTGGTTATGACCCCCCCCCCTGATTGCTGTCTTGATAAGACCCCCCACTGAATTATACACCTAAGATAGCATTACCTGAAGGCCCTGTCAAACATAATGGGCAACAAATCCGTAATGAGCATGTCAATTAACTTCTGTAGACAAAGTTTGAAGTTATAAACGAGCTATCCGTTTCTGAGCTCAAGACAAAGCACTACTCCCTCTTTGTCTATCTCAGGAATCCCGCTTCAAGAGACCTCCAAACCGTGGAATTAGAGGCCAACCAAAATTACATTTTTCCCATTTTCTGCTTTTGATGGCTGTGCTTTCACCAACTATTACTCAGAGCTAAGCAGACGTATCAAGACGTAGATGAACATAATTGATTTGAGCCTGCTGACTCCCTTTTAGAAAAGGACACATCCTGATGAAGGTTTGAATTCTGAAAGTGAAGCTGATATTCAAAGCAAAATGTACAAGGCGAAACGTCGATGTTTGACCCTCTTAAAATTGAGTTGACTAGAAAATGATCTCGTTTTGGCATGCAAACCTCACAAGAACTTTCCTCGTTGTTTCTATCCATGACTTTTTGAGGGAGATAGCAAATCTTTTGCTATCATACCTTCACACAATTTTCCGGTATCAGTAAAAGACAGTTATACACCAATATTGCTTAATACTCAGCAGCTCATTTCTTTAAATATTTATGCTTTGCTCTCAACCTGTGATGGATCTATAGAGTAGATATTCGTATATGTTTACTTGAGCCGATCACCAAGATTGTAGCACGCTCTTTATTCAATCAGGCTAGCCTGATTGAATAAAGCTGCTACAATCTTGGTGATCGGCTCAACTAAACATATACGAAGATCTATAGAGTAGTTTGAGTAATTTGGTTTCTGGATGCGCACAAGTTTTTTTTATCAAGCAGATAACAGTAAAAGTTGTGATCTGCCATTTTGGAATTCTTCGAATGGAAAACGAGATTTCCTTACATTTACGCACAATGTGAGATTTTCAGTGAAGTGCATTCGGGGTTATCAAACACTGGACAAAAAATTGTTTGCATCATAAAGGCGACTAAAAAATTTACAAAACAACACTAATAAAAAATTCATGCATGAAGCAACGAGCAGCTCTGATTTTTGTAAAAAAAAATTTCACTGAAACCATTTGGTTCTATTCGAAAAATGCAACTTTATTTATGACTCAACGTTGGTTGGAACATCCATGATAACTGCGCTGGCTCTTCAGTCTCGCACTCGACGGTTCCACGACTTGCTGAAAAAACCTAACAAAGCCCTCAAAAGCTGTGGCTGCCATAGCTTTTAAGGGGGTGTACCATACCCCATTAACTATATCAGAAAAACATTTTTAGCGAACAGTATTTATATGATTCGATAGCCTAAACCTCGTAGATTCCATAGAAATGTTTGGTTATAAAAGGAGCTTACATAAGGGTCAACACGACCTCATTCATAGTATAACACAAATGCACTTATTATCTTCTGCCTTCTTTCTCCATGGGAACGACGCATAGGTGCGATAGGGGAGCAGGGTCCTCTCCAGGTGAAGGGGGTTTTGGCTATTTCCGACCTAGAAAAGTGAAGGGGGTAATTGAGTCTTAAGATGAATGCTGACGCAAGCTTGCATACCTAACGGTAGCGGGAGTGAAAAAAAAGGAAAATAAGCGGTATAGAGGTGTAAAATGAAGATTTTCTCAGTGCTTAGGCCTTCGAAGGTCATCTAACAGAGACTTTTTTGACTCGGGGAAGCTTTGCGTTTCATCATTTGAAATACCATTCGAAAAGCTTGAGACATATAGAATCGACGTAGACCGTCTCTTTTTTTCCAGCTCTCCTGTGAATACACTTATAAGAAATCATATCTAGCTTTAGCATCAACTGATTCTATGCAATCACTTTGCGCTCCATTTCTGAGAGAAAGAGGAGAGCTAGAAAAAAAGAGACGGTCTACGTTTGCTGGCAAGATCTTGCTCTGTGCTACTGTTAAAAAATCAGGCACCTTCATTCATTCTTCACGCAGGAATTTCTTGACAAAAATGTACATGTTTTTAGCTATAATGCCATGTATCTCTGAGTAGAGGTGAGCTAGAGAAAAAGAGACGGTCTACGTCGAATCCTTGTTTCGTGAGCTTTCTAATGGTGTATAGGTTGTTGAGTGAAAAAACTCGTGGTCGTTCAAAATTGAGGTGGAGATATTCAATACTAACGCTCCTGCTTTCTATGGGTAGCTGGAGCAAGACTTTTTTGGACTGGGAAAGCTTTATGCACCAAAACTTTGTATACCATTCGATAGCTAAGAACACGAGAAATCGACGTAGACCATCTCTTTTTTCCTAGCCTTTCTGTGGAGCGAGATACGAGCAATTTTACCCAGCTGCAATATCAGCCAATTTTGTGTAATTATTTTTTCAGACCAAGAAGGTTTTTTTTCGAAGTTTATATATGATTCGAAAGCTTGAAAAACGGGTAAACTGAATGCACTTTTACTTGTAATTATTCTCTCTAGTGAAAGGAGATGTAGTACGATTCTTGTCAGTAAACATGCATCCATCACTGGCTAGTCCAGATTTTCTGCTCTAGCTCTGCTGTTTCTGTGACAGTGTTTGCTCATTGACATAATGTCAATTATTCGAAGAATCAGGCATCCTTTTAATTTTTGATTATGTTTCGTCATCAACGCCACTATGAGTGCGCTGAAGGTCTCAAGCATGCGTTTTTTCAAGAAAACGCTGTTGCTTCGATACTCGCTTGCAGTCGTGATGTCTAAGGAGAAGACCAGCTAGCGTTTCCTTCCCGAACAAAAAGTGCCATTGTAACAGCTGTCTGATTATGCCTATGCCTTGATTCTAGTCTCAAAGGCAACGTCCACCCAAAATTTCGACCTTCATGTTTTTGCCGTTCCAGGGCCTTCTCATACCGCTGATTCCGAATATCAAGTTGAAAATACGCGAAAATCACGAAAACCCCCGTTTTCAGAACCCGCAGAGCGATTTCTTCGATATGATTGGTTGGGCGCGCACGGATGGGCGGAACGAACGTCACGCCCACCCGAAAGGGGGAGGAGCCAGCGTCGCGAACGTCACCTGAAGCGATTTCCGAAGCAATTTTCTCGCTTCGGAAGCGACTTTAGGCAGCGCGAGTTGAGCAATCATACAGTTGGGGGCCCCGCCGCTGCTAGGTATCATAATCTCACCAACCTCAATTTGGGTGGACGGTGCCTTGAACCTCAGGTGAAAGGGGTCAACCTGCCGGCCTTAAAGTGAAGGGGGTCAGAGAAATTTCTCCACCTATCGCATCTATGGAACGACGTAAGAGAAAGCTCAAAGAGGTATTCCCGCCGGGGTACGCATGGAAATAAGGCCATTCGCTCTGGTGTCTTTCTCCTTTTTCGCTTGAGAGTGATAGCTGAAAGGCTATTCACACCATGTTGCAGCATGACTATTCACTTCCTCAATTATTCTCATACCTATACACCTATTGAGAGTGGGCTATAGTTTTATTTTTGAAGCACCGTTTGATTTTTTTCGAAAAACCAGCACTTATGTCTTGTCTTATCATTTACTGCAAATTAGCAATCTTGTCGAACTAATATGTTCGTTAGGGCATCATATGATGCATAAATAAATAAATAAATAAATAAATAAATAAACATCAAACTGCACATTGTTGCCATATCCTAATTGCTGTTATGCATATTTCTACACTCCAATGGCGCTTATAAAACATTGATCACCACATTGCATTCGAATCAATTAATGATGATATGCTCAAATAATTGTGTTGCTGTCGCTCATGATAAGTCCGCTTTACCACATTATATCAAGAAACGGTGACCGTCAAAGGGTTGCGGACAAGCCGTCCTCCTCTACTCATTTTTAGACGTAAAACAAGGATTAAAAAATATTAGACTGCATGAGATAATACAGCCCATCAAGGGCTACAGCGAGCGACTTTTTGGACCTTTTTTTGAACTTTTTTTTTGGTAAAATTTTTTTTTCGAACATATTTTTTGGTGAGCGCAGTTGTGATGCCGCTGACAACAACATTTCAAAAACAAAAGTATTTGGGTTTCTTTTTTGACGCGATGGCACTTGTAATCCCAACAGGTAAGCATATGTTATGTAGTGCTCGTTAAGGACCATAACTGGTATGGTTGTTTTCCAAAAACCACAAGCTTGAATTTTATCTTGCATTGAGTTTGGATTTATTTTCATTATTTTGAAAATAACTTCTAAGTTTTTCTTAACTGGATTTCTTCGCATGGAGATCGATCCAAAACATCCTAGCGGAGCTTACTGAATAGAACATGGCCTTTACTGTGCTCTACGCACCGGAAGTGTGCTGATGAGTTTCTTTGTTGAATTGTTAATAGTGCATAACCTCACCTGCATCTCATCGACAGTTTGCACCACTTTGCAGGCTCCTTTGCAGGCTTGCACTCATAAGCGGTCAATTTTTAAGCTTGTAAGATCGTTTGAAAAAGCGAAACTTTCACAACACGGTATGCAACAGAAATAAGTCTGAGAAATCCCCGAAATTTTGATGGGTTTGAAGCGCAGCGCAGCCTTAGGATGACCGGAGTAAAATTTGCCTAGGCACTTAGCGACATCAAAACCTTTGTAGAACTTTACAGTTGAATAGCTGCAAGAAAACTGTAGTTTCGTGCTTCCAGAATGAAAATGGTAACGAAAGGAGGGAGCTTTGCTTAACTTCATCTGAATAATCTACAGCCTACCACAGGGCTGAGCTTTTTTGACACACGTTGACGACAACGGACATTTCGATTTGTCCGCCTCGTGGGACAGAGTTTTTATGGACTTTTTTATATTTTTTGGCTAAAATGACTTAGGTCGTGATTTACAGTATACATACCGTATTTCAGACAGTTTGCCGAGTTTTATAAAAGAAACTTTAATTGCAACACATACGGTAGCTTCTGGAGTGGATTTTCCCCATACTTAAACCATTTTGACGGAATCTGAGCTAGACCCACCATGTGGGTCACATTGTCGTCACTGTGTTGAACCCATTTCAGGACTTCTTAAACTTACCTCTATTGTTCACCATCATGTCGCGGATCTCGCTCTTTTGCGTGAACAGCTTAAATGCTGGCAGAATGACAGCTGGCAGAGAACAAGTCTGCAAAGCGGTTCAAATTAGCTGTAAGGTACAGATGGGATCATGTGCACGCATTACCAAGAATCATTCTCAGCAAAAAAAAACTCGTCAGCGTACGGCCGATATATAGAAAATTGATAAAGAGCTGTTTCTGTTTGGACAAAGTTGTTTTGAACAGGTTCTCCTTTGAAGAAATTCGGTTTGAAGTAAGAAATTTGAAGTCATTTTCTATTATAAAAACCGCAGAATGAAAGTGAAACTTGTGTCTGTCTGGGAAGTAACCACAACCAGATCACATTCCTTGATGAGGTCCAAAACAATAGTATGCAACTTGATTATTATGTTTTTCGTTCTGAAAAGGACACAAGAGAAATTTTTTGCGTTCAAAAATTCTTATCCGCGACATTGTGAAGGGGTCACTTCTAAACTGTTTTGGTGGAAAATTACAAAATTATATCATCAAGTCCAGGTTTTTCAGGAACCGCTATGTGTAAGTTGCTGTCTTGAAGAGCTCTATCATCTCTTGCAGTCTGATCATTTTTACCACTGTTTCCCATTTGAAAGTGAGCGATAAATGAAGAAGGACGGCTTCACAATTTTTTTGGAAGCAAGGTCTACAAAGCGTAGGAATTTTTAACTATTCGTTAACAAATCACAACAGAAGAAAGCTTCTGATATGAGGGGTGAAGTTCAAAAATCTTCAGCAACTCGATCACATGGACTCAAATCAAACGAGAGAATAATACATGTTATAACTACAAAAACCACAAAATGACAGTTCCAGAATGTTCTGTCATAAAACGACCTGTGCTAGCCTCTTGAACAAAAACTTTTGCTTAACGATTACAACGGTTGGCTCGTTCTTCCGAAATCTTTCAGTAGTCCTTCTATTTCATGCAAAGGTTTCTTTTCACTGGAATAAAGAAAAAGCTGTTAATTTAAGGAAGTGCCATCGTCAAAATTAACATCTCAAAGTTGTTCCCCTCGATAGTGAAAGACCATTGTCGATAACATTGGTGGAGAACGCAAGTCTTTTCACCTCCACCACACTTTTTTGCGTCGAACTTACTTCTATACTTAACAATCAAAAATCTTCACGATGCTTGAATTCTTTGCAAAATGAAAAAGAGTGAGCCGTTTTTTAAGTGCATAGTAAGCCTTTGACTCATTTTCTCGCCTCAGTTAGGAAGTAACTGGATAAACTCGTACGTTCTCTGTTCGTAAAACCTGGGCATTGTGCTGTATATTTAGTAGCTTTCTTTGCCAGACAGGTTTGATATGTTTTATTCGGCCTAACGTTTCGGCACTAATGCCTTCCTCAGAGGCCTGAAAGTCAGTCATTTACTTCAATCTTGCACTTTACACGGCCAAACTCCTCTAAACTCGACTATTCAATTCATTTTGAGCGGACATCAACGAGTGTCCAACTCACAAACAACTCACCAGGGTCACGCTGACAATGTGCTTCAAAGGCAGTGTCTAGCTTCACTCAAAGATGACGAAAGTAAAAACATGGGCCTTGTGAAGGTCTGTTTATATAGTGGGTGTTATAGCTGGCACTATGACAGGAACGGCATGAGATCACTTGTGATAGAAAGTTGTTCATTTTTGCCATTCATTTTGGGCTCCCTAGATAGAATGAATGACGCCTCCAAGGCTTTGCGGTCTCTGAAGCTATGACAACGCACTTAGCATTAAAGCTATTGCCGCCATGATCAACTTTCTTATGTTTTCCCAACGGTGACGCTACGTTTTCCCGTTTTTACTCGCCAAATGCTCGTTTCTGCGTATGAGGAGTGGTCGCCCAATCTCGCCGATATATGTAGCAAGGTAGTCTAGGCATTCTAATTCGTAGATTACTCTAGATCTTGCGCAGTCTCCCGGCTTTCCGTAAGCGCAAATGACGCAGCCTCGAGAGGTGCAAGCTGTGTCGTACAATCTGTTACGCACAAGTTGTTTTCTGATGTTGTTCCGCGGTATGTTAACGAGAACGACATCACGTTTTAGTTGGGCTTGCACCAAACAATTTTTTATCGCATCTGTTACCCTGTCTGAGATAAATGGTAAGCTAAAAGGCATTAAGCTAGATCTGTCATCTGGTCGAGTGTTCTTCGAATGCGTGTAGACTTTGCCGAATAGTAGCCGTTTGATGCTGCTATTTCGGACGCCAGCATTCGAGATTCTTGGCGCTCACTCTCGCCACTACAAATGTTAGTTGCCGTTTGGAGCATATTACGCAAAACAGCACGTTAACGGCAATCGGATGGGCGGACTGGCGTGTAAAATGATGTTCTTACAGCTTGCTTTGCGATACCATTTTATTTGTACCGCGCCAGTGGTCAACATCAGTTGGGTGTTCAGAAATGGCAACCAACCTTCGTTTGGTTTCTCTCTCGTAAATATTATGTACTGAGATTGCTGGTTTAATACTTCGAAGCACTCGTCTATCTCAGACTGAAACGATGTTATTATACAGCAATCGTCTATGTACATGCAGTACATAAGTGGATTTCTAGACAGCACCGGCTTTTCTATTTTGCTCATAAAGCACACGGCAAGCACGGGTGCTAGTCTCTGACCCATTGTCAGGCCCCTTACTTGTGAATAATATTCTCCAGACCACCTGTATACATGAAGCTAAGACACTCTCTTATTAGAGTCATAAGCCGCTTTTTACTGAGGCCATATGCCATCATATTTGCACTGTGCTCATCAAGCGTCTCAGCAAGCGCCTGTAGTGCGTCGCTGTTGGAGACATTGGTGTATAGCGACGTCACGTCAAATGACTCTATGACGCAGTTCTGATCGAAATCACTTGCTGCAGTCGGTCAAGTAATTGGATGACTTTCTTTTTGCTCGAAAAAAAGCGATTTGCGCAGTAATAGCGATAGCGCTCAATAATACTTTAAGCTAGATCAACTTTGAGTGAGGAGGTCAGGAGTGGCTATAATGAAACAAGAGAATATGGAGAAGGAGGTTGTGTTGAGAATATGGCCTGTAATGAACCAAATAATGGAAATTTTGCAGTTCGTAACACATAATGTGGGTCACACTTGAACAAACAAGGTTTTCAACTCGCCACTCACAACTTTACAGATTCTTTTTTTCTGTTTTTTTAAGCTTTTGTTATCATTAAGACCTTACCAAACGATGTAAGACTGAGGTTTTCAAATACACAAACTTCAAAAACCATCTTTGCCGTTTTGCTAGCTTGCTTTTAGTCTTTTCACAGTCTGCAGGAGTAGCTAAGCATGTTAGTTACAGCCGTACAATACCGCTCACATTTTTTGAAAAATAAACGGGAATGTATGGACATGTATGGACATGTACGGACATGTCCATACATGTCAATACATGTACGACATCACCGCCGCGTGGCCATATCTCGCTTCAGAGTGAACAAATTCTGAATCCAAAGCCACCTTTCAATTCAGCTCGGCGCGGAGAACCTTCTGATGTATTGGAAGTGGGGTACGATGTCTTCGATATTCCGTTTCCAGTTTTTTCAATTTGTTCTGCGGAGGTCCTTTCGCGAATATGTGAAGCAACGCCTACCCAACATAGAAGACCTTTCTAAGTATTATTCGATAATACTGTTCTTGTAGATTATTGTGCGCCAAAAAAGAGGCTCAGACTTCTTTCCAAAGGAGATAGAAGCGTTGGTGAATTTTGGAAAAATCACGCGTTTTTAAATTCCACTCGCCGTAACTTCCTTCGAAATAAGTATGTTTTGAATCCGAAAACAGCGCCTTGCTCAGCTCATCAAGGCGAATCTTCCTATATACAGCATATCCTTGATATTTCGATTTCAGTATTCTTGAATCTTTCTGAAAACGTCTTTTCGCGAAGGTGTAAAGCAGCGAGCATTGTCCCGAGTACATTCCAGGAAGGATTTTTCGATAGCACTTTTTCTGTAGATTATGATATGCTAAATAGTAGCCGCAGGTTTCATTTCAAAGGAAATAGAATGGCTGGTGAATTGTAGAAAAATTTTGTCGTCCCAAATTCTACTCGCCATAGGCCCAGGATACGAAGCTATCTTGTTAAGCAGACGTGAGTTTCGAAATCAGCAGATCGCATAACGTCTACGAGTAAGTTTCCGATATGTTCAGGTTATTTCATTTTTTCTCGTTTCACGCTCCGGAAGCTCGCCGATGGATTTTGGTCAAAATGTTGATGCTCTTGATTGTAAGGAAACTTCGCTTATAGGGTTTTCGAACAAACTCTTTATGAAAATCGTGATCTTTGAGGATTACAGGTTCTTTTTGGAGAGATATGGCGAGGTGACTATAACTGAATCACGAAAGTGCGTAAATTTGCCCGCACTTCTCGCGTATCTGTCAGAAATCTTGCCTGCTTGCTTTTTTCAGTCAAAGTTATTAGGAATTGTGCTATCGAATGGTGCATAACTCAAGCTCTAGTCTGTGAAATTCGCCGAGTTACGAGCCTACGAAAACACGTCCTCATGAATTTTGACCAAGATATAAAGATCGCATATCTCGTCGAAATTCCTCCGTGAGCGCTTGCACAACGCGATGATCAAATCCTTCCACATTTTTGATGGATCTTATTGTGTTAGATTTGGTGCTTTGAGCTCTAGCCACGAAATAGCTTTGATATTCAATTGCAGCTGAAGCAGACGCAAGCACCATATTCAGTACAGTGGGAGTCGTTCGACGAAGCGAACATAATATCTGCAACGAGCGTCATACAAGCGCTCACGGAGGAATTTCGACGAGATATGCGATCTTTATATTTTGGTCAAAATTCATGAGGGCGTGTTTTCGTAGGCTCGTAACTCGGCGAATTTCGCAGAGTAGAGCCTGAGTCATCCACCATTCGATAGCACAGTTCCTAGTAACTTTGACTGAGAAAAGCAGGCAGGCAAGGTTTCTGACAGATATGCAAGAAGTGCGGGGGAAGTTACGCACTTTCGTGATTCAGTTATAGTCACCTCGCCATATCTCTCCAAAAAGACCCTGTAATCCTCGAAGATCACGATTTTCATAAAGAGTTTGTTCGAAAACCTCTATAAGCGAACCTTACAATCAAGAGCATCAACATTTTGACCAAAATCCATCGGCGAGCTTCCGGAGCGTGAAACGAGAAAAAATGAAATAACCCGAACATATCGGAAACTTGCTCGTAGACGTTATGCGACCTGCTGATTTCGAAACTCACGTCTGCTTAACAAGATAGCTTCGTATCCTGGGCCTATGGTGAGTAGAATTTGGGACGACAAAATTTTTCTACAATTCACCAGCCGTTCTATTTCCATTGAAAAGAAACCTGCGGCTACTATCTAACACATCATAATCTACAGAAAAAGTGCTATCGAAAAATCCTTGCTGGAATGTACTCGGGACAATGCTCTACACCTTCGCGAAAAGACGTCCTCAGAAACATTCAAGAATACTGAAATCGAAATATCAAGGATATGCTGTATATAGGAAGATTCGCCTTGATCAGCTGAGCAAGGCGCTGTTTTCGGATTCAAAACATACTTATTTCGAAGGAAGTTACGGGAGTGGAATTTAAAAACGCGTGATTTTTCCAAAATTCACCAACGCTTCTATCTCCTTTGGAAAGAAGTCTGAGCCTCTTTTTTGGCGCACAATAATCTACAAGAACAGTATTATCGAATAATACTTAGAAAGGTCTTCTATGTTGGGGAGGCGTTGCTTCACATATTCGCGAAAGGACCTCCGCAGAACAAATTGAAAAAAACTGGAAACGGGATATCGAAGACATCGTACCCCACTCCCAATACATCAGAAGGTTCTCCGCGCCGAGCTGAATTGAAAGGTGGCTTTGGATTCAGAATTTGTTTACTCTAAAGCGAGATACGGCCACGCGACGGTGATGTCCGTACATGTATTGACGTGTATGGACATGTCCATACATGTCCATACATTCGCGTTTATTTTTTAAAAAATGTGAGCGGTATTGTACGGCTGTAACTAGCATGCTTAGCTACTCCTGCAGACTGTGAAAAGACTAGAAGCAAGCTAGTAAAACGGCAAAGATGGTTTTTGAAGTTTGTGTATTTGAAAACCTTAGTCTTACTCGTTTGGTAAGGTCTTAATGATAACAAAAGCTTAATCATTTGATGCAGTTGAATACCACGCGCTGATTACGCTCGTAGATCACTGAAATTACGGAATTTCTGACTAAAGTTTACAGCTGGCACTTGCGAAGATCCTATTGCTGCAGGATTGCTGGATATGTCTCAAATAACTATAGCTGGCATAGCGTCGCAAATGCCTGCGATAAATGGTTACAGGTAGCATATGTTCGAAACGCGATTTTACCTTATTCATGTTCTCCTTTATCGTTTCTGACATTTTTCAGGCGGAAAAGGCTAATTAGCACCACATCACGATCACCATTCAGAAATTTTCGAGATTGTAGTGTTTGTGCAGGCAAGCCGCTTCGTACGGAGACAGACAGAGTATGCAGACATTTGGTGTAAACAAATGTCTGCATACTCTGTGTTTCTGCTCCGCAAAAGTTACAAATTTGTCGAAAAGAACATTTCTAATGGATGAAGCGATTGTGGGGTTTTATTTGGTGCTCATATTAGACCGTTCCGAAAGTAGTTTCGCTTTTTCCAAAAGAGAGTAAGATCTTGCAAAACGGAGATCTTTGCAAGATATTGGGCGTATTGTTTTTTCAAACCATTGTTTCCCTATTCTCTATCCAATCAAAGTTAACTAACAAGGAAAGGAAGGTTGGCCGAAGTGGCTTTTTAAAATGAGATGTATACTGCCTTGTAGAGCTTGGGACGCTGACTCCAAATCTACATTTGCTATCTGCTGCGGGCCTCTGGGCGAGGAGTTATGAAGGTTTTTGTGAATTAAAATCTGAATGCAAAAATAGGGTAAAATCACTCGTAACCTTTCCCAATGTTCAAATGAGGCAGCAGCGAATTGGTTATATTTGAATCAAGAATATTTGTTGCACCGAGTGACCCGACTACCAATTAAGCCCTATATAAAATATTGCGACTGATTTTAGCCTACTCTTGCATTCAGATTTTTACTCACAAGAACCTTCATAACTCCTCGCCAGAAGCCCGCAGCAGACAGCAAAAGTAGATTTGGAATCAACGTTTCAAGCTCTACAAGGCAGTGTACATCTCATTTCAAAAGGCCACTTCGACCAACCTTCCTTCCCTTGTAAGACCACGACTCATGGTTTTTCGTCCAGTTTGCTATTTTTATAAATTTTTGTGCTCATTTTCGGTACAATTCAAGTAACGTATCAATAAAGCAAATCCTACTCTATACAAATAATTTTCTCTTTTTCAACTTATCTTTCAAAAATCTTGAAATTATTTTTTCGCTGCTTTCGAATTCCATATCTGCTCATCACGAAGCTCATACAACATCAACAGGCCACCAGCTCAGTGTCATTCGATGCAGCTTTTTGTTCTCTTTCTAATAGTTTTTTGTGTTTCTGATTCGAATTTGTCCGGGGGCAAAATCTTCAAAATTTTGGTTTCTAAGCGACTCAGCTGTAACCAAAAAATTTGAGAATTCATATTTAAAATCTGTGAGCTCTCATTTGCTTTCTAGATTTAGTATTAGACCATGACCTCTTCTTTCAAGTTTCAAAATCCGGAGATTTGTTAGTGTTTGGTGGGTTTATGTCTGCAGGCCTGCTAAAATGCGATGGTCTTAATGTGAATTTGATTTTAAAAAATTATGATGAGCTGTGAAGGAAGGAAAAAGAAACTTTTGTTTCCTGTGGGTTTGGCTCTAACCATCGGACACGTAGACTGTTTGGGAGGATCGGTACAAAATCTTGCAAATAGCGAAAATATAGTGTCCTAGTTTTTGTTCAGTTTTTGAGAGCTCATTGACTAAACTAGAATGAGGAAACTAATGTTTGGAAGAGGATGTAAAGCTGGATAGAAAAAACTCTCAAAAATTTCCTTTTTGCAAGTTGTTACGCCCATTCGAAAAAAACCAAATCACTCTAATGACCTAATGTTATAATAGTTTGTGCCGCTTTTTTAGCAAATTTACGAATCTTTCAAAATAATGCCTATTTCATACTATTTTATGTACCATTGGTACAAAAGTTCTAGGTTTTTCTAGCGGCTCCACCGTGATGATTCTTTTGACAATGGCTTAGATAATGCGCAATGTTCCTGACCTCAATGTTTTGTCTTGTCCAATTTCAGCTAATTTTCGAAATGTTGACTGCTACTTTTCATGTGCCAATGAAAACCATTAGATGAAATGAAGTTTTTTTGCATCTCTTTACTTTCGTTAAAGAAATCCTTTAAACATCAGTAATCATACAACATCCACAGGCATCGCCCAGTGCATCTGTTTCCACTCTTCTTTTCAGTCGCATTGTAATTCTGAGAAAAAAAAATGGCCCATCATTTTATATGCGTATGGTTGGCAGTCAGAATCCAGGTTTTTGAAAACATAATCGTTTATTCTTTTCTAAAATAAAAATTTTATTTCGATCAGATTTTAGAAATTTCATTTCAGGTTCCTTGGATACAATTGTGCAAACTTTCCGTAATCTATGACTTGCAAAAATTAACAGAAAGATCTGAAAGGTCGGCTGAGAGGTGCGAAAAAAGCATCGCAGTGAGAAAGCTTTGCGCTTTTTACTGGCCGTTGAACCTCCATCAGGGGCCGTATGTATCAACATTTTGCTCAGATAATGCCGGGGGCAGGCGGCCACGCAATTTATGGGCGGGCGGGCACCGAAAAAAATAGTTCGCTGATTTCTTGCGGTTCACTTGCAGATATTTGGAAGAATTTTAGCGAAATTTCCGACGAATGCTTGGAGAACAACCGCGGTTTCCTTATAGATTAACCGCGGCGCCAAAACTTGACGCAAAAACACAAGGCCGCACGGTCCTTTGTGGAGGACCGCGCAACCCCAGGTACTTTCCGCTGAGAGAAATTACCTCAAACTTGAGTAATTAAACCAACGGTGACACCTCTGCCACACAGAGTCTTACCTGTGCTCGACGTAGGCCTGAAAGTGCGTAAAAAGAGTCCAAGAAAAGTTCGGCCAGCGTTTGCTGAAAGAGATTACTTGACGAGCGCCTGCAGGGAATTCTGTGTTGCTGCCCGCTGGCAGAACATTAGACAGTGAAGGAAGTACCGCTTGCTGAAGGGTTTGCCACGCCCCAAAATTTTGCTGATCGCTTGTAGAAAAGCGTGAGTTTGCGGGCCGCCTGCCCCCGCGATTATCTGAGCGGAACGGGACCATTTAAAAAAGGGCGCTGCCGGGAAGGAGCGCCTGACCCATAATGTATGAAACTCGCGGGCGCCAACCCGGACGGAGAGGAAAGCCCAATCTCGCGGAATCGGGCACTTGCGATGAGGGATGCAATTCTTGCGTTTTTTTTCTGGGTGAGTCTTTCGTTTTCTTTACTGAGTTACGCCCTCCCTCCTCACTGAAGATTCCGGAGGAGGGCTTATTGATTTTCCTTCTATCTGTCGCCCAAGAGAAAAAACGAAACGGAAGTTTGTTTCCTTTTTTGCTCATTCTGAAATTTACCTTCTTAGTAGCTAGCTTGTGCAAATAACCATAACGTGCATGATAATGATTTGCGTGCAGTTTGACTACCTTATTCAGTGTGTTGCATGTTTTTCCGCGTATGTTCCCAGAAAAGAATTTTTAACGCCTGTTGCGATAGGCTCGGGGACGTTGTGAATTTCTTGAAGTTTATTGAATTTTTTTCGTTTAATTAGATTTCTTCTCTACAAAGTCCTATGGATACTTTGAGGTGCCAAAGCTGCTGTTCGCCGCTTCTGCAGACTGCATGAGCAAATACGTTTTTGCTTTTTCTCTAAGCAGTTTGTAACACATCTAGATGTTCCACTTTCTCTTGAATGTGTACTTGAGTTCATTCTCATTATCTACTCGTTTGAAAGAAAACATGTTTAAAGTCCTACTAGATTTGTATGGGAGTGGAAAACCCCAAGGGGAAAAGTAGGACACTCAAAAATCCTCCTAAAGCCAAAGCTGCTTCTTTTGTATGACATATCCTCTCCTAGACTTGATGTCACGTATTTACTGGCCGTGTCTAGATGAAAACTTCATCTCTCAACGTTAGACACTCGCCACATCTTCGTCATTGGTCAATTCCGTGATTTGACCTATAGTGAAGTGAATGAAGTGGATCAAGCGGTTCAAGTGGACAACCTCGTGTGGTCAATTTACTGAATTGATCAATGACAAGCGGGTCAATTACCAATATTACCAATACCAAGTGGATCAAGTGGATTGTATCAAGTATGACGCGTGCCTTAGATTGTGCAAGCATTTCGCAACAATGAAAGGTATTGTTCTTTGGCAAAATAGGCAAATAGTTCTAGTAGTTCTTTGACTGACAAGACTTGTGAGACTGAAACCCTTTCTGCTTCATAATTTTTGTTTGCGATATTGGGAACGAAGAGTCCGATCATTCCTCAGCACCTCCCTCCTAAGACGAAGAATATCCATATGTCTTCTTTTAGGATTGATTTGTAGTTGATCAGACTGCTTTCGGTGTCGAGGACACTTCTTAGAAAATGATGGCTTCTTTGGTGTTGGCGACAGTGTAAACGTATAGGCTCTTAACTAGGCATATCTGTATATTGACCTCTTGCTTTTCTTTCAAGTGTGTGTCTATTTCCTCTTTGGCCTTCACTGCGCTTCAGATTTTTAATTCCCATCTGATCAGCGTGCCTTCTTCAAAGAAGCTTATTCTCCGTCTCCGCATCGTATAGAAGTTTTCCTTTTTTCATTAGTTGTTCAGTCAACGACGTAGGCTTCATTCTGATGGTCGTCTGAAGAACGATCTAGCAGGAGACCGGCTCACAGGTGGCAAGGCATTTGAAGTTGACCGTTATTTCTTGACGATGGAACAGCTTCCTTTAGAGTGACTTCGCTTCAGCTTTTAAATGTCGTTGCGGTGTGCAGTCAAACTTTCTCGTGAAGATTTATTTAAACCCAAGACAATTTGTGTCACTTCAAAATCTTCTTGCTTTACTGAAGGGCAATGGGATTTATCCTTCAACTTCTTGTATGCAGGTAGTTGAATGCACCACTTTAGATCGAGTATATTTGTGTTGGCAGCGACGTAGCAGTATCCTTCAACATGAATAGGTTTGTTTGGCCTTCACTTCGTCACGGCGAATTTAGTATAGAATCTTTCAACAGTTTTCATCGGTGAACCATCTGCCGTTCTCATTAGCAGAGAGTAAGGTTCCAAATTAGGCGATCCGAGCATATTCCGTCGCCGTCGGGATATCATCGTGATATCGGCCCAGTGTCGAGTGGAAGAGTAATGAACGACTTTTTATCTTGACAATATGTATGTACGAGCGCCCTGTGCTGCAAGCTAATGGGCTTCTTGCAGTGGTTTTTCCCGCAAAAAGCTCCAATTCTTTGTCCAGCCTGACTTGTTTGTTCAGCTCTGGAAGGTGGGTATAGGCATATATTTCTTGAGCTTGCATTTTCACATTGGATTTTCCGTACTGCTTGTACTGCGTACTGTCCTTCCTTATGTGTGTTGTCGTTGTTCAATGCTGTTAGATTCTCGCACTCATTTACGAGTTCTTCAATGGTCACTGTTCCATCTATGAGCATGTATAGTCACTGGAGCATCTTCAAACGAATCTCTCGCAGCAAAGGGTCTTGGAATCCTGCGAGGAACTGCAATGTCTCCAGTTCAGTGTAGTTCAACTCCTTTATCTGCGCCTCCTCATCCATGCGCTTGATTCGACGAAGTCAGTTTCATATGGCTTTGATGGGAGAATGTCGTTTGCGTATCTGCGATATGTCTCTTCGCTCACCTTCGTTAGAATGAGGTCCCTCTTTCTGTCATCGGGCACTTCGGCCTTCCTGATCATGGGGCCGTACCTGCTAAACCAGTAAGAAAATGTCGTACATGTTTTCACGAAAGTGTTTCCACCTGCGACCAACTGGTCAGGGACATGGCAAATTCGTATTTCCAGTTTGCCATGGCTCTGGTCAGTTGGTCGCAGGTGTCTTTTCCTTCTGTCTGGGTCTTGGCTGCTCTGGAGGGTCTTGAACAACAGCATTGTTTCTTCATGCTGCACACGCATTGCTTCTTACTGGACCTTCATTTGTTCCTGCACCATCCTCGTCTGCACTTCTTGTTGAGTTTGCATCTTCTCTTGCTGGATTCTCATCTGCTCGATTAAAGCAGTGATGAGGCTGATCCAATGACTGTTCTGCCATCCTTGATCTGGAGCGTTCGTCCGTCTCCGTGAGCGTTCGGCTGTTCTCGGCATAATAAGCTTCGTCCCTGATCGCCACTGTTATGTACCAAAGCGGATGCAGAGAAGTCTTTACCCGAGACAGCAAGCCACAAGAATGAGAAGTGCGCGACTGTCACAACTATATAAAGCTAACTTGTTTACATAAACAAGTGACATATCTTGTCATAATCATTTTGCAAATCATTCCTCAATGTTTCAATTCCAGTCAAAGAACTGAAATTATTTGAGCAATTAGAACGCTTATTGCACTGAAAGACGCTGAAGTTAAAGCTAAAGGTTTTGAAAAAAAATATAAAAAACTACAAGAAGAACTTGGAAACAGACATCATCCAATGCTGGAAAAAGCTTGAATTTAGCTAGAAATGTATGGTACCAATGATGACCCACCGCCAGCTCAGACAATCGCCGGGGGCAGGCGGGCACCGGAAAAATAGATTGCTGATCTCTCGCACCCCGCTCGCGGATTTTTTGGAAAGCAATCAGGACTTTTCGAAAGATCGCTTGCTGAGTTCTCGATTCCTCAGAGATTTAGCAATATATCTGCAAAAGATAAGAGCGAAAAAAATTCAACAGGCGGTCTCTCAAAAATCCGCTGACTCAGCAAGCGGTCTTCCGAAAAGTCCTGATTGCTTTGCAAAAAATCCGCGAGCGGGGTGCGAGAAATCAGCAATCTATTTTTCCGGTGCCCGCCTGCCCTCAGCGATTGTCTGAGAGGGGCGCCAAAGACAATTCCGTGTCCTTTTGCGGACTGGAAATGATATTTAGAAATTGTACCAAAACAGAATACGGAAAAAAAATAAAAAAAAAGAAAAAGAAAACATACGCCGTTTGGTGTGGACAATGCCATAAATCTAAAGCTTTGAATAAAGTATTGGCTGGTACTCTTGTCCCTGATTTGGATGAATAATGTGATTTATAATGCTATTGGCCTGCAGATGATTTATTGATCAAGGCGCGATTACTGGCTCAAGAGAGTTAAGTATTAGGTGCGCGAAATTTCGCAAAAGTATAAATCTCTTCGTTCCCAATATCGTAAATAAAAATTATGAAGCAGAAAGGGTTTCAATTCCAGTCAAAGAACTACTAGAATTATTTGATCAATTAGAACGATCGCTTGTTGCAGAAAGACACTAGCCAAGGCTAAAGGTTTTAAAGAAAAGTACTAAAAATTACAAGAAAAAAGTGAAAACAGACATCATCCAATGCTCGGAAAGAGCTTGAATTTAGATAGAAATGTAAAACGTACCTATGTTGATCTATTGCCAGGGGCGCCAAAGACAAATCCGTGTCCCTATTGCGGACTGAAAATGAAATTCAGAAATGATACCAAAACAGAATACGGCAAAGAAAAACATACGCCGGAGGATGGATTGTGGATGATGACATAAATCTAAAGCTTCAAGTAAAGTATTGGCTGGTACTGTTGTCCCAATATTGAGATTTATTATGCTATTGGCCTGATTGATGATTTATTGATAAAGGCGCGACTACTGGCTCAAGAGAGTTAAGTATAAGGTGCGCGGAATCTGAACGTATATCGTTCGCAATACGCAAATAAATAATTATGAAGCAGAAAGGGTTTCGATCCCAGTCAAAAAACTACTAGAATTTTTCGGTTTTGTTTTCCTTTCTTTAAATTTGGTGAGTAAACCAGTTTTTGTTCTTTGTTATCATTTGACCGCAGGCTGTTGGCTGCTTTCCCACCAAAAAAAGATTCGACTATTATTGATTTTTTGACTGACGCCTCTTTGCTTTTGTGTAACGTCACATTCTCATAGATCCACATTGTAGAGGAAGTTCATTCTTCTCTAACATTTTATTGATGTATTTGTTTGTAATCATTTCAGACATAGGTTTTGCATGTACTAGGGTGATCCAAAAGTAATGGGGCACCTAAAGAAAAAGTGCAGTTTTCTCAAATAGAAAAGCTAATTGGAAGTCCAAGTTTTGGCAGATGTTAGTACATAACAAAAGCTTCTGATCGAGGTTTGTAGTTGGGCACTGTCACGTGGCGTTATTTTATAAAGCGCTTAAAATCAAAGCCCATCACTTCAAGTAATTTTGAACTTTGAGCAGCAGCGCCGCAGTAGAACAAGTGAGCCTACCAAAGATATATCTGCGCAGCAATGGATGAAAGGACTGTCACCAAATCCACGATAGCTCGGTGGTCCCAAGGCTTTAGAACAGAAGATATACATTGGGTATCAGGAATCATATTACTTATTCGTTCATCAAGGTAATCAAATAAGCTCAACCTTAACAGTTGCTTTCTGATAGTGCTTTTTACGCTCTTTCCATACGTATGCAAATTACCTCGAATTTTCTCATTTTCGAAAAATTATTAAAAATTAATTAAAAATTATTAACATGAATTTTAGTCTGAAAATCTGCCCCAAACATCGCACTTTTTCGAATGAAGTGCCTTTTTTGTATGAAATAATGGGCAATTCTTGGATATTTAAGTAATCATTAGAAAGAGCTTGAAAAGCTCCTTCGAATGGTATGCCATATGTCGAGGGAGTTTCAGGTGCAGCAGCACAAATTCGGATGTTCAAAAAAGTCCTTCTGACTTCTTTGGAGCGCCGCTCGAAGGAATATCGGTGAACTGCTGCAAGGTGATGTCAAGATAATCTGCAAAGGTCACTTTATGCAAAAGCGTTCAAATTACTGGTTGTTAACAGCTAATCAGAAAGAGATCTTGAAGAATGTTTAAAAAATCAAGGTGCCTCATTACTTTTGGATCACCCTAATAGAAATGAGCAAGTGCATATCGCACAAAGTCTGAATCCGGTCTCGTCGTTGTTTTTCGTTTTTATTTATCCATACACTTTCCTCTGTCATCTTTGTGTTTACTGAAGTGTTCTATAAGCACGTGTGCTAATTCGAAGCGATTCGGACAAGGACAGTGTGTAGGCAGTTTTTCTTTTTTCAAGATGCTTTTCTCTTTAATTTTCATCAAAAAGGCCCTCCTGGCTGGTGAGTTCCGGGAGGGATAAATATCTTATTTTTTTCGTCTAAGGGCAGGAACATATTGGAAGATTTTTATCCATTTTTGTTTGCTTACGAGCTTTTTCTACTGCTGTTATTGATAATGTACTAGTTTCCAAATTTTAAATCTTTGGTCATGCTAGCTTTGGCAAAAAACACTTTTTGAATGACTGCATTGAGATTGTGATTCATACATGTTCACGCTGACTTAGTACTATACTCGTGCCTCAGTCTTGATCTTACACGTATCTTTCGAAGTCAAGATTTCGTGAGCTAGCTCTTCCTTCCATTATTAGAAGACTGCTTTCTACTTTTGTCTGTTGTCCTGGTGCTTTTCGTCTTCCGTCGTTTACACCCAGGGTCAAGCGTGTTGATGCAATCCTGGACCCTCGTTTACGACCCCCCCCCTTGAAGGTACCCATCCGTACGACCTCCCCCCCCTCCCTCCCCCCCTCCCTCCCCTTTCCCCATCTATCCCCCTTACCTCCCCTGCCCATATTTCTCGCGGTAACCTGCATAAACGAATGTCAATCTCAAAAAACACCTGCGTGAGAACTTCAGTGAGGTTTCGGAAGCAGAATTTCTAGGCCAATGGGTGCGCCCACCATCTCTAGCACATATACACACCTTCAATAATGTTTGAGATTCTGCAAGTTTACTTTTGAATTTTCAGGCATACTTCGGTCAGCAAATTCGATTCCCGTATGCGACACAAATTTTCACACGGAGAACAAAATGACATTCTTAAACTAACAAAAGATGTTTTCGACTAAAAAGCTTACCTCCTACCTCTTCCACAGTTTTTCCAGCGAAAAAAACCGCTTTAGCGCCGTCCAGAACGGCGTCAAAAACGTGCACGAGCACGGTAGTTTGAAAATTCGTAACTAAGGCCAGGAAAAGATTGAGAGGCTGCAAAGAACAGGGTCCTGTAGCATAGTGCCCAGACTAATCATAGAAGAAGTTTCAGCCCTTGAGGAGCAGTGAGCTTAGAAAAATTTAGATCAGGCTCTCACAAATTTAGATGCGATCCTAAAAACCAAAAACTGGGATTTTTGAGCTTAAATTTTGTAACTTACCAGAGAAGTTATAAAACAGCCTGGAATTCTTATGGTAAAAACTAGAGGGATGGCCTCGTAATACAGCAAGTTTGCAGCTAACAAGCTTCAATAACTCCGGAGAGATTTAGATCAGGCGCAGATACGACTCCCCTTTTCTCATTTTTTGCTACCATACATAAAATCATAAGAAAATCCGCAGATTATAAATTAACACCAGATTTCGCATAGCAGTAGCAGGGCTTACCTAAAGTACACATAAATTAAAAGGGCCGCATAAATGGCATTACAAAAAGATCTACGAATTATTGATTGTCATCGTTGATCTACATGTGCGCTTTTGTCGAGTGTGCGAGTCTTCAGTGAGCCTTCGGAAGCAGGATGTCTACACCAATCGGTACATCCAACATCTTTATCACACATACATGCCTTCAGTAGCATTTGAGCTTCCGAAAGTGTTTATTTTTTGGATTTTAGTCTTGCCAGCAGGGTTTGAGACAATATTTTGCGGGAGAAATAGCGATTCCCATAAAAAAAACTAAGTCATAATCTTTTAAAAGTGCAGCAAATGAAGCGAATTTCTACGCTTGCGAGTGTTTTCAAATTATTGTTCACTCGTTTTTATTTGATACATTGGTACACGGCATTCCATAATTTATTGTTAAGAACATGTAATAATTACTTGCTATTTGATTTGCTTTCAATCGTACGGTTTTTTATCCAAACCACCCCCTCTTACGACCCCCCCCCCTCACCGTAGGCCCCCTTTACGACCCCCATTGCGACAGTCGCATCACACGCTTGACCCTGTTTACACCTCCTGAAGCAATTTCATATAGGACAACTTAGCCGACAAAGGTGCGAACAAAGTGTTACGGGACGCTGTTTATGATTCTTCTCCTTCATGGTAAAATGGAAGAAATGGGCTTGTCACCACTGGTGAAGTGAAAGCACGAAAGAGCTTTTTTTACTAGCTCTGAGAAAAGAAGTGGAGGAGGCTGGCGCAGGAGGGATGAGAAAGTCCAAAAGAGGACAAGAGGAAAGTCTCTTGCAGGAAGAGCGAGGAGGAGCCGGTGGCAGAAAGGCACGGAAAAGCCAAGGTACTTACTGAAAAAGTGTTCTCTTTCAAAGTCTCAGATGAACTTGCCTTCAAGAAGGACTACCTTATCAGTAAACGGGTCTTCTATAAAATTTGCACTTTTGAAAGCAGGCTTCAACGCTCAAGCGAGCGATCAAAGCCGCTGTCGATTGTTGCCATCCGCCTCAACCTGCTGCGACCGAACACGAAGTAGAGAGAATCTGCAAGGATGGTAGGGTGTGGTCAAGCAACGGTGAGCTGAGTCCTTGAGGGCTTTGTCGAAGCACCATGTTCCTGCGCTCAAAATTACATCTTTTGGCTAGGAGAGGAGGAGAGGAAAAGAATAAAGAATACAAGAATACATTATACATGTTTACAAACTTCCAAACATCTTTGGCTTCATCGACGGCTCACACGTGCGCATAGTCACTCCACACGAGAAAGGAGCCGACTACATAAACCAACAGCAGTTTTATTTTATGAATGTCGGCCTTACCTGCGACGATAATAAGGTTTTGCTGGGTCAGCGCATTGTTTCCTGGGTCGGCTCACGAAAGCCGTGTATTTAAGAAATCACAACTATATCAGGATATGAAAAGCGGTAGGAAACCCAGATGTTTGGTGGGCGACTCCGCACATTTTGAGGAAAACTTCTACATAAAAGTGATGGAGAACCCATTCACGGAGGCAGGTGAGATCTTTACTTTCCCTACTTGAAAATGCAATAACTTCTCAGAAATTCGTTATAATCGCGCAATCTGCGCTGCTCGTTCCCACATGGGGCGTGCCATAGGAGTGCTCAAGGGGCAGCTCAAGATTTTGGGTGAGAAGTGCCGATAGGTTCTTTTCCGATAGTTCGAATCGCAAAAGAACTCGTTTGCAGATACAGACTGGAACTTGCAACTAAGATCATCGTTGCATGGGTCGCTTGGCGAAATATTGCCATCGGCAAGATCGAATCCATAGACGAATTTGTGGATGCTGACGAGACGACTGGAGATGAACCTCAGTTAGTAACGTCTTTGTCGCGAAGGGCGCTAAAAAATAATAAGCAATTATTTTATGTTAAAGCTATTCATGGTCAAATCTCTGACTTTATCATTCATTACCTTAGTCTTCACTTGAGCTGTTTCGTCTTGTAGTCAAAAAATAACGTTTTAGCGCAAATGACAATTTCAGGTTCATTCAATGTCATTGCTTACTTATAATAAGTTGTAGAGGTATCCGAAAATACTCGTTTATAAAATATCTTTAATGGTCGTTACTATTTTCGGTAAACTGTTGCAAGAACGGTCTAATTCTCATAAACTTCCAATACAATGATAAGCTTAGGTTAAAAAACCTTGGTCTGGATAGTCGTTTCTGCTCGTTGTTTTTTCTAACTTCAGCTCTTCATATTCAAAACGAATGTTCATTCTGGTGCCTTGCGTTCTCTATCTGTAGATACAAGAGATCGACGGTCAATTGTTCGTTCCTTTCTCTGCATCATTATGCAGTTCTACCGACATTTGTTCGCTAAACTAAATTAAGTCCATGAGGAAACAGTACATTTTGACTGATCTTGAGAACTTACAGATATTCGTAATTGTCAAAATTTGCATGCTCGAAGCTGGGCTCAGTTTCTACTCTTTCACTTTGGTCCTTTGATTGGTCTTTTGATTCACCTCAGTGCGTTTCTGAAACACGCTGAGGTAAGGATATCAAAGTGTTCTTCGAATCATTTACTCATTTGTTGGCGGGGCATGTGGCTTTGATGAGGGAGGCTGAAAAATAAGTTAGCATGAAGTAGGTATAAAACTGATCGTTTCGACGAGGAAGGTTGCTGAAGAGGCATCAGTAAGCATATGAATGAACATACCAAATCTTTTACAGCTAAAGCATCGCCGCCAGAAACTTTGATCGCGCATGCAAGACCTTTCAAACGTGGTTCTTAACCAATTTTATCTAATGAAATTGCGATATGTGAAGAAACTTTCGGTTCAATGGGATCCCCCGCCGGTTTTATTGTGGTCAATTTCCTGAAAGGCCTTCGCACGAGTTCTGGAACATTGTTGAGTGTACTTAGCTCCTGGACAGTCCTTCTGAGTTTTTTCAAAGTATAGGCACCCGTTGATCTATTGTGTGATGGTGCGTTGTATGACCAGCCTTTGTCAATATCCGACCTAGTTTTTCCAACTTGTCTCATTTCGCCTTAATGAAAATTTCGAGGAATTGAACATAATCTCAGTTTGAAGTGCTTTACCTTCATTGCAAGCTGCCGGCTTAAGCGGGCGAACTTCAAATGAAACACATCTCAGTTCTCGACGTAAAACTGACTCAATGATAGACAGCTCCTCTGGCGTCAGAACCCGACTCTAGCATCGTTGATAGTGTGAGCAGTTGGGAAATACGGCAAGGAACCTACTCTAGTCTTGATGACTTCCATCTTCTTCAATTGTTTGCAGCACAAGAACAAGCATTCGCCTTCAAAGCCAAATTCGCCAACAACGGCCTATGCAAAAACATACATGAATACCAAAGGCTAGATAAAAAGCACGACAGTTGAGTGCGAAAGTATCAAGAGGACATCATATTTCGTTCATAGTTTATTATTATCTTGTGCTGATACATCAGCAAAAACACTATTAATAGTTTTTCTGGAGAAGCATAGTTTGAATGCCGGTGAACAACGCATAGCACTCATTATGGTCATAGTAAGCCATGTCTTCTATCGCAAAGCAGAACTCAGGATTACTTACAAATTGAAGTATGGTTTGAAGACACCTAGAAATTTACCATGCATTCTTTTTCTAGCAACAACCCGAAACAGCGGGGCCGTAGTCCATGCTGCACAAAGATTATCCGTGCACAAATAGCTATTCGAAGTGAGATAACGTAAAGGATAAGTCTCGTATGTAGTGTAGTCCATTCCAAAGAAAAGCGCTTACCTTTGCCATCAAGAAATTGAACTCGCTTAGATTTCTCAATGGACTAAAAACACTAAAAACTCCTTATCGTCGGAGATCTCAAGAAAACCAAGAAAAGTGTATGAGTTATACATGTAAAAAAATCCAACACCAAAATAACAACAACTATATGGGAGTGACCAGAAAAGAGATGAATTGAGAAGATACGAGATAGAAATGATTATTCATCAGTCTGGAAGAAAGTGATAAAAAAGATTTAAAAGTTGAGAAATGAGAAAATCTTTTTCTTCGGAGTACAAGGGCATTTCTGAGAAAATGCAACGAGCTGGAGAAGACAATCGCAAAGGAAAAAATAGATAGGAATGATTGCTCATCATTCCCCAATCCGTGTTCACCTATCCAATCACCGTTCGTAAAATCAGCACGCGAGTTCTCCGAATGAGGATTGCCGGGGAGGGGGGGGGGCGGATTCTCGACTCCACAATCGATTCAGGAACATGAGAAGGCCCCAGAACGGCATAAACATGGAAGTCAAGAATCTGGAGGTTGGCTCGAAAGTTCTGAGACATTTTTAGACGAGATCTGCTACTTCTCCAAACTTAATGCATGTAGATCCGACTGAGGTTCCTTTCGATAAAGCAAAGCAAACTCTATAAGAAGGTATACGAAAGTTTGCACCAGCTTCGACCCAGCGTAAGTTTGCATCCAGAATCTGAATAGTACTGAAGGCTCGAAAATTGGGAAAAAATCATATCTTCGTTCAAATAAATCCTAAGAATCTCCAAGTTGCTCATGCAGATTACACACCACATCAGAAACCTATAAGTATCATTGCTGTACTTTTTCCTCATCTAAAAATCGGGAAAACGTATTTTTCATTCTGACTGATTTGTTTAGCAGCGTCCAAGATTGTACAGATATTTATTCCATAATAAACAAACTGACGTTTCGGCAAACTCGCCTTCTTCAGAGTTTGAAAAGTCGAAAACACATAAGTGAACTATCCGATCAAATATCAATAAGATTCAAACTATGCCAAGATTTATGGATAGTCGAATATGGATTCTGATGAACGTATTTTTCATGTTTGTACAAAAACGAAGCTACGCTGTTCCCACTCATGTTGTATAGTACAAGCCCTTAGAATTATAACGTAAATTTTTAGGTTTCTACGGGCCCTGCTCTAATATATAAAGAATCGTAAGCGCAATTCAAAAACGTGCAAATAGCGGGAAACCGCGCGGCGGTTCCGAAGAGAACGCTCTTGCAAATAGCACCTTTAGATTACTGGTTCACTAGTTTTCGAAAAAGGTTGTTAGCATGGAATACCCAAGTGAGGAGAGTTCAATTCGGTATCGGAATCTAGGGCCTGTAGAAAGCTGAAAATTTACTTATACTTTTAGGGCTTGTATTACACAATTACATAAGTGGAAAAAACGTAGCTTCGCTTTCGTGTAAACATGAAAATTTACATTTTTTTCCATTTCTAGATGAGGAAAAGATGTAGCAATGACAACTTGGAGATCCGTAGGATTTATTTGAACGAAGATATGAGTTTTTCCCAATTTTCGAGCATTCAGTACTATTCTTATTCTGGATGCAAACTTACGCTGGGTCGAAGCTGGTGCAAACTTTTGCATACCTTCTTGTAGAGCTTGCTTTGCTTTATCGAATGGAACCTCAGTCGGATATACATGCATTAAAGTTTGGAGAAATAGCAGATCTCGTCTAAAAATGTCTCAGAACTTTCGAGCCAACCTAATATGATAATCTGAACTTTGGATGACCAAAAATCTCTTTTATCCCAAGCGAAAAAACATGTAAATATTTTGATAGATTGATGTACCAGCCATTATAACGAGGAGATCGACTTGTTTTTTAATATTCATGAAGGTGGTGACATCCTAGCTAACAATTGGAAAGTGCTGGTCGAAGTGGTCACGAACATGAGCTGTGTGCCATCAGATATAGTACGATGACTACAAATCTTCTTTCAACATTCTTCCGTAGATATTTTGCTAATGGATTGTGATGCCTTCAAAGTGGAATCTAAGCAAAGAGAGTGACAAACCATAACAGCATTACAACCCCCACGGGGGTGATCAGCATGCTCGATTACCCCCCTGTACCAACTCCCAGCCCCGTAGCTCAGATTTTGCAAAAAATCGATAAAACCGATATCGATCGATGACGAAAAGTAGCCTATGACACCCGCCGGGGCCCGAAGTGTATGTGTGCCAAGTTTGGTCCGGATCGGTTCAGAAATGGAATTTTCTATTCGGAACATATGTACACACATACAGACAGACAGACAGACATACAGACAGACATACAGACAAACAGACATTCAGCTTTATATATAAGATTTTCGTCTGTGAATATGGAGGAAAACTGTAAAATGCAAATGATTCACACAAAAGCCTTCGTTCGAGCTGTTCAGGGACCACTAGAAGGAAATCTAGGACTACGAACCAAAATGTTGCTGTTGTGATTTTAGTCATATAAAATCACTTATTCCTTAATTTCTACATCATAAAAAAGTACAAGTAGGTTAGGTCGCGCCTATGCGATTCAAAAAACGGCTCTTGCAAAAAAATGGCTTTTATTCGAACCCATTTTCAAGAGTTTCATTTTAGTCTAAACAGCTTTATTTCAGGTTTCATTGGGACTGCCTTCCCGCAAAGGTGCCAAGGAAAAAAACAACATGCTTTGGTTCACTCCGATAAATTTTTTTTCGAAATTAGTTCTATTGAGGTAACGAGAGTAATTGAGATGACTCAGAAGCCGTTTAGCGCTGTCATGGAAGCAAAGCAATCCAAATTCTTTATTAAAGCATCTCAATTACTTTCAAAAAACCTTCTACTTCAAAGTGTATCCGACACATATACTCTGTCAGAAAAGAATACATCAGGTTAGTGCAAGCACTGTACCATCTTTGATATATCCATGATTCCTTGCTCTAAATAGAAGCAGAAAAATAAAAACACTCAAACTTCGGCATTTTAAATCAAATAGTCAAATATATAGAGCTTGATAAAATTTGGAGCATGCGGTGGTATAAGCATTACTGCAATCTTTTTGGTCGCGCATTTTGTGCTAATTGAGCTTTTGTGAAAAATTGTTATTTCTGGAAAACAGCATAAAATTGCTAATTTGATTTTTTGCGCTTTTTTTCGAAAATCATAACTTTTAACAGAAATGCTCAATTAGCACAAACTTTGATTAGAAAGAGTGGTTCGTAAGACTGTGTCACCGCTTGCCCCAAATCAAGTATTTAATTTTTAGCAATCCAGCCAAAATGGCCTTAACTTGAGTGTCTTTATGGTTCTGCTTCTATCTCAAAGTCGCGGCAAAGAGATGATTACAAAGTAGATAATTTTCCTTATCGAAGAAAAATAATTTTATGGAAACCTTATAGTGAGCAAGGAGCTATAAATCAAAACAGTGCGACAAAACTTTTGCACAAACCTAATAAACATTGTGCGGACTACGCCTATTCGCTGGTTCGCCTCTTGGACAGTAGACGCGCTGCTCTGTTTTAAGCAAATCTAGTTGAAAACAAGATGGCACCTATGCCATCAATTATACCATCAATGATCATTTTCAAGAATATTTAGTGCAAAACAGGGTCATTATTGCTTAGAAAACAGATTGAACACACGCTGGTAGGTAAGGAACGCAAAGTCTTTGTAAAAGCTGCAAACCTGTCGATGACATATCATATTGGAATCGTGGAAAAACGCTGGTACTCCATCTCTGGAACCTACAGTATGTACAAGAAGAAAGCATAAACTGCTTCGAAAAATGGATTCCGATAATAGAAAGATACCCTTTCAAAAACTCTAGGTATGTAAATCTAATGTGAAGCTTCTTAACATTTTTGCAATCATTAAAACGTTTTAATCGAATTACGTTCTGATTCATTAATGACTAAGCTTCTTGAGCTGCGGGTAGGGGAACGACCTCCGCCAGTCTGAGCCCGTCTTCGCTGGCAACTTGCCTTTTTGCTATATTGTTGCATGTCGTTGCAGGACCAGTAGTCCGCGGAGGCGATTAAAACTGGCGGAGTCCGTCCACTCCCATGACCTGCTTTCAATCACAGCTCAGTTTCTGCATTTCTGTTAACACTTGTCCAATCAGCCTCTGCCAGTAGCGGAATTCTTGTGTAGCGCTTCATAGTGCTAATATACATTGATAGCAGTGGCGTACCAAGGGGGGGGGGGCAGGGGGGGGACCCCCCCCCAGAATGGGTCGCGAAATTTTTGAAAGTTACTTATATGGGTTATAAAAATGTGTAAGCGACTTGTTTTTACTTGTAAGTAATTAAAATAATTCTTACAAATTTTTAAAAATTCAAATTAGCCTTGTAAAAAAATTTTTTTCCAGATTTTAGGGGTTGGGGACCCGCAGAAAATTTTGAGAAGCACCCCAAAAATCTTTGGAGTGCGTGGCTGGGGCCACGCACCTTCATCCGAAAATTTTTGTTTCCCCCCCCCCCCCGAGCGGAAATCCTGGGTACGCCACTGATTGATAGGTATGGAAATACTAAGCAATGGTTACTATGACTGAATTTTTTTGGAGAAATGAAGATTTATGTGACATTCTCTGCTGATCATTTGATATCAAAATTATTTACAATGTGTTTATGGGTATCCTGTCATATGCCATGGTAGAGTAAAAAAGGGGAACGTGCTATATATGAGTTCTGATGTGCCATACCATTGCAAAGATAGTATGTACAGCCTTGAGGCATTGAGGCAATAAATTATGGCGTTTTATTACTCTTCTTCATAAGGATACACATTTCTACAAAAAAGGCTAATAAAAAATGCTATCTTATCTTCTGCCATAAACGTGACAGACACAAAAATTCCAATTTATAAAATCTTATTTAAAGAAGATTATTCGGGTAATCTACATTGTTTTCTCATGCCCTTGCAAGAGTACCACCCTTATGTAGCTCTTGTATCTAAAGAATTTTACAAAATAAGCCCTTTACTAAATGCGAAATAGAGCTGTTCATCAGTACCTGTCATTGTTGCCATTGGTCCGTAGCTGTATAGAATCATTTACTATTTGGGTACTCATGCTCGCCTAGTGTAAATTTACAAAAGCTCTGAACATGCATTCGTGCAAAAGCTTAGTGATATGAATCATCACGATAATCAAAATTCCTCCGATTGCCTAAACTTAGTCTTCCCTTCATCTCTCTTTTCTGCATGCGCTTCAAGGTTTTTTTTGACAATTAAAATTCAAATTCCTTGCATATTACTGAAAAATGCTTTGCAGGAAGGCAGGGGATCAACAATGCTACCGTTGCTCATTTTGCTTGCGACTGCGTTGGTCGTACAGCCCATTACAGTAGGCAAGTTGTTAGCCGAATAGTTTCATGAAATCGTGGTTTTGCAAAGGTAAAAACCTTTATGATCCAAAGGCGGTGAACTTATGTCAGCGAGATCTTGAGGTCGGTAAAGTTAGATAAAGCTTTGTACAGCGGGAAAAAAATCGACCTCGAGTACCACCAAAAACCAACGAAGCAAATGCTACGGAAGAGGTGCAGTAATGAGGTAATCATAATTCAGAAAAGATAGCCCCTTCGTGAGGAACTTTGTTTAAGGAGTATATCAGCCCTACAGCACCACTCCAAACTGGTAATATGTTTAGAGGCAGTGAATCAGCAAAATGGACCTTTCTCGTATTTTGGTAAATTTAGGTAGTAGAATTCCCAAGTACATTGCAGCCTCACCCCCACCCTCCAATTCATGCGCTGAGTCCTGAAAATGCGTCTAAAAACTCTGCCAATGACGCCCAGTCAGTGGAGGGCGGGGCTGGTGGAGTTTTGAAGCGTGCTTTTAGAAGTAAGCGCATGCATTGGCAGATGGGATTTGGGCTACAGTATGGGTGGGGGGGGAGGGGGAGAGGAAGAAGTCTAATACCTAAATCCATTAAAATCCGAGAAGGGTCGTTGTTGCCGATCCACTGCCTTCAAAGGAGACTAGAATAACTGCTCGATAAGGAGCAAAGGGTTTAAGCTTCAATGTCCTATAAGAAAGTCTTTGAACGCGCTTCAAGAATTCACGTTTTGATGTTATTTTCCTTGACGTGTACTTTGCATCGGTAAGAGGGCCAAGGATATTCGGGAAGATTGACAACTGAATTATAAAGAAGAACGTAGAGAAAAGAACATAAAAGTAAATTTTTTCGTCATTGGTTATAAGCTTTTCAAAATCTCCTAATCAGAAACGTACTCATTTCAAAGTCACAACATAAAAGCTTAGACAACGAGATTATTTGGCTCGTTATTCACAAACATTGAAAGTTGTGTGTTACTTCCTCCTAGCTGGAAGCAAAGTCTTTCGCAAATCTCTATGGCTTTTAAATTTTTCCAAATTACATATGCAGTCTGTTAGGTAAGCTTCTTCAATAGCAGCTATTAATAAACCATAAACAGGGTTATCCCTCAGATGGGGTTCAGTAACAGGGTAGTCGAAAATAACCAGGACGTTGCTTCTGAGCTATTTTTTCAGCAACTTTGATAACGCAACTGTTGTGCAACTAGGGGCACCATACATAGCATCATAGTCGACCACCTTTTGAAGATAGAAAGTTTACAAAAATGTGAGTACTTATGATGTGAAAACATATGGCATTGCAAATCGTTTTTTTTCTACACCTAACTCCAAACCTCTCTTCTGAATTAATGGTTTCAGAGTACAAAATCATTTCAAACATCAATAGCATGAATTCAGCTCTGAGCTACGATTTTTATTATGCAAGAAATAATTGGATTTGCAACGGTTACTGGCTAACACTGAAAATTCAAACCATGCATATCCTGGCCTAGGCTTGCTACAAGAAGATTTCGGGCCACGTTCAATCACATAAAACTCATTCAAAAATTCTTAAAGATGATAGACAACCCCCGATCTGAAGCATAGTTGGCAAGGAGCGCATTTAGTACAATGATGTCAACGGCAAACTAATCCAGAGATCTTATACATTGATTCGGAAATATTTAGTGCTTGAAGAATTGAAATTTCAGATGAATACAAGAAGTTGCCAGTGGAGAAGGATTTCAAAGATATGACAGGTCAAGAAGCAGTGGACTACATAAACTCACATCAAACATTCTACAAGGTGCCATAAAGCCGAAAAACTTCGAAAGACGCATAAAAAGCTTTTAAGTACAACCTTGCAGGCAGCTTACAAGCCAGGAATCGAGGAATTTGTGCAGTCGCGATTGATGAAATCAAAGTACCTTGATGATCCACTTGCCGACAAGCTGATGCCACGCATAGAACCTGTTGGAGACGATCCTCTTCCAGAAAGGTGAGTATTACAATAATATTGATAAAACTGCAAGGAATTTTGCAGCACCATCCATGACATTGTGACTCTTTGTTTGCACCTTAAACGCAAAGATTTGAAGGCATTGCCTTATTCGACGGAGGTATTGGAATCTTGACACAATATTAGAGCATGGCTCCCGCCAAACGCAACAGTTCAAGTCCCATCGAAAAAGGTGGAATCTGAAGCGAGAAAAGTGCTTCGGAAAAAATGGGCGGTACTCCAATCCCGCCCCTTGACAAGTTTTGACGTGGCCAATTCAGTAGATCTAGAGCATTCGCCATGACAAAACTTGTCAAGGGGACGGCAAGCACTTGCGTTGTGAGACGGACTAGACGAGTCAGCATTCGTGAGGTGAAAGGATGACCTTGTTCGAGCGTTTTAGATAGAAAGCTGCAACGCTTCCAGATCTGAGACTCGGGCGAACTCATTGAAAAAACATACCACAGAACTCATCGAGCTCTCAAAACTAACAAAACTATAAAAAAATCGCACCGGAAAATTGAAAGCAAATGTGCATTACCATGATCTCCGATCGCTAATTTTACATCGTTTTCCTGTTACCAGGAAAACCCCTTTCAAAGAAGTTGAAAACGCTTGAAATTCGGAATTTGTCGGTGATATATGTCTCTATTCAGCTTTCAAGAGCGAATCCTTTTCTTATAAACACTGTTCAGAAAAGATTTTGCGACAGTACATCAACGTTTAGCTCGCTTTCGCAAATGCTGGCTTCAAATTTCAGTTTGCCACTGTATAAATCCAGAACTATTACTGCAGCATGAGAGAACGAAAAATAATAGTGCTTTGTTTGTCTAAAAATTATTCGTCGCTCTTTCTAAGTCTGAGAAATGGTTATTGTTTAATTTGAGGGATGATCATGATTTTTTCGGTATTTCTTTATCAGTAGGTTGGCTAATAAATAATTTCGGTCGCTTTTGCGGGTCCTACAGATGCTGCACGCAACTTTTCGTCCAGTATTTGGTACCTTTGAAAACAACACTTAAATGAGAAGTGGAGCATATAATCTTTTGAAGTAGAATTTCTTTTGCGATGACAAATACCCGCAAAGAAATGAGAAACCCCTATTTTCTCATCGTTCACAAATATGCGAAAATTTGGTTTGTTTGGTGACAGAATTTCGGAACAGCAGAGCACAACATCTATCGATACTCACTAAGTAGGGAAAACATATCTTTACTCAAATACGAATTTTCTATTCTCTACATCCATTAGAGCATGAAGACGAAACTTTCAAAGTCGCAGAATTGAGCACTTGACATTGTAGTCATTCTAAGGCATACCTGTCTTTCTTTAGAGATTGAAAGTTCTGAGTAGTTGATATGTGATAGAGGAAGCCTTGATCTGTTTATCCACAAAAAATCATGGTTAAAGAACAGTTGGGAAAGTTTTTGTGAAGATTTTTATGCCAAAACGAAAGTTCTTTTTTAGCCAACCTAATATTTTGAAAATGAATTGCTAAAAAGCAGATACTTTGCGCAGTTACCACTTTGAATCAGAGCAGGAAGCATTTCTAGTGTTGATCACCAGAAAAAGTCATAGATCAATTTCCTTGTCGAGTTTGGATACTAAAACAAAATTTTCAATAATCTATGTTAGTCACTCAGGATTTTGATTGTGTATGGAGACGTGATTAACAACCCTATGAAAATAGAAGGTTTTTATCGTTTATCTGTCCTATCGCTTGGTATCATATTAAACTTGTGCAATTCTAACTTATCAGCAATTCCAACGCATTTTTATCACAAGCAAGATCCTGATGAATTTCAAAGAAAATCATACCCAGTAAAACGTAGCATTATTAAGAAGCATTCACACATTTCAGCATTTATTTCGCTAGCTTCTATATTTCAAGAATATTCCGCGATGCCCCGTATGCTCTAAAAAGAGATTCTTCATGTAGAGTTCTTTGCAAGAAAAAAACTTTTTCCAAACATTCCTTTTTTGGAGAAATGGTACTGAACTGATGCATTTAGCTTCGATCCACGCGATAAATGGACTAAATGTGCCAAGATAATCGGCCACATTCGAGACCAGTCCAATTGCGGTACGTCTTCACATCTTCGGAAAGAAATTTGCAAAATTCAGAAATTTAAATTTAATTTGAAAGTAGTTCAATTTTGAGGTGTGCAACGATAATTGAATTTACGACAGATAAAACTTTGTGAACTTTTCAGGTTCGTGTTGGGCAGTAGCGAACACTGAAGTGATGTCAGATCGTGTATGTATTCAGACAGACGCAAAATACACTGTAAGTGCGCAAACTTTAAGTCTGTTTGTAATCAAATAAACGTCGTAGTTTTCTAAGAAACAGCGAAACATAGAGATTGCCTAGAGTTTTGTGTTAAGCTTGTTAGGGTGGCAAAGATGGCAGAATACACATTGAAGCTATTAGGTTGATGCATAATTCCTGCGCCAAAATTTTTGAAATTGTTACTTTATCCCAAAATGAATTCTTCTGCTTTGATGCATAATAAGAAGAGAAAATCTTGCTTTTTCTGATGGTGCTCGAAACGGAATTCTCGACGGCATATGGCAACGATATAGAGTGATTAAAGGAAAACCCCAAAAAAAGAGTTTTCGACTTTTTGTCATTGAAATTGCTGAAACGTTTACTGAAACTTAAATTTATTTCTGATCTTTTTTTATGGCATACTTTTTTCAACTAACGGAAATTGGCAGTGACTGTATGTCCCTGCAAATAGTTACAGATTTTATTTTTCTAAAACTGACTTACTGATTTTGTTTCATACCGATTTTTAAAAATATTAGTTTGATGCAAAAATAATGAGCTTTTTCTTATTTTTTACTTTATGCTATAACTTTCTATAAAATCTATATTTTGAGATGAGATAAAGACCTCAAGATGCAGCGAACCTTTCGCAGTACAGCGCGCATTGAGCTACACTTATCTCATATGGGCAGAAAAATATGGATTGAAAAATGAGAAAAGTTTTTTTTGAAGTCTTGTTTTTGACAAAACATAACTCTTTTCACACTTTGTTATTATAATTTATAAGCAGCCTATCTTGTAGCCGCAAGCCAGTAGTATAAACATACATGGGAAGGGCTTGAAGGAAAAAGATTGGCGAAGAGGGAGAAATCGAAGTTCAAAAATATCAACTTTTTTCGCATTTTTTCAGTAGGCCCCGAAGTATAGAATTTTCTAATTCACTGCGTAGTGAACAGCTGGTTGTTTTTGCAAAAATTACCGATAGGATCCCTCACGCTTACGGAGATGAGCAAAGTTTGAGCGACTGCATTCTACAAAATAAAGTTATGGGCTCTGAAATGACCACAACATTACCCATGTTGAGCCGCCGATACCTCACTTTAAATAACATCAATAAATATGGCTAGGTATGCATAATGTAGACATTTTCCATTGCAAATAGCGGCTAAATTTTCGAAAAAGCACCTTCATTTGCGCTCAAGTTCTAGCCAGAAAAATGAATGCAACGAAAATCTGGGTTTGAGTGCGATTATTTGAAGCTCTATAAATTCTTAACAGAGTAGGCTAGAAGTCATTCTACATCATCAGATAGAGCGTGAAAAGAGCTTTCTAACAATATGCTTTACAAAGAGAGAAGTTTGATGGAGAATTGTTATCCTAAAAATGTCCTGTGGAAACGCTCATTGTTTTTGCACCAACCTAATATACTATAAAAACAACTTTGAGATGCAAACCAGTTTTTAGAGTTTTTAGATTCAAGTAATTGAGAGTTTCACTCGAAAATCTTTAGCATTCTGACAAAACATGGCGACTTTTGTGATGAAATTCTTGATACGACTTTGAAGACAACACTGACGAGCACCTGGTTTAGAGAATTAGTCTCCTTAATTTCTCTAGGGTGTTGAGCATGTCACAATTTCGTTTCATTACTGCTTTGTCTGTCGTTGCATTCGTGTCTTGTACTGGCGCACTGTGCACAACAGTGTATCAATAAATAAATAAATAAATACGATAGAGGTCGCAGGAGGCGATAGCTTTGCTGTTCTTTTATTTTCGCAATTAACTTGTTTACTCTTACACCTAAAATGGCGAACAAAGCGGTTGCGGCTAAAGTGTGTAATAATAGTAAAACGTGTCATACTTTTCTACAGCAGTAGAGTTGAAGAATTGTAGCTATTTCTTACGTTGTCTCATTAAAAAGACTTTCACGGTTTTCAACCTAAATAAGCCCTCAAGCTGATAAATAAGCTATAAATTGAAGCAGGCAAACAGTGCTCCTTCTTTATCCATTTGTTTAGGTACATATCTCTGATACCGACTTGCTTGCATGCTGCGGATCATACTGCGGTTATGGGTAAAGCTATGCAATTTACAAGATAGCATTTGAATCCATTTAATTTAGATGCGAAGGTGGATATACCGCTCGAGGCTGGACATACTTTACGTCATCGGGAATCTGCACAGGAGGGCCTTATGGTGATAAGGTTTGGTGAAATTATTTGAAATTTAACACTCAAGAAAATGTGGAGAATTTAGAACTGCTGCAAACCATACGCATTCTATCCATGTGGCAAACACGAAAACCAAACATATTACGGTCCATGTCCCTGGAACACTTGGGATACACCCGCATGCCGCAATCAGTGTCAACTAAAATATCGTAAGAGGGAATATGAGGACGACAAATTCTGGGGTAATTCTTTTTAAACTACACATGCAGACGAAGATATCTAATCCAATGTTCGAATGTTCTATCACAATACGGACACAACTAAACATTTATTATACGTATATTATTTTCCAGGAAATGGTAGCTACTATGTCGCTGCAAATGAAACTGCTATCAGGAGGGAAATATATAACAATGGACCAGTGCTCGTATCTTTTAGAGTCTACTCTGACTTCAGTTACTACAAAGGAGGAGTTTATATAGTATGACTTTGCAAATATCTAATGCATTTTTTCTTGTCTCTGATTCAAAAAACGCTATTTTAAGCAAAAATCTGGATATGATCAAGGAGGGCACGCCGTAAAAATGGTTGGATGGGGTGTAGATAAAACAGGCGCTTCACCAATACCTTACTGGTTGGTCGCTAACTCGTGGAACGTTGATTGGGGAGAAAATGGTATGCAAAAGTTTTGATTGTGTCTTAAGCAAACAAAATAGAGTATAGCAAAAAGTCATTAAGTTTGAATGTTTAGGTTTCTTCCGCATCATTCGTGGAACAAACGAGTGTAACATTGAAGGAAATGTAATTGGTGGACGTGTTAATCTCAAAAAGCTTCCCTAAATTGTGCTGCTTTTTCTGAATAAATGTTCATATTTTATTAGTTGCAAAAAAAGCAATTTTTCAACAAGCCTTTTCACTAAAGCTCATAATTAGCGAATTCCTTTCATTTTCGGGCTGTCTCCTTGTACTGTCGCGGGATTCCGTGACAGTGCTTGTGGTTTTGCAAAACTACTGTGATTTCTCATTTAACCCTAGTTCGCTGCTCATAATGACAAGGTCAGAGCATTATATCAGGTTGGTGCAAAGTTTTGTCAGTTTTTCAATCCATCGGCAAACACGCTAGAATGAAGATAAACAAACGCTTCAAAATGTATCCGATGCAGAATTTCTTCCTCTTTCCAGCTGCTAAACTCACATTGTGTTGCTTCTGCAACCACTCGTTTTTACCATGTCCATGACACTTCCCGAGGAGTCCTAATAACCAACAGATAGGGCAAACCTTTTGCCAATAGAAGCAACTTTTTTCTTTTTTTCAGCTGCTTTTTAGATTTTTGCTAAATAATTTTCTAAAAGTCTTGTGTTTTGAAAAAAATCGCACAACCTGTTATTGCACCAAACACTGCAAAACTACAGGATACTGAGGTTTCAGCACTCGATTATTACTATCGATACCATTACAAAGTAAATAAGCGCTTTTCGCTTCAAATTATGAAGAATTTGAAACATATGATACGTCGGGGCGCACTCCTAAAGTTGAGAAATACTGCGATTTTCTCAAAAAGTTTTGCCTGTCTCGGCAAAAAAAAAGAAAAGCCTTGGAAGGATGAGAAAAAGTTGCATCGGTCGGTGCTGAAGTGTTTAACATTTTATGTTCTACGAGGTTAAAATAGACTGAATGTAAAATTTGGTCACTTCAAAAAATAAATCGTAGAAATTTTGAAGGACAAGCCGCAGGGCTACAAAATTGCTTCTGTTGGCAAAAGGTTTGCCGTATCTGCTGGTTATTAAGGCTTCTTTGGAATTCTCTTAGAAAAATTTGGAAAGTTGGCGAAAGTTGGACATGGTAAAAATGAGTGGTTGCAATTTCCAGCAAATATCTCGTCGCAAGTTGAATAATAATTTCAACCCACATACTGCCTCCTATATATTCTACCGCGTACTATTCTATCAAATGTGTATAACCATTCTTTTGATTTCTTGTCGTTTGATCATACTGCCAATCCTTTTTCAAGTATACACTTTGCTTTATGCGTCTCATTTTCTCGAAATTCAGTTTTACATGAAAGGGTGTAGGTTAATCGAAGCAAAAGTTATATTTCAAAATAAAGTTTGATTGCAAGAAACCGATCAAAAATCTTCAGCAAATTGCTAGGTGCTGTGGAGGTCCCCGATCTTTCCAGCAATTCCGTAGCTCTTCATTGCAGGGATTTCGCAGCGCTTTCGCGGGACTTTCACTGGTGTCAAGGCGGAAATGCGGAAGTTCGGTTCAGTTGTCTGAGTTGGAAAAGCAGATTGACTTACGGAGCTTGCATTGCAGTTAGGTCGTGTTCAATGAGCAGCCCTTGTTGATGCTATGACAAATTGCCTACGTATATTGCTTTGAATACGTAGATTTATCATAAGTAGTTTGCTATGTGGAGACTAACTTTATTACGCACATGTATAAACTGCACTTTCTGGGTTTTCGCAAATTTTTACGTCTAGCGCTTTTCCGTGGTTTTAGTGCATTTTGAAAGTTCAAAATATACTAATAAGGGAAGCGGTGGTTTCAAATCTGCTTTTTCAAATCTGCCAAGCGCCTCTGAACGCCGAGTTATGGTCGTTTGCAGGTCAAAAAATTGAGCGCAAAACTGAAGCAAAATCGTCCAAATTTGCTCAAATGGTCCAGTGTCAAGTATCAGAGCAGTTTATGCGATGGATACATCTTGTCTAATATGCTAATACTTAACATTGCTTTATCTGAGCGCTGGAAAGATTGTAACAATCAATTTTACATAAATTCTGCATTCATTTTTCGTTCCGAAAAACGGTCGTAACTCGGCGTTTAGAGGCGCTTGGCAGATTTGGTAGGCATATTTGGAATCACCGTGCAATACTTTTTAAAGCAGTATGGGTATCATCTGAAAAGGACACTTCGACTAAACACGCTTCCCTTGTAAGTTGTTTCAAAAGTTCTGGATTTGCAATTTCCAAATTCAAAATGTTAAAACTCTTCTCAAAATAAACACTTTTTAAATCAAGTTTTGATGGATGTTGCGAGATAATGCTATCTCATGTACAATATGTCATGCGAAAAACGGGTGAAGTAGAAGAGAAAATTCAGTGACTTTTCCAAGTTTTGTTTTAAGACGTCCTTACTAATGCTCCCACATAGGATAGGCAGACATATTTGGCTACCACAAATAAGTAGCCCATACAGAGATTATTTGACGGCTGAAGATAATTTAAGTTGTGCTCGCTGCATGAGTTTTTACGAGCAAATAAAAAGACTTATTTGAGCCCTTCTCCACGCGTGCAATCATACCGACTTTCATTTGTTTTTCTTGCTGTCGCGAATGAAAAAAATTTTTAGGTTGTAAAGAAAGTTCCCGGGCACGCGAAAATTTTTTTAAATCGCTGTAACTTCAAGCAGATTGAATCTTTTTTTGAAGCTACAAACTTCGTTGGAAAGACAATTTTGTCCATAACAAATGTTTGTGTTGCTGGCTTCTCAGCACCTCACTGCGGTCCACCAGATGCGCAGAAGGGGAGAAGGTCGCCGCAAAAAGTCGCCCATTTGTGCAGGATTATCTCAGGCATGATGAGAGGTGGAGAGCCCAAATGCTGTGGTTATGTAGAGGTCTGCTGGAGCTGTTATGAGGACCATTTATTTCTTTGAGGGACCACCTGCAGAAAAAATTTTTTCAGAAGACTTGAAAAATCGACCATTTTTTGCCCCCCAAAAACGCACCATTTCTTGAGTATGTAATTTTGAAGTCTTCTAGTTCTGCACAAAAAGGACCAAATCTTCGATTACTGGGAACATTATTGGGGTAATGCCTTACACATCTGTTGGACCCATCATCTAGGCGTGGCGATCCCCGCAGAAGCAACGCCAGCTGCGAAAAGAGTTGCAGTCAGAAACAAGTTTGACAGCTTGTAATTTCTGAGCGCAAATCGCAAAACTCGAGTGCAGCGGCGGATCAGTAGTCAACAGGCTTCTCAATCAATTACCCATGAATTGGACGAAATTCTTCAAACTGCACGAAAAAATGGCGGTGGGAAGACGAATTGTGAAATTTTTGTAGTCGGAAAGATCTCCTTTTTTGATGTGCAGATCAAACACGTCCGGGCATCGATAAAAGCCAGAAGGCTCATTGAAAACTTCAGGCTTCGCTCTACTGAACAGTATAAAAAACTTGGTGTCAAAGTCTGACCGAGCGCCGAAAAAAATACGTTTGAAATTGAAATTTTCCAAAAATGCCCGGGAACTTTCTTTGCAACCTAATAATTATACGCTGCTGCATGACGAAGGCGCAATATCCTTGGGCGCGAACGCGGCTTCATTAGCCGCAGAGCGCATGAGGGGAGGGATTTACAACGGTGAGGATACGCGCGCACCGCGCTCGCGCCCGCTCCATCAATACTGCATCTGCGCCTTCGTCATGCAGTAGCCTTTAACTAATGGTCCCTGCTTACCTTCGCTTTTACTTTAACATATGGTGTTAGTAATTGTAAATGAACAGTTGTTCCTCGTAGAAATCTGCCTCGCGTAGTCGATCGCAACCTCAGAGAGCGCGAGAAATAAGCGCTTTAAAGGCGCTCACTCATAGACTTAGTCAGTTCTTGTTCAATCATTCGCCTCTCTTATGTTTACTGTTCCATTATTCTCAATAAGTATTCCTGTTTGCTCCTGTGCCGACAAGATGGTTCGAAGATTGTCCAAAGTTGGAGGGCACAACAATATGCAATATAGAATATATCACTTGTTGTTAGGCGTAGATTGCTGTCGCTTGTCGAATGATTTAGCTTTTCCCCAACTTTTGAAAAAAATTCGAAAAGTCAGTCATTTTCCATATGGAGAAACAGCATGCGTAGGTTAGCCCGTTACAACATTGATCATTATGAAACATTATATAGATAACTTCACGAGCACACTGCAAAATTTCACGCTATAGAAACTTTTCTTAATCGTAATTGCATTTTACTACCTAAACTTTAAAGCTTAAAATTTCCTCACTGAAAAGCTACCTCGTCTGGATTCACTAAGCGGTGGAAAGAGCGAGAAAAACGTTTCCAAATAATATTCATAATACTGCGACAAGGGCAAACTTCTAAGAAAATATTAGGGGTGAACGGTAAAAAATGGGGCACTTACGAAATAAGTGGAGGTTTCTCAAGAAAGAAAAGCGATTAGACTTTTCAATTTTGATAGATATGAGAGTATGTTATTCTCTTTTTCTTTATTCTCTTTTTTTCTTTTCTAAAATTGAAAGGCAATTTCAAGCATTTAACCTCTCGTCTGAAAGAGCATGAAGACTTTCGAAAGGTAGGTCTCTTGCTTTACGACTTTACGGTATAACAGCGCAGGATTGAGAATTGTTCCAAAAACCCTGTCTGAGTTCTTCACGGCGCCACGCGTACGGTAATGAGAGAGGAGCAGTAACGCGTTGCCAGAATAATAGGCTAAGGTCGGTTATGTAAGTGAAGTTTGAGTTGCAGTCTGCTTGTTGTTGTTGAGAACAAAAAACCTCAAAATGTAATAAGAATCAAGCTGCCCCATTACCGTTCACCCTAATAGCTGCCTTAAAACAAGGCAGCTGAAAATCGGACACAACTTCTGAAACAGCCCAGTAGTAGAGCATCCTTTTCTTTGATATGCTTGGCTCAGCCCCACTGTGTTTCGTAATAAAAAGATCCTGCGGCCTCCATCAGCCGCCCGTGGAATGTCATCTCTGTCACATTTACAGGGCAAAATATCATTTGCTATCACCATTTTTTATGCTCACCATTTTTTTATGCTCTCTAATTTTCTAGGGAGACTAGTAAACAGATGATGTCTTATCTGCTGTTTGAAAAAAAATAACAGAAGCTTTTTACATATGGCCCATTCATCTGAGTTGACTTGAATCAAACCTTGTCTATAGATGGTGGAGCTCGCATCATAAAATTTCCTGGTGAATGCCTTGATGTTTTTGTTGAGCGAGCAGTAAAGCAGTGATGGCCATGTGAGTGACAGAAATTACTGTAGCAGTGCACTCAGTTTTTTTCTAAATTTTGCTGGAATACTGCTATCTTTGCTGCTCAATCTCTAGCAAAGCCTAAAAGGTACGGTAAGATACAAAAGCAGGAAAATCACGCCTACGCTGGTAGCTCTCACAAGAGAGTGGTCAGAAGAGGCCAATATCCGAACAAGTTGCATACTATTAAATGCAGCATAAAACCCTTACTCTAAGTCTGTCTTCCTAATCTGTTACACTTTTGTGGAGGAAGCCATAAGCCGTTAAAAGCCATTATTTCGTTGAAATCGTGCGTGGAGAGTGCCAATTTGCCGAAGAGAGCCATGCTCGGCCTGACCAAAACATGCAGCCAGGTTATTTTGTATAGTCCAGTCCCTCCTTCCCAGTCCGGTAGCGTACTTGATTGTTGAAGTTTCTTTGATGAAAGCACTAATTGGGAATGGGCAGACAGTTGAATTGAGGGAAGCAAGCTTGCCAACATACAAAGCTTATCAATTGCAAGTTAAGGCACCAGCATTTTCGCTCCTGCGCGGCCGCCCCACTTCGACTTCGCACGTCCGCGAACATGCTCTTATATCAGGGGCAGAGCTTCAATCGCTAAATAAGCGTGCGAAAATGATCAGGGAGCGTGTTCGCGAAATAGGCGCAGAGTCCGGGAGAGGCGGCCATGTGAAGCGGAGATACTGGCGCACCCGACTCTGCAATTGATAAGCGCATCTAACACGAGCCTAATCGCTGTTTTCTAGGAGACAAAAATTCGAAAAACATAGGAACGGAACGGTGAACGGTCTCTACCTTCAGTACACGCTGTGGAACTTCCCATGATTGATAATAGGCACACAGACATGCACACGCTCATGGTATTTGAGTTTATGTAGCAAGAAAATCGATTTGAGTGAAAACGACAAACTCGTCCTTTATAGATTTTGAACTCGTTCCAACGGTCCGAGTCAAATAATGCTATCATAAAATTTTCGATCTTATAAATGCATTGTTTCCAAGATTAACAAAATTTTGTCCAAAAATCACTAAACTTCACATAAGCGATTAGGTTATCCCGAAAGTAATTCGTTCTCTGAATGCAAGCTGCTTTTGTTTTTAGCTGATTTGGGGCACAATCTACAGATTAAAGCGAACTCTACACAATGGCCGAAAATCCATTCTAGTCGTAAGTTTTGAGCCTCAAAAACTTTCACTTGAGATAGATTTTTGCGAAAAAAGTCCTATAAGGCTCCAAAATTCTCGTCGTTTAGAGGATACGATAGTATTCCTAGATGCAGCTGCTAAATTTCTTCTATGCATAAAAAGAAAACAAATACAATCTAAATGTGGCAAACTCCGCCTCCAACTTCCCTCACATATGTGGGTGTACATTGCAAGTTCTATCGCGTATATTCTTGCAAGTCCCCTTTGTCCGTGTTTTGGTAACCGAGAATTATCCAATACAACGCAAAAGAAAACTTAAAGAAGGTGGTCGATATGCGGAAAAAAATTCATTAAATGTATTCATGAGGTACTATGTGTCTAGCGTATGTCCAAATGTAGGTCTGTTCCTAATTTGGGAAAGAGATCCGATTTAAAAGAGGTCGAAAAAATTTACTTTTTGACTTCAAACCCTGGTTTACGACTTAAAGGCAGTGGCTCGGCAAATCTTAACCTAGTCAAATTTTCACTTACCTGGTTAGTCAATATCTGATTCCGACATTCCACTTCTGATAGCTTTAAAAAGCCGAAAACAAGAGTTTTTCAATGCCCTTCCTTTTGGAATTGGACGAGTGGGGTGGGGGAACGAAAGCCGCCAGGTCCAGCCACCCCCGCGGACTGCTGGTCCTGGAACGACATGCAACAACGCTGCGAAAGGACCAGCTGGCCGCGAAAGGCGGCTGGACCTGGCGGCTTTCGTTCCCCCACCCGGACGAGTGCAGCAAGGCTGATGAGCCGAATCGTTGCGGGACCCAATGGTTATAGCATTGCGGTGGGCAGCCTTCAATGGTGAGAAGGAAATTGTCATCACGTTCGGATGCGTGTAAGAATGGCCTGCGCGTGTAAGTTTGAGAGCAGTTTTCTCGTCAAGGAAGGCATGCTGTGCAACCGGGATTGCACTGTTTTCATACTTGGGCAATAAGGAGTCTACCGCGTTATAATTCTGAGTTGTTGATTTTTGCCGACCCACTGCCTTTAAGTGGATCTCTGGTGGTTATCACGTAGGGCTTGCTTCATTCTATCTAACTGGGAACAAAAGCAATGATCTTTTTAGGAAAAGGCTTACTACTGGTACAACCTAATATCTTGTCACACCCGTGGCCGAATTCTCAACGAATCTTGAGGTTAAACTACCTCGAGGGCATGTCTTAAGGTTGATTTTAACCTCAAGGTAACTTTGCTAATCACAATACCTTGAGGTTAAAATCTACCTAGTAGTCAGCTTAGTACTTACTGACGCTTATTCGAAACTTGCCATGACGAATTAGCGGTATATGATGTCCTTTGCTGCTACTGATTTTCCAACTGCCAAGCTGATACTGCTGCATATCTTGTAGGTGCACGTTACCATGTTTTGGCAGGAAAACATCCCAAGGAACTAAGTACTTATGCTTTAACATAATTAAACATAGCATTTTCAGAAGGATCAAAAGTTAGTGCACTTTTTTAATAGTTAGTATTTCTCCTCCCACAAAATCTTCTGGTTGGCTAAGCGCTATTCAATAGAGCATGCTTCAACTCAGATTTGTGGTATAGAGCAAAACACATATAGCTCTTCATCAATGTAGGATTACGGTAGAAAGCTGAGGACGGTTTTGAACCATTAATAGCTACATTGGCTTAAATTGGACACTCAGCAAGCTGAGTTTCTATCACTATAAAAAAAGGTTTTTGATAATTGGTTCCAAGTAAACCGCTCAAACAATCGCTGGGGGCAGGCGGGCACCGGAAAAATTGATTGCTGATTTCTCGCACTCCGCTCGCGGATTTTTTGGAAAGCAATCAGGACTTTTCGGAAGACCGCTTGCTGAGTCAGCGAATTTTTGAGAGACCGCTATTGAATTTTTTTCGCTCTTATCTTTTGCAGATATATTGCTGAATCTCTGAGGAATCGAGAACTCAGCAAGCGGTCTTCCGAAAAGTCCTGATTGCTTTCCAAAAAATCCGCGAGCGGGGTGCGAGAGATCAGCAATCTATTTTTCGGCCCGCCTGCCCCCGGCGATTGTTTAAGCGCAATAACCTCTCTTGAGTGTTTTTCGAAAATCTGATCAAACCATTTGAAACGCGTAGAAACTCTCAGCAAGATTGTCTAATGGGGTTAACATTTCTGAAAACACTGCTACACAGCTTTACAAGCTTGAAACTTTTTTGTATGGCCTATTTCAAAATGGCGCTGTAAGCTGGAAGCTCCTACAGAATTTACAGCAACTAAGAGCGATGAGTGATTTGCTCTATATTCTAAATCCAAGTTGAAGTCTGCACATGGTATCTGCGGCTAATCAAAAGGTTCTCCGGAAAGAGTGTTATCAATGACCGAAGAGTGTGTACTTACATTTAGGACACCCTTAGGATGAAGGCTATGCTTCATGGCTCTCAATGTGTAAGCAGAGTTAAGGTCGAGGTACTATATGATCCGCAAATACCGTGAGTACAACCGCAAAGATTTAATGATTTTTTTTACATAATGTTCTACCCTTGAAGTTTAGTATAAGCAACATTTTGGTCCCAAAGTTCCTCTTCTCCTCCTTAGATCCGGAATAGCAACGACGCAGGTTTCCTGAGGAAGAAGCGCTTTAATCGAACTACCTGCGCAGCTGGCGAGATCAAATAGGAAATCGTAAATATTGAGGCAAAGACGAAGTTGTTTCACGGACGTCCATTTGCCACCCTCTTGCTGGGCCCTGGTATTACATTGGAAAGCATAAAACATGATTTCACGGCTTTCCTTGGTGGAAGGTTTATGCACGAGAAAATATGAGCGTTTTTGGAGCAAAAATTAGATGTGCAAGCAGGACAAAAGTAGTCGTAATATGTTCCTTAACATGCACTTTAATGCAGCAATGATAATAATCAAAGTGCGTTATTCCATAAATATTTTAACTTTCAAATAACTTTTACATTTGAGTGCTCATTTTATTCTAAATGCGGAAAACTTTTTGCTGCAATAAACGCTATCAATGCCTCATCAAGGAGCATTTCGCAAATAAAAAGACAGATTTGGAACGTTTTCTGCTTTTCAATGAAAAAGGTCACTTCGACAAAAAAACGCTTTCCTTATAGGTAAACAAATTTTGACTTATTAGTATTAACATATTTGTCTTTAAACGGCTCCGTTAAGAATAAGTTAGGATTAAGTAGGTGCTTCGAGAGAGTACAACTATTCTGTACAAAGGTAGATTTTAACTCTTGCTATCTTGGGGTTAAGTTAAACCTTGAATGCACAATGGAAAGTTGAAGGAGAAATGATGATTGAGGTAGATTTTTAACCTTGTGGTAAATTGATGAATAAGTGTATGCGTTTCAAGGTTGACTTCTACCCTCAAGGTAAATTTGACCCATGAGAAAATTTCATTGCGATCATGTTGTGAATACGGGTTACAAGCTAAAATGCTAGCTGATGTAAATTTTAACCTTGAGGGTACGTTGATGAATACGGTCACCTGTATGCAAAACGAGAAACACTCAGAAATTTGTGAATATATCTTTAGAATTTTTGAAGCAAGTGCGGAGAGTAAAAATTCCAGGCTAGTCATTTTATTTGAAATCATCACCTATGTATTGGGCTGTTTCAAAAGTTCTACCCGTTTTTGATACCTTTTTTGAACTGCCGATTTTGGAGGAAGAAACAGTTTCTATAAAGAATGCTTAAATCATTCAAAAGCTCTTTTCTTATAGTTTTTAGGCATATTTTCGTTTTCATAGATCTTTGTTCGCTATGTGGTTGCGTACTTTGAAAAGACAGCGAAACAAATGTGAAAATTTTCGTTTTTGCTCTATCGCCGTGAAATCTACAGCCAAAAGAAAAAATTTCTTTTAAAACGTACATAATGTTGCTGGAGACTTGTTCTACGAAACGCTCCTCGAGATTATGGTCCCTTCAAGTCGCATAAAAATTACAAACATATTGCAATCGCGGAACTTTTACTCTATATAGTAAGATTGAAGCTAGATCAACGCTACTAGAAGAACGAATAGATTTCATGGTTTGTCAACGACGAACAAGTCAAAAATGTCAAAAAATTGCATTTTTTGCAGCCTCAGAAAGAGCAAAATAAGTGGGTTTTTTCCTTTCGGATTTTTCATCATAAAATTTCTAAGAAAGAGTTTGATGAGATCCAAAGTTAGCGGTACTGCTCAGTCAACTATGGGCTACACTGTGAGCAGTGCTTGTGCAAGTTAGCTATATTCCAAATCAAGTTATGTTTTTGCAAAGTAAAGGTTTCTACAAGGAGATGTTCCTCGATTTTCGCCTATAAAATCTTCTCCACTGTTACTGCAGTAATCTTAAATAGTGCGCAGAATAGACAAAGGTTTGCAAATTGTAATACAGTTTATAGCAATTGCAAAGATTATTTCTGAGAAGAGTCGGTGAATCGAAGTCAAAGTTCGAAAAGGGCAGAACTTTTGAAACAACCCAGTGTATGCCTACGAGGGCTGTACCAGAAAAAAAATGTGAACGTGTCGTATCTCATATTCAATGTACCTCGTAATCAGAGGATTAGCAAGACCATGGAAGACCAAAGAAAATGTCACATCTGTCTACTTTATCTCTATTTTTTGCATTAGTTAAGCCTTCCAATTTTGTGCCAAATGGATGCTGCACAATAATGATATCTCATTTGCTGCCCATCATGCGTTACAAATACAGAGGTTTCGGTATAAAGTAATACTTAGCTAAACCTTTCCGAGCCACTTCTATTCTTGCTTGGCTACTGATTTATAGGAGAACCTTTTTTTATTCGATCGTAACAGTGCTCATTCTTTTGAGGTGTAAAAAGGTGTTCACTTCAAGAGGTGGTGCATCCCGCATAGAAATGCAAAGAATCCTTTTTGACTAACTCGACCGATTTTTGGCTCAAGCAAGATTTTCTCCAGAAGCCTTTTAATAGTGAACCTTGTATACTCAAATTCGTCGTTTAATCATTAAAGCACCAGGAAAGACGAGTTCTTAAAGTAATTCCTAGCGCAGCTCGAATGTTAAATAGCCTCAATTCACGCTGCAACAACATTCTTTTCTGTCTCTGAAATAACCTTTGAACATACTGCTGAAATAATTTTTTGACTTAAGGTTTGCAGGAGTAATTGAACAGCAATAGTACACAATGTTACCGCTTCTCGTTTTGCTGGCTATCATGATGGCTACGGAGCCTCTCACAGTAGGCAAGTTGACAGCAATTGAGGTTTTTTTTTTAGTATAAAGAATGAAGCTACTAAAGCATTTTGGGACTCAGCAAGTCCCAAAATTAGATTTAGCAACAAAAAGTTTCTCTGGGTTTTATTATGCGTAAGGAACCCAAGACATGATGCGCATATCCGCTATTCTACGCAATTATTTTTTAAATCTTCTCAGAATATAAAATCAAAACCCCTGAAGTCGTTAACGAAGCTGCCGCTCATATAATGGGAAACACAAATAGCAAACCCAAAGACAGTAACAATTCCGTAAAAATGTGATTTTGAGGCACATGAATTGCAGTGAAAGCATTGTAAGTACGAGTCTGTGTTCAATTGATGTGGTTTGTTTTTGTCGTCTGGCATAGCACAAAATGCTCTCAATCGTTGATTCAATGAAATAATTTGGACGAAATGTAGATGTTTCGCTTTTGCAGGCTGGAAACTACTACACGTAACCAATAACTTGTCACTTGAAAAAACTACCAGGTCTGTGCGCTCATTTCGCCGGGCGTTATAATTCTCAGTTATTTTATGGAGTGCTTTGGATTCCAGCGCTTGGAATTTTTACATGAAAAGCTGGAATGGTAAATGTTCGTCAAAAGTTTGTGTTGAATATCCCAAGTATGGAAGTGTAGTTGCTTGTAGTGGCCATGGTACGCACTGCTTTAATTAGTATATAATGACTGTCACGGTATTCTTCTTTAGCGTAAAGTAAACAAAACCACATCTATGCTTCAAATTACGTGCTTATCACTGCTGTCGATTGGTGGACAAGAAAAAACGTTTAACTCAAAGAAAACTTTGAGCGGCTTACTGATTATAAGCAATTTAAAATTCTGTCAGTCTCTCCCAAAAACTTTGCATTATTGACAAAACAATATGCAACTGAAGTCGTGGAAAAGAATCGACTACTCGACTTTTCCTTATTTTTGAGGTAATTCGAAGATGCAGTTTTGATAAACTGCCAAAATCTTCTAATTGCTCTAAAACAAAAGTTTGCCGATTTTGCAACGCTACACTACAATATTGGCATATTTTGAACAACATCGTACCATGCAATATTGCGTTAGATGGGAAACATTCCGATTTTGTTACATTGAAATCAGTCGTATGGCAAAGAAGAAAAAGGAAGAGCTTTCGCTTTTTCGAAGAAAACAACGATTATTCGCATAGTCTCTTCTTTCTTTTCAGCACATTGCCAGCTTTTTTCAATCAAAACAAAAGGAAGGTTGGTTGTAAGTCAGACCAAATAAGAATTTCGAATACTATCTATACACGGATGTACTTACACTTGCTGCTAAACTATTTTTCATACTCATCTTGCATAATTCATTGAACGAAGAAAACAATCAATTGTCGCTGCGGCAAGAATAGTTCCAGCATAGTAGCATAATTTGAACTGTGCATCTCTTTCACAGCAGCTTGCATATTTTTTTGCCCTTCCAAACCGTGTTGAAATTTTTAGTCCTGCAGTCTTTGTCTTCTGCGCTAGGCTTAGATTAGGCGAAAGCAAATAAATCTTTTGGTCTTCCGTAAACTCAGTCAATTCACAAAGATGAATTGTTGAGTTAATTATTGTCGTTTTCAGAAGAGTACAAAGCGCAGCCACTAGAAAAGGATGTAGAACACATGACAGGAGAAGCACTCGTAAACTACATAAACACACACCAAAATTTCTACAAGGTAATGCCATATGGAACACAAAATTTCAATGCCGGAACTCACTAGAAAATTCGAAAACGTCTTTCTTGCAGGCAGAGTATAAGCCAGATATTGAGAAATTTGTGCAATCTCGAATAATGAAGTCAGAGTACCTCAATGATCCCCTCGCTGAAAAGTTGATGGAACGCAGAAAAATCGTTGGAAACGATCCCCTTCCTGAAAGGTGAGAACGACTTATAGTAAAGTTTAGCCAGTGCCGGACATTATCTCCGAAAATTGAATTTGATTCTTTCTAAACATCCTATCACAACTGTAGCGCAATATGGTATCTCGTCAAGTGAAATGTGCTGCCATAGCACGTAGCTTTTCTAATATTGACTGTGCAGAAATTTAGCAATAGTGATTGAGAAATTAAACATATCATTTTATCAAGAAACGAAGCAGCAAAAAATTTGTAGCGTTTTAGCAGGTTTTGCCACCGAGGTTGTGTTTACAAAAATGCAAATTTGGACTCCAAAGAACGAATATTAGGTCGTTCCACAATCCCTTCGCACTATACCTAAAAAATTCATAATTTCTGATATTTTCAACCGATTTGAATGTTTTTGTTTTTATATAAAAGACTAGATCATGCTCTTCATAAAGATGTCTTGTAGGCTTACTAATAATCATTTATTGCATAGATAGGAGCAGTAGAAGGAAAACTTAAAATTCGAACTTCTGTGTAGGGTCATAAAAAATCTAGAGTGGTAGTAATTTGCTAGAAACCATCATGTTAACTGAGTTTTCGTGACACCAGCTAACCAGCAGCTTCACATCATTTTCGCAACGAAACCACGAAATTAACCAATGAGAAACCTCAAAATGCTGTCTTGCAAAGCAAAGTCACTGGAGGAGATCGAAACTTCAGCCATTCTCATGCTCGTCCACAATCATTGCACTTCACCAAACTTGCTACTTGGTGTGCAGCTTTTCCTGCATCCTTTCATAACGGTTACTCCTCATCAAGCAGCTATAGACTAAAGTTTTCAATAGTAGATTATCGAGTCGGGCAGTCGGGCAGCAGAACCAGACCTCGACAGCTCGGGCTTCGCTGCCCGAGTGCCGTGTGCCGGACATGGCCAAACTTGCCATCGGACCACATTGTAAAGTTTGATGAATTAGCGGATTGGCGCTCTCGCCTATACAGGCACTGTTAAAGGCAGCGTCCGGGCAGATATAAATTGTTACATGGACTTCCGCCCTGATAAAGCTTAAGTGGCATTGCACCACTTTGCTTCTGAAGCGAGAAAACCGCTTTAAAGGTGGCGACCTGCCCGCCCTTCTCCATTCGATAGCCAGAGTACGAATATCGCACACTCGAGAATCATAACTTTTCATAGCGATGATCAGTGAGCACAAACTTTGCACTGTTAGAAAGAGCAGATAACAGAACCTACAATACCGACTGCTCCGATTTGTTGCAAGTTTCCGATTTTTATGACCCTACACAGCAAGTTCAAAATTTGAGTAATTTCGTTCTGCCGCTCCCATCCATGCAACAGATGAACATTGGTAACCAACTAAGATGCTGTTATAAAGAGCATGAATCACTCTTTTAGATAAAATAAAAGCGGTCAAATTGGTTGGAAATATAAGAAGTTATAGATTTTTGAATATGGTGCGAAAGAACTTTCAAGACGGTCTGCTATTAGGTGGGTCCAAAAGTTCGTTCGCCAGATTTTCAAAAAATCATAATTTCCTTCCTTCTCGGTGGAATTTCTTGATTTAATTTTTATTTGAAAAGTTAAACCTTTCTCTTTACAACTGTATCTTTGCCATGTAATGGCCTGAGAAAGTTTGAGAGTTAGAAACAATTGTATAAATTTACTCAAGATTGCCATTTTTTAAGCTGGATCACGAAAAATACCGGAAGTATTTCTATTTGATAGAGAAAATTTCACGCATTACAGTGGTACCTTCCCCATAAATTGAAACGGAAAAGATCGAAAGTTATAAGCAAATAAAGAGAATTACTTCAGTTTTGCAATTTTTGAGCGCGCCCAAAAAAACCCAAAAATGTCGCAAAAAAGACGGAAAAGCCAAAAACACGGGTTCTTCGACTTTCTCTTTCTAGTTGAGCGAAAATCGGAACAATCGAGAGCAATCTTGATTTTCGTAATATTTCCGGATTTTCGGATCTCGTTTTTCACGAAAATCAAAATTGCTCTTGATTGGTACGATTTTCGCTCAGCTAGAAAGAGAAGATCACAAAACTCGTGCTCTTGGCTTTTCCGCCTTTTTTGTGACGTTTTTGGGTTTTTTGGGCATGCTTAAAAATTGCAAAACTGAAGCAATTCTTTTATTTGCTTATATCTTTCATCTTTTTCGTTTTAATTTATGGAAAAGGTACCACTGTAATGTGTACAGGGCTCCTAAATTGCAGAGTCGTTTGCACCGGCGGTCGCGCGACCGCGTCGCGCCCGGGCATCAATGGCGCCGCCTCGATCGATGGCGAGGGCGCCGGCAAAATGCCCGGGCGCGACGCGGTCGCGCGACCGCTGGTGCAAACGACTCCGCAGTTTAGGAGTCCTGTAAAATTTTCCTTGTCAATCCGGTATTTCTCGTGATCCAACTTAAAAAATGCCAATCTTGACTAAATTCATTCAGTTATTTCACTCTGAAGCTTTCTCACGACACATGGCAAAGACACTGAAAAAGGTTTCCTCTTTTGAACAAAGATTAATTCTAGAAATTCCATCAAGAAGGAAGATAGTTATGATTTTTTGAAAATCTGGCGAACGAACTTTTGGACCCACTTAATATATTTTGAAAAAAAAGTAAGGACACAACTCCGCCCAAATTCAAAGAACAAGTATGTGATACTGAGTGATTTGAGTTCTTCTATGTTCTTTTTTTGGAAAAAATGGACTCGAGAATGATTTCAATCAAGCGAAATTTAAAGGTTGATAATGAGTGTTAATAGTCATGTACTGACCAATGTCAATAGCCAGTACCAACATTTAAGCAGTAGTAAAACGAAAAATTCAAAACTGCAAAAGGGAAGCAGCTAGAAATTCACTATCCTTCCTTCAGCCTTCTGAATCCCATTTGTCATTAACGCTAGGACATGTTATAAATTTCCAAACGCACATAATTCAAAAAATTTGAGCATTTCTGTGCTTGTGCCTTTTATAAACACTGTCACTAGAATTGAACTATTAGTTGTAGCGAAAGTTTTGCTCACTTTTCTCAAATGAATGTTAACAAGACATTACCAGATATTTATTACGTATGAGACAAGCCATTAAGTAATGCGCTGTTTCTAAGAACTTTTGTACTTTGTAGCCCCACCTTTCAACGTTTTTACCTAACAAAGATGAAATCCGATTACGGGCTATCTTATAATGTTTTTTCTCAAAATTAAAACCAGTAAAATTAAAGAGCAGGTGACCGCAGACATCGTCAAAAAATACTCGACTGTCCAATGTCCAATGTGCTCAAAACTGATCTTGGCTACTAGCATCGTGTACGTCTTGTAGCAATCAGGGCTAAGTGACTCCTAGCAAGTTTCCAAATTACATCTTAGGAAAAAAATCGGCATCAATCCTTCGAATATTCAAGATCAACTTTGCAGAAAGTCATCATAATTGAAACTGCTCATGCGAAACGCGCAAAACTATCGCATGAAATTATCATACAAAACGAAGACGTTCCATATTTCTCGTTGTCACAAAGCTTGCTGTTCATACTCATTTACCTTTCAAATGTAGGTGAGCCTACGAATGCAAAGTTTTCGTGGTGCAACAATCGTATAAAAGTTCTTTACTTTCTCTATGCAGTCGCCTTCATGTTTATGAAACTGGGCCGGTCTATATTAGAGACATACCATGAAATGTGAAGTACACAATTCGATGCATTCAGCTTTCACGCACGCGATAAATGGCCAAAATGCGCTGGAATAATTGGCCACATTCGAGATCAGTCCGGCTGCGGTGAGCATCAACTCTACATTTCTCTACTATTTTTGATTTATAAAAGGAATTTCGCATTCTTAATTGTGCAATTCATTCGCCGTTTACATGCGCATTGATTTACGACTTTGAGCAAAACAACTTCTTATTCTTTTCAGGATCATGTTGGGCTGTAGCAGACGCGGAAGTTATGTCAGATCGTTTATGTATACAATCAAATGCAAAGTACACTGTGAGTATGCGAAAAGATGAAGAATGATTCCTTTTTTATAAGCAATAGTTTTCTTCACCCACTCTTTGTTATTGTAACCTTACGAGCGTTTTCACTAACTAGGGCCTCTTCAAGAATGCGTTACCGTTCATACTACCTAGACCACAAATTTTCATCATATCACATAGACTGTCAGAGAAATAATCGGAGCCTGAAATTTAATCAGAAGTGGGCAAAATATATCTGCGAAACTGTCCTACATTGTGGGACATCATCAATTCATTGTGTTTGAAAATTTTTGGTTTGAGTCAAGAATACTATATGGCAGAGCAAAGGGTTTTGCAATTGCTCCGCGTTTTCAAACACCCTCATATAATTCCTGGAATCAAACATCATTTTCGGGTACCATGCTAAATCATTATTTTGTCCAGACAGAACTTTTGGAGCTCCCACTCGTTTATGCGCTCGTTTAAATAGTTACTATATTTCCGAATTAGAAATTGAAAGAACAAATACTTTCTAGCTTCGAAGTATGTGCATGGACAAGCAAGCCGTGAGATTTTTGTCGCTAAAACGCTACTCGCCATTATTTACCATTTCGAGTTTGCCTCTTATCCGTGGATCAACAACAGAACTGTTCAAACGCCATCTCAACCTTGCTCCGTTCCGTATAGTATTTTGAGCATACAGAAAGATTGCAAACAAAACTTTTGGAAAAAACTAGTAATATGCTGAGGTAATTGTAAAAAGATGCTACTACTACTTTCATGTGTATAATTTTTATTTTATTCTATAACTACACTCAAGGTGCATCAAAAGGAAAAAGATCAAACAGAAAGCTCAAACAAAGCACGACACATGTAGCCTCCCAGTTACAGGACAAACAGAAAATAAAGGATGAATAACAAAACACAAAGCTCAAGACCCATCTAGCGAAGTAAAAAGCACTTTGCACAAAAAATCTAAAGACTTCTTGCATCCTTAAAACTCATGATGACCCCCTTTTTGTGTGTCAGCGAGCCTCCCCGGTAAAAGCTGGCTGACCAGGCCCTGATAGCACTTTTGTTTTGAACAAAGCAAACATCCGAATCGGAGTGGTAGGGATAAGTACCTACCGATACGTTAGAACGAGTTAACCCAACAGAAGAAATCAAGCAAACTATAGATGGGGCCAGGCTACAATGAGATAATTGAATGTTGCTAGCGTAACCCTGATGAAGAGACTCGCTGAAGTAGACATTACTAAGGCATGTTCATGGTTAGTAGTAACAAAACAAAAATTCAAAACTGAAGATAACGGCCTCTCTCTAATTCTATGTAGCCGACTAACAAAACGCAGACAAAAAGATGTCAAATAACATCAGCAACGATTATGTAAGCAGCACGCGGTAGCCGCGAAACAATGCAACATCAACCGGTAGTAGAACCACATGTAACGTAATTACCAGAGATGAACTGAAAAAGACTAACGACAGAAAACATTATCGAGATAAAAGCCGAGTAATTCAACCCGTTTCAACTTAGCACTGAAGCATCGTGCATCCTTTGATGAAATGATATCCCTGGGCAACAACTGAGACCATCGATCGCATCTACAGAAGATATTATTGTACACCCTAGATGAATTAATTTGAATTAATGGCTCTGTAATGCAAATTGAAGCCTCATCTCCTCCCCCGGCAGTGCGTTGTTATGTTGACGGAGAGATAAGCAGTGGTATCAACGCAGAGTACTACTCGAAAGCAAAAAAGTAGATGAGCAATTTTACGACGACAAATAAGGCTTTGTAAATTTAGCTTTTTTAATCGAGCTTCATAATTCGGAGGCCTGTTGTTAGGAGAGAGGCGAATACACAAGAGACGAGTAAAAGTTTTTTGCACCTGTTCAAGCTTTGTAATTTCTTTTTTACGTGTAGGATTCCAGACCTGGGAACAATATTTAAGATGAGGTCGAACAAGTGCTTTGTACAAGCGCGTCAAAATAACGGGTGATTTGCTTTTGACAGTACGGAGCAGCACAAACAAGGACAAATAAGCTCTCCTAACAGCAGCATCAACATGTTCCGAAAACCTCGGCTTTGAATCAACAATAACCCCTTAATCCCTGGCAGAGCAATACGGCCTCAATGGAACCCCATCCACTGAGTCAGTTTCGGCTAACCAGTCACCCATATGCAGTGCAAAACTCTTGCTCAGATTCAAAGTCAAGCTCCATTGCGAAGCCCATTCAACTAAGGTCTCTAGTGATCGCTGTAGGGCAGATTGCACTTCAAAACAGTTAGCAGTAGTATAGACTCCATAAATTTTTATGTCGTCAGCATACATCCGTACCTCTATATCCTGAATGATTTTGAGTAACGATGGAAGATCTAATGTGTATACGAGAAACAGTGTGGGTGATAACACCCCTACCTGAGGCACTCCGCTATCACATCGGTATGCATCCGAAAACTTGTAATGAACCTTGACTGTCATATAACGGTCTTGCACGTAGAAACAAAACCATGAAAGAAGTGATCCACCCACTCCAATAGCTTCTAGTTTACTGATTACGCATGGGAGACTTTATCGAATGCTTTTGAAAGATCAATATAAAGCACATCCAAAGATTTGTTTCGACTAAGAGCAAGATTCCAGTCAAAGATGCAATCAACTAATAGACTGGTTGTTGTAGAGGCTCCACTGACAAAACCATGCTGCTCTGCAAGGATTAAATTGGAGCTAACTTGCCCATAATAAAAGTTTGTCTCTAATAATTCTCTCCATAATCTTGGCAGGTGCCGGTAAAAGACTTATAGGAAGAAAGTCACTGATGAGCTTGGCCCTCTGGACTTTTGGGATCGCTGTCACAAGTGCCTGCTTCCACAACACCGGTATCTCACCCAATAACATAGAAATGTTGAAAATATGCGCCAACAGGGCAGCCAAAGAATTTGCACATTTTTTGTATATGTTGAGGCTTTCAATCTTTTCAGAAAACGATATACAGCAAAGGGCTCGAAAAATAGAGTAGGTAATGTTTGTCGGCGACTCTGCAAAACATTGAGTCTTGGACCTACATGGTTGCCGAAATCAGATGTAAAAACACTAGCAAAATATGAGCCAAGGATTTTGGCCTTATCCTCATCACTTAAGAGAGTGGTCCCATTTTCATCCAACAGTGGTCCCATTTTCATCCATCCTCGGAAGGTTGGCGCTAGGCTTCATTCTGACTCTGACGTAATGAAATAGACTCTTAGATGATGATTTCGCAAGACGACGTTCACGATTAGCCAAAAACTTTTGCAGGTGAAATTTTATATCAGAGCACACTTTCTTGTAAAAACAATTGTTTAGAGGATCATGCACTTTTTCAAACAGGTAATATTTCTGCTGGTTCAACCTTTGTATGTGAGGCGGTGTTCAGTGCAACAGTATGCGGAGGTTTAATAGAGACGAACATGCCAAGTGCATGGTAAAGTATCTTACAAAACCTTTTATAAACGTCAGAACACGATTCATAACTATCAAATTCTGAAAGCCAATCTAACCGGCAAGATAATCATGCAATGCAGTGTAATCAACATTATAATAGTAGAAAGAGAAGATCACAAAACTCGTGCTCTTGGCTTTTCCGCCTTTTTTGTGACGTTTTTGGGTTTTTTGGGCATGCTTAAAAATTGCAAAACTGAAGCAATTCTTTTATTTGCTTATATCTTTCATCTTTTTCGTTTTAATTTATGGAAAAGGTACCACTGTAATGTGTACAGGGCTCCTAAATTGCAGAGTCGTTTGCACCGGCGGTCGCGCGACCGCTGGTGCAAACGACTCCGCAGTTTAGGAGTCCTGTAAAATTTTCCTTGTCAATCCGGTATTTCTCGTGATCCAACTTAAAAAATGCCAATCTTGACTAAATTCATTCAGTTATTTCACTCTGAAGCTTTCTCACGACACATGGCAAAGACACTGAAAAAGGTTTCCTCTTTTGAACAAAGATTAATTCTAGAAATTCCATCAAGAAGGAAGATAGTTATGATTTTTTGAAAATCTGGCGAACGAACTTTTGGACCCACTTAACACGTTGACGACGAGCCATTTTTTGAAGGTCTGTCCCTGTGGACGAACCGTTTCCGGGCATTTTCACAGCCGGCTGCACATATATATGCATGCATCTATGCGTGAGATACACAAATGCCAGTGGGCGGGGCAGCTCCGCCCACTTTTGGCAAGCCCCGCCCACTTCTCAAAAATGCTGGAAATTGCTCAAAATCAATGAATTTGTGCAAATTCCGGCATTTTTGAAAAGTGGGCGGAGCTTGCCACTGAGGGGGTGGAGCCTGCATTACGGGGGTCGGGGTCAAAATTAAGATTATTTTAAGTTCCTCTGTCATCTATGAGCTTTTCTATGCGATTTGAGATCGAAGAATGTTTTTTTATAGAGGGCAATGGAGTGGGCGGAGTTTGCCAAAAAGGGGGCGGGGCCAACATGAAATACTTTCGAGCCTAACTTGATTATATGAACACAAATTGGAACCATTGTGCACATTAAACCTGATGTTTAGGGTGTCGCGCACCATTGCGCGACATCGTCCACAGGGACAGACTGCCTGTCGCGCACCATTGCGCGACACCGTCGTCAACGTGTTAATATATTTTGAAAAAAAAGTAAGGACACAACTCCGCCCAAATTCAAAGAACAAGTATGTGATACTGAGTGATTTGAGTTCTTCTATGTTCTTTTTTTGGAAAAAATGGACTCGAGAATGATTTCAATCAAGCGAAATTTAAAGGTTGATAATGAGTGTTAATAGTCATGTACTGACCAATGTCAATAGCCAGTACCAACATTTAAGCAGTAGTAAAACGAAAAATTCAAAACTGCAAAAGGGAAGCAGCTAGAAATTCACTATCCTTCCTTCAGCCTTCTGAATCCCATTTGTCATTAACGCTAGGACATGTTATAAATTTCCAAACGCACGTAATTCAAAAAATTTGAGCATTTCTGTGCTTGTGCCTTTTATAAACACTGTCACTAGAATTGAACTATTAGTTGTAGCGAAAGTTTTGCTCACTTTTCTCAAATGAATGTTAACAAGACATTACCAGATATTTATTACGTATGAGACAAGCCATTAAGTAATGCGCTGTTTCTAAGAACTTTTGTACTTTGTAGCCCCACCTTTCAACGTTTTTACCTAACAAAGATGAAATCCGATTACGGGCTATCTTATAATGTTTTTTCTCAAAATTAAAACCAGTAAAATTAAAGAGCAGGTGACCGCAGACATCGTCAAAAAATACTCGACTGTCCAATGTCCAATGTGCTCAAAACTGATCTTGGCTACTAGCATCGTGTACGTCTTGTAGCAATCAGGGCTAAGTGACTCCTAGCAAGTTTCCAAATTACATCTTAGGAAAAAAATCGGCATCAATCCTTCGAATATTCAAGATCAACTTTGCAGAAAGTCATCATAATTGAAACTGCTCATGCGAAACGCGCAAAACTATCGCATGAAATTATCATACAAAACGAAGACGTTCCATATTTCTCGTTGTCACAAAGCTTGCTGTTCATACTCATTTACCTTTCAAATGTAGGTGAGCCTACGAATGCAAAGTTTTCGTGGTGCAACAATCGTATAAAAGTTCTTTACTTTCTCTATGCAGTCGCCTTCATGTTTATGAAACTGGGCCGGTCTATATTAGAGACATACCATGAAATGTGAAGTACACAATTCGATGCATTCAGCTTTCACGCACGCGATAAATGGCCAAAATGCGCTGGAATAATTGGCCACATTCGAGATCAGTCCGGCTGCGGTGAGCATCAACTCTACATTTCTCTACTATTTTTGATTTATAAAAGGAATTTCGCATTCTTAATTGTGCAATTCATTCGCCGTTTACATGCGCATTGATTTACGACTTTGAGCAAAACAACTTCTTATTCTTTTCAGGATCATGTTGGGCTGTAGCAGACGCGGAAGTTATGTCAGATCGTTTATGTATACAATCAAATGCAAAGTACACTGTAAGTATGCGAAAAGATGAAGAATGATTCCTTTTTTATAAGCAATAGTTTTCTTCACCCACTCTTTGTTATTGTAACCTTACGAGCGTTTTCACTAACTAGGGCCTCTTCAAGAATGCGTTACCGTTCATACTACCTAGACCACAAATTTTCATCATATCACATAGACTGTCAGAGAAATAATCGGAGCCTGAAATTTAATCAGAAGTGGGCAAAATATATCTGCGAAACTGTCCTACATTGTGGGACATCATCAATTCATTGTGTTTGAAAATTTTTGGTTTGAGTCAAGAATACTATATGGCAGAGCAAAGGGTTTTGCAATTGCTCCGCGTTTTCAAACACCCTCATATAATTCCTGGAATCAAACATCATTTTCGGGTACCATGCTAAATCATTATTTTGTCCAGACAGAACTTTTGGAGCTCCCACTCGTTTATGCGCTCGTTTAAATAGTTACTATATTTCCGAATTAGAAATTGAAAGAACAAATACTTTCTAGCTTCGAAGTATGTGCATGGACAAGCAAGCCGTGAGATTTTTGTCGCTAAAACGCTACTCGCCATTATTTACCATTTCGAGTTTGCCTCTTATCCGTGGATCAACAACAGAACTGTTCAAACGCCATCTCAACCTTGCTCCGTTCCGTATAGTATTTTGAGCATACAGAAAGATTGCAAACAAAACTTTTGGAAAAAACTAGTAATATGCTGAGGTAATTGTAAAAAGATGCTACTACTACTTTCATGTGTATAATTTTTATTTTATTCTATAACTACACTCAAGGTGCATCAAAAGGAAAAAGATCAAACAGAAAGCTCAAACAAAGCACGACACATGTAGCCTCCCAGTTACAGGACAAACAGAAAATAAAGGATGAATAACAAAACACAAAGCTCAAGACCCATCTAGCGAAGTAAAAAGCACTTTGCACAAAAAATCTAAAGACTTCTTGCATCCTTAAAACTCATGATGACCCCCTTTTTGTGTGTCAGCGAGCCTCCCCGGTAAAAGCTGGCTGACCAGGCCCTGATAGCACTTTTGTTTTGAACAAAGCAAACATCCGAATCGGAGTGGTAGGGATAAGTACCTACCGATACGTTAGAACGAGTTAACCCAACAGAAGAAATCAAGCAAACTATAGATGGGGCCAGGCTACAATGAGATAATTGAATGTTGCTAGCGTAACCCTGATGAAGAGACTCGCTGAAGTAGACATTACTAAGGCATGTTCATGGTTAGTAGTAACAAAACAAAAATTCAAAACTGAAGATAACGGCCTCTCTCTAATTCTATGTAGCCGACTAACAAAACGCAGACAAAAAGATGTCAAATAACATCAGCAACGATTATGTAAGCAGCACGCGGTAGCCGCGAAACAATGCAACATCAACCGGTAGTAGAACCACATGTAACGTAATTACCAGAGATGAACTGAAAAAGACTAACGACAGAAAACATTATCGAGATAAAAGCCGAGTAATTCAACCCGTTTCAACTTAGCACTGAAGCATCGTGCATCCTTTGATGAAATGATATCCCTGGGCAACAACTGAGACCATCGATCGCATCTACAGAAGATATTATTGTACACCCTAGATGAATTAATTTGAATTAATGGCTCTGTAATGCAAATTGAAGCCTCCTAATCTTTCACTAGTTGGTACGAATATCCAGTACTTGCTTGCCATCAATCTGTTTTCTTTCCTAAGCACTCGAAAGCAAAAAAGTAGATGAGCAATTTTACGACGACAAATAAGGCTTTGTAAATTTAGCTTTTTTAATCGAGCTTCATAATTCGGAGGCCTGTTGTTAGGAGAGAGGCGAATACACAAGAGACGAGTAAAAGTTTTTTGCACCTGTTCAAGCTTTGTAATTTCTTTTTTACGTGTAGGATTCCAGACCTGGGAACAATATTTAAGATGAGGTCGAACAAGTGCTTTGTACAAGCGCGTCAAAATAACGGGTGATTTGCTTTTGACAGTACGGAGCAGCACAAACAAGGACAAATAAGCTCTCCTAACAGCAGCATCAACATGTTCCGAAAACCTCGGCTTTGAATCAACAATAACCCCTTAATCCCTGGCAGAGCAATACGGCCTCAATGGAACCCCATCCACTGAGTCAGTTTCGGCTAACCAGTCACCCATATGCAGTGCAAAACTCTTGCTCAGATTCAAAGTCAAGCTCCATTGCGAAGCCCATTCAACTAAGGTCTCTAGTGATCGCTGTAGGGCAGATTGCACTTCAAAACAGTTAGCAGTAGTATAGACTCCATAAATTTTTATGTCGTCAGCATACATCCGTACCTCTATATCCTGAATGATTTTGAGTAACGATGGAAGATCTAATGTGTATACGAGAAACAGTGTGGGTGATAACACCCCTACCTGAGGCACTCCGCTATCACATCGGTATGCATCCGAAAACTTGTAATGAACCTTGACTGTCATATAACGGTCTTGCACGTAGAAACAAAACCATGAAAGAAGTGATCCACCCACTCCAATAGCTTCTAGTTTACTGATTACGCATGGGAGACTTTATCGAATGCTTTTGAAAGATCAATATAAAGCACATCCAAAGATTTGTTTCGACTAAGAGCAAGATTCCAGTCAAAGATGCAATCAACTAATAGACTGGTTGTTGTAGAGGCTCCACTGACAAAACCATGCTGCTCTGCAAGGATTAAATTGGAGCTAACTTGCCCATAATAAAAGTTTGTCTCTAATAATTCTCTCCATAATCTTGGCAGGTGCCGGTAAAAGACTTATAGGAAGAAAGTCACTGATGAGCTTGGCCCTCTGGACTTTTGGGATCGCTGTCACAAGTGCCTGCTTCCACAACACCGGTATCTCACCCAATAACATAGAAATGTTGAAAATATGCGCCAACAGGGCAGCCAAAGAATTTGCACATTTTTTGTATATGTTGAGGCTTTCAATCTTTTCAGAAAACGATATACAGCAAAGGGCTCGAAAAATAGAGTAGGTAATGTTTGTCGGCGACTCTGCAAAACATTGAGTCTTGGACCTACATGGTTGCCGAAATCAGATGTAAAAACACTAGCAAAATATGAGCCAAGGATTTTGGCCTTATCCTCATCACTTAAGAGAGTGGTCCCATTTTCATCCAACAGTGGTCCCATTTTCATCCATCCTCGGAAGGTTGGCGCTAGGCTTCATTCTGACTCTGACGTAATGAAATAGACTCTTAGATGATGATTTCGCAAGACGACGTTCACGATTAGCCAAAAACTTTTGCAGGTGAAATTTTATATCAGAGCACACTTTCTTGTAAAAACAATTGTTTAGAGGATCATGCACTTTTTCAAACAGGTAATATTTCTGCTGGTTCAACCTTTGTATGTGAGGCGGTGTTCAGTGCAACAGTATGCGGAGGTTTAATAGAGACGAACATGCCAAGTGCATGGTAAAGTATCTTACAAAACCTTTTATAAACGTCAGAACACGATTCATAACTATCAAATTCTGAAAGCCAATCTAACCGGCAAGATAATCATGCAATGCAGTGTAATCAACATTATAATAGTCCGAGGTTGGCAACGATGCTGAGGGAGTACTGAGCACCAAAAAAACGATTCTATGGTCCGAAGAGCCAAGTGGCGGGAGTACATCAACATTAGATATTTCAACAGCAGAGAAAAGAACAAGATCAAGGGCAAAGCTACCATAAGTAGGAGAGGTGACATGTTGATGGAGACTATAGTGTGGACCCCGGCCAGCTTCCCATAGGTACCTCCGCGACGCGCGCGCAGCGCATGCCTTTAGTGCGCTTTTCGTCTCAGCTCTACTGGACTTTTTTGCTTTTCTCTATTAAGTGACTTTGTTCTGTTCTCTAATTTCTCTATTTCAGGTTAAAAAACTCACGACAACTGCCGTTTATGAGTTTTCAAGAGACTTGACAGTATTGAGCGCTTTCAATCAAAAATCTCTTTTTTCTCGACAGTGAAGATTTGGATGTAGTATATGGGGATGTCTTTTCAATGGCTGCTATTACAGGATAAGCCTGTATATCCGACTATTTTTATTAAAGATGTTTCCAGGCCTTTTTGATGATGCGCCGTTAGGGCTTTGCTTCTAACCTTTTGCTCTCGATCTCAAACCTTCTAGTTTTTGTGGGCACAGAAGAAGAACGTTTCAAAAGTGTTCCTCGACTTTTCCTGGTACCCCTATCACTCATCACTTGTAGTGTTATACTAGCGTCAATGAGATGCCTAAAATTTGAGCGCTAGAAGACGTTATGAATGTCCTCTTAATGCTTTGGCTTTTCTCACGTTTCGTTTAGAAGTTTCCACTTCTCAGTTCACTCCTTTTTCAAGTAGAAGTGCTTTCGTGTTTATAAGTGAAATGAAAAGCCGTCAAGTCGGACCCGCGTTGCGTATGCGACGCGGTAGTACCTATGGGAGGCTGGCCGGGGTCCATACTATAGAAACATCAAAATAATCCAGGAAAGGGACAAAAGCGTTGCAAGGTTTTTTGACTGTCCAGTCAGTTCGAAAGTTGAAATCACCAAGAAGCACTGTTTCATCACAGAGGCATATGCATATGCGCTCAAAACATCAATAAGCTTATCATCATCCATTTTACAAGAGTTAGGTGAGCGATATACCAAGATGAAACGCACTAAGCTCGGTGCAGTTGGAGAGTAGGAGTCCCTTCACAAGGCAACAAACACCTCCACTCCTGCGATTACATCTGTCACTTCTAAACAAAACATAGGGCATATTACCAATCATTTCAGAATCAAGAATCTTTGCATTTAACCAAGATTCAGTCACGAATAATATGTCTGGTTTATTTTCGAAAAGAAAAAACTTCAAAAGATCCAACTTGTTTACAAGACTTCTCGCATTGAGCAACAAATTCTCAATGCCCCAGCATTACCGTGAGCGTTCACATGTTTCCCGCTTCCCTGCGAGGAAGCTGTGGACCATGGACTAAATCATTCCAGTATACCACCCACTGTTTGGTAGCGCTACCCTTATTGCGTTCACGAGCAAGTTGCCTTAGCTCGTAATTCCTCGCTCTCTCCTCTGCTGTCATGCTCTTCCTAATATAAATATTAGGAAAACCATGACTCTCAAGCATATAAGCATTAGAGAGCGTAGTGCGCCAATAATGCCGTGCGGGAAACACTACCCTAATTAACCTAGGTCGTGAAGCGTTCGGCTTACCTAATTGGTAAAGTTCAGTAGGTCAGCATTCCACTTTGAGAGTGTCCAACACCCCCATGACCGTACACTCTAGCGGAGCGCAACACTCGTGGAACGGTAGGCCACTACTCGATTCTGGAATGCCGCTACATTGGGATTTTCTCTGACAGCAGAGAAAGAAGTTTATCGATAATCGGGTCACAATTCCTTTCCTTTATGCTGGCAATTATATCTGCCACAGACATAGAAGAAGTATTCAAATCCCAGGTCTGGCTATCTACGTCAACATTCTTCGAACATGTCTGTGAGCCAGCAGCATTCTTCCTAACACACTCGCTCTTAGGACCCATGTACAAAATGTTATAATCTGGAGTATCAATAGCAACCAATAGGACGCGGCAACCACAAGCGAGACGCAAAAAATCAATCGAAAAAGAAAATTCAGCACAAAGCAGAAGTGATAATCAAAAATGAGTGGTGTGTTTGGAAGAATACAAAAAGGGACAAGGAAAGAGACGATAGAAAAAAACAGCCAAAAACAGCCAAAAAACCACAAAAAATGATAACTGGCAGAGAGAATCGAAACCCGACCGCTCGGGGTGACAGCGCAATACAGGATTCCTTGTAATTTCATTGTTCAGATTACTTTGATCGCAAAGTCTTTTGGGGTAATTGAACTGGTAAATTTCAAAGGAAGAATTCTTCGCGCTACATCTAATGGGAGAGCAATAAAATGAAATGTTCGCAAGACGTGTGTTTATTTTACGATTTTCGACACTGTTCAAGCTATGACTCTGCCAACACAGACTATGCTCGCTGACGGCCTTGTCAAGATTTGCTTAATCTTTGATTCAACTGGCTTGGCTTCGAGAAGGCGGGACTTTGTGACGTAATTGAGGCCGGTCGCGCCCGCAACGCACCTGCGTCTCTCTCGCGCGTATGCTTTTTGATCACTAGCTAGCCTTGATTGGGTCACGGAGCCCCGCCTTCCCAAAGCCAAGCCAGTTGAATCAAATGGTATATAGGCACTTGTCATTACCTTAGAGGCAGTGGATCGGCAAAATAGACCCCTGTCAGATTTTGGTGGTGTTAGGTAGTAGGCCTCCCAAATACACCGTAGCCCCAACCCCACCCTCCAGTTTATGCGCAGTCCCGAAAAGCCGTTTTAAACTTCTACCATCAACGCCCACTCAGTGGAAGCGGGGGGGGGGGGGGCTGGTGAAGTTTTGGAGCTTCTTTACGAGACTTAGCCCATGATTTGGAGGGTGAAGTTGGGATACGGTGTACTTGTGGGGTCCAATATCTGACACTATTATATCTAATGGTTCATTCGACTCACTGCCTCAAAGCAGCGCCTCACCAAAAGATATTGGGGTTCTCGCATATTATAGGCGGTGGCCCAAGTCCGACTTTATTTGCCTAAACTTTGTCTTTATTTGCCTATATTTTGACTTTATTTGCCCAATTGCCCCATATCTAAAAAACTCTCTAAAGTAAGTGAATATGTAAAGATCCGTACCACCTTAATTCTGGTGAGACACTGGCTCTAACAAGGGAAGTTCACTTAGTCGAAGTGGCGATTCAAAAGTTAATCTATACCAATGGATAGAGCTTAAAAAGCTGATCTTAAATTTACCTTCTATACCTGCAATGCTTTGTTCAGAAAAAAGTCTTTTTGAGCTTTTCTAAAGCCAAATTTTCGTGCATTTTGAGTCGCAAAATCATGATAATCGCTGCACCAAAGTGTGCAAGCTTAAGCAAACCACCTAGTAAGCATTGTAGGTCTAATTCGAGTTCATCCGAAGTTTTCGAATGTTTTCGGACCATGCTCTTTATCCACAGGTCGTTTCCTTCCTAGATCACAATTCCTTCAAGTATACAAAAAAACCCAGAACCTCCATCTAGAAAAAACGCATTGCAGATATTGAAAATATACTTGAGAACATCGTTTCACGTTTTCTCCATTGATAGTATCCAAAAAGTTTCCGACGCGTTTTTTGGATGGAGGTCATGGGCTTTTTTGTATACTTAATGGAATTGTGATCTAGGAAGGAAATGACGACCTGTGGATGAACAACATGATCGAAAAACACTCGAAAACGCTCGGATGAACTCGAATTAGACCTACAATGCTTAACTGTAGTTTGCTCAAGCTTGGCCACTTTTGTGTAACGATTATCATGATTTTGCGACACAAAATGCACGAGAATTTGGCTTTAGAAAAGCTCATAACTTTTTCAGAACGACGCATCGCAGATATAATTTGAGATCAGCTTTTTAAGCTCTGTCCATTGGTATAGATCAACTTTCGATCGCCAAAACGACGAAGCGAACTACCCTTGTAAGATACAGAGCGTAAGTGAGAAAAGCAGCAATAAGTTCTTCTGAAGCATTCGTTCAGCCACTTCATTTTTGTAATTTTTGTTTATTCACGGTTGTTCAGGTACACATATCCGACACTGATTTGCTTTCTTGCTGCTCGAACTGCGGCTGGGGGTAAACTACTCAAAACATGGTTGATTTCATTTCAAATACATCCTTAACTCAGATGCGGTGGTGGTTTTGCCGCTCGGGGATGGAAATACTTCGCAGCGTCGGGCCTTTGCACAGGAGGGCCATATGGTAATAAGGTTGGCTGAAAATATACAATTACTACTGAAAGGGCCGTGTAATTTAGAATTGCTGCAAACCATATGCATTCTATCCGTGTGGTGAACATATTAACCAAACCTACTATGGACCATGCCCGTGGGGCGGATGGGATACACCGAGTTGCCGTAAGATGTGTCAGTTTGAATATGGCAAAGAGTATGAAAGTGACAAGTTTTATGGTGCGTTCTTGCCTCTAACAAAACTACATTTTTCTAGAAACAACAGCTGTTGGAATTTCTACCACGCTTCTATAAGAAAAAAGAAAAGATGGTTGTTTTTCCTTTTTCAGGAAACAAGAACTATTATGTCAATGGAGATGAGTCTGACATCAGGAGAGAAATATATAGCAATGGACCAGTGGTCACAACTTTCCAGGTCTACGAAGACTTCAGTTACTATAAAAGTGGAGTCTATGTGGTATATGGTTTCGCAAATTTGCTGCTCTTTACTTCAGCCTTAATTGTAAGATGCTTGTTTCAAGCAAAAATATGGAGAACAGAAAGGAGGACATGTCGTAAAAATTATTGGATGGGGTGTGGACCGCACAAATGGTACTATACCTTATTGGCTGGTCGCGAATTCTTGGAACACTGACTGGGGAGAAGATGGTGCGCATGCAACATATAAATAAGTATATTTTGCTAGATAACGATAGATACAAAAAGTTTAGGTTTCTTCCGTATAATTCGTGGTCGCGGTGAATGCCAAATCGAAACATTTGTGATTGGCGGAGATATAAATCTCAATAAAACTCCTTGGTAACCAGTAATCTGAATAAATGTTTCCGCAGGCACGATTTACTACGAATTTTTCCAGAGTATTTATAAAAGTTTGCATATGTTTGAAAATGCGCAGACTGCGGCATACCCCGCGTAGACTTTATCAAAGACTGTCTAAGCTTAATCATTGCTCTTTACCGCATTTTCAGAGACCAGAAATTATTTTGTCTGAGCAGAGAGCCATGGTGCCGGCTCTAGATGTGATTTTTTAGATAATCAAAAACATAATAAACAAGGTCAGCAGTCCACAAAACAACCAAAAAAGTTAACGTCCGTTGCAAGTGTTCTGTCGTCATATAGGAAAATCAAAATTTTCAAGCAAATAGTACACTCAAATGGACAATATTGGTGCCATTTCACGCGAATTTTGAGGTGTCAATAGAGGAATATGTGTATGTGGCTTTTGCTTGCAGGGCTTGTAGGTTTTTGTGGTGAGAAGCTATAGAAAAAACACCGAGTAGTGATGGCAAAAGCATGAGACGAAAAGGTCAAGTAGATTTCAGCTCGATATAGTGTGCCCGCGGCACTTAAGAAATGCGGTATGTCGACCATTTGCATATTAGTGTCTCAATCTAAACTTCTAAAGGGGATGTAAGCAGCTCAAAGACATCCGAGCAAGCGCCTACTTAAGTTTTTGCTTACTTGTGTCTTGCCCGAAGGCGTTCATTTTACATAGCCCTGAAATCCATGAACTCCCATTCTTGCTGGGACACTGCCGCTAAGCCTGTAGAAAAGCGAATATGAGTTGAATGTATAAATAATATATTGGAGTCTCTGCCTAATTGAGGTGGTTTCGCAACATGTTTCACAAACCAACAAGATTCTTTCTCAGAGGGAGCTTGTCCAAATAAGAAATTCGATTAGACCTTAGAAATAGCGCTAAGCGTTTGAGACTACTTAGAATCGGTCCCGTACAGGGTTGAGCAAGTGGTCAGGCACAATTCCTTCAGAGACTTCACACTCCCTTCCCCTCCCACCCCCCTCCCCCCGCCCCTAAACGACCCTTCCGCTTTACCTCCAGGACCTCAGGCTGTAACATGTAAGAGGACGTATTCGAGGCGCACAGCTACTTACTTTGACTCTCACTCTTGATGAGGCTTTTGTCCGCGGAGCGCGGCAACTTCCTCGGACTTGAATTCTAGATTTCTGTCGTGCATTTCAACCTTTGCTCATCTTCTCCTTTCTTCCAGTGATAGGCTTTGTTTATTGTTGTTCACAACGAAGTCAATAATCACAATGTCTTGTTTTCTTCAAACTAAACCTACCTAACCCTGATATGGACCTGATATTTGCACCGTGAATAGTGTCGAAGACGATGTAAAAGGCATACGCAAGCCTCGATGTAGGTGGCTTGAACAGCGGGTTGTCAGCATTAAGCACTGAAGTACGTAAGAAAGAGAAAGTAATCGTAAGCAAATTTTGAATGTGACAGGTAGATGATACTCCTACGAAAGTCTCACTCTCACCCTACTCTGCTTTCTCGTAATTCGCAATGGTATTTTTCATATGAAAAAAGTAGTATCCAAAATAAATTCATCGGAAACACCATGTTCACAACTTGAACTCACAGGAAAATTACCTAACTTAGGTTGACCTTTTGAGAAGTGACTTACATGACTGGAATCAGCTTAAAACGCTGTTTCAAATCTGCTATTCTTATTGTTAGCTGCGAAGCGTCACTCTGAAGCGAGTTATGAGCATTTTTTTAAGCAGAGTTTGCGTTGACCGACTTACGGATGCTACAGTATCAACATCTAGGTGCATACTTTACAATGCCAAATGACCCATCTCAATATTATTTCGATTTTCCACCATTTTTTTAGGCAGATTTTCGTCTATAGGCCTTCTTTCCATATCTAATTGTATGTCAATGACACTTACTGCTAATAACTCGCTTTAGAGGAATGATTCCCTGCTAAGGACAGCTTGGAATCGCGTTCCGAGCTGATCCTTAATATATGTGTTGCATTTCAAGAGCCGACCTAAGTTAAGTGACTTCCCATGTCGGTGTAACAAACACGCAACCGGAGTTAGTATCAATTTAGCCAGTTACGATAACCTAAATAAATTCCCCTGTTCATCTAACCAATAATTATGTGCTTCTAGATACCGCAGTTCATGGCCATCATGCAGGTAGTTTGCGATAGATAGCATACGCAATGCGTGGAGCTTGAATCGCTCAATACTGAAAAACCGGAAACGGCAAGAGCAGTGCACAGCGTAACCGCCATGTTCTTGCTTTGTAGAAAAAATTTACACGATATTTTAGCCGGAAACTATGCTTAGGTATCATTCCCCAGACCATTTTTAATAAAGGATTGGCAGGCCATTCGTGGAACAAATAAGGCGACAAAGAAGCACCGACCCATGAAAATGACGGAAACGAAGAGACATACTTATAAGTAGTTATGCAGCGCAATTTATGCAAAATAACTAATTACAACAATTTTGTCATAGATTGAGAGCATCTACGTCAACCTTTTAGTACAGTCGAGTAGATTTTCTGCTTAATATAGCGTGCTTGCACTGTAGGTGTAATGCGGTAGAATTTGCGCGTGAAAATATGTTAAGCGGAAAATCTACTCGACTGTAGCTAGTATTTTCTAGATTTCTAGCCATTTTGACACCTCGAGTGCAAGTAGTCGACAAAAGTCGAGGAATGCTGCGCAGGACTTTTCATGACAATATGAGAAAGAAGAAGATACACAAAGTTGGAGATGCAAGAAAGAATTCGTCCGAGGAGGTTGCCGCGCTCCGCGGACAAAAGCCCGGCCAAGGGCGACGTGCCAAAGTAAATAGCTGTGCGCCTCGAATACGTCGTCAAAGAGGACCTACTTTTACTGGAAGGTTCTCGTCCCGTGGAATTCTGTAGGCACGCCTTTCTGCGATTGCACGACTGCGCACTACAAGCAACTTGACAGCAAATTTTGGATCTGTAGGCCTGTTTTTAGAGCTGTAATCTCCACACGGGTGGAGTGTTTGGCTTCAAATCTCCAATATAGCAAGAGCCCTCGAGCTCAATACGCATACTAAAAAAGAGGGATTTTTGAATACTGTAGGGAAGTTAAAGGGGTCAGGAACAAGGCTACAAAAGCTCAGGCAGCCTGACCTTTTAAAGGCTTGTCTCTTGCCTGACCACATTGAGTTCAATTATTCTAAAAAGGTTTTTCCACCCAATTTTCATGTATTTCGCTCGCTGGACTTGTTTAGGCCTTGTGGTAATCCATGGAATCGCAGCATTCAAGGTGAAAGCGCCGGCTGGACTTTCGGCAACACTTCTTGACCATTATTCCAGAGCGATGTGAAGCCTGATTTCTAGTATAGACTGGCAGAAAACATTACTTTATTACGAGTATAAAATCTGACTTCTCTCGCTCTTGAAACCGAGTCAATCATGTTTGATAATCACCCTTTTTAGACTATTAGAAAACTAGAAAATGCTGTAGCTGGTTTGTAGAGTTCATAGAGGTGATTTGACATGCTGATTACAAATGACACCCATTCTACACTGCAAGCTTCCTTGTCACCCTGTGATATGTCAAAGTAAGAGATGAAGATTTGGATTTTAGTTGAAACTTCGATTGTGCAATCAATCAGTATGCTGTTCACGACTCTTCCTTCAGTTTGAGATTGCGATAATCACCGGACTAGCGCTTTTCTTTTCTTCTTTAGCTCAATCCTAGCATCTTTTCAATTTTCTGAACGGATTCGATTCTCAATTAAGACTCCCTCCCTCTCAATTTTACCCCCATACGACTCCCCAGGTCGGTTACGCTTAACGCCAACTTCACCCTTGTCCCTTAGCAAACCTCCGCATAGTAGCTCAGCTGAAGCAGGCGTAAGGAGATCTCGCGGCGCCTCAGCCATGTATCAGTTGGGCCATCGTTCTCGGTACGGACGGTTTTATAGACAAGAAGACCATACGCGGTTTTAAAGGAAAGCAGTATCAAAAAAAAAGATTTCGCGTAACAAACGCGGAGATAAGAACATCTCACAATGTTTCAACTCATAAGCTACTGCCGGACGAAGCGCAAAGCCTGGGGACAAGCGCGTTTTTAGTAGCCGCAGAACGCAAGAGGTACAAAATTGATAACGGTAAACGGTAAAATCAATAGAAAGATTATTCGTTGTTCTCAACCTAGGCAGCCTCCTGAAAAAAGGCTCAAGCATTTTGCGAGAATTTTATCATTTCCCAAAGACAGAATTTTTTACCTCCATAGCTGTAAGCAACTTTTCATCGGTCCTTTCCATCCGTACGCTCGAAAGTCGTGCAAATTTTTGAGCATTCGTGGTGTCACTTCAGCTCACGTTTCCTTGAAGGCAACCCACAATTTTAGTCTGCGCCTTGCGAACACGTCTGCGTAAGTCGAGTCTATGACAGGCATCGTTCTTACGGATCTGGGGCAAAAAGGGTCAGAATATCAGCTTACGAGACTTACTTGAGAAGGTGAGTGCAGACTATCTGCGCTGCTGAATCTTATTACGGGTCTCAATCTAGTATTACGTTTATAGTGGGCAAAAGTAATTTTGAGGTGATGGGAACTTCAACGCTGCTTTTGCATTTGCTATTTAAGGCAATAAACCTCTTTTTTTTTGAAGGATTAAAATGCATTCATACTTTGTTTTGAAAAAAGATGTTCGAATTTCAAAAGAGCACCACCTCCTTTCGGCAACATATAGTCCTCCACCTTCTGCCCTTTGATCTTTCTTCCCTCACTATTCACACGAGTATTTATTCTACCTCGTCACAATAGTCGATACAGCGTTACTATAGAGATTCTTTAGATAGACGAGGTAACCGTATTCGCAGAGTCCCCTACGATATCGTATCATATTAAAAAGTATGAAGGTGCTATGGCGGCCGGCCAAACGAAGCAGCATGAAAACTATAATATTCTAGAATGTTGTATAGGCCGTCCGTGCTGCTTACGGTGAGCAACCCTATTGCGTACATTGAAGACAGTTCGCGACTGGAAGAAGCGCAGAGAAAACATGCGGCGAGAGTGCACGAGCAAAGAGGAGTGACGCGCAATGCACACCTTGCGCACTCTCCGCACCCTGCGCGGACGGCCTACACCTCTTTTGTTTAACGCATTGACGACCAAAGCTTTTCTCGGACCAGCCAACATTCAGATAAAATTACGCACAATTTCATCTACAGTACACCTACAGTAGCATTGGAAAGCTGACAGAAACATTAGAAATTGTATCTAGATCCACAATAAAAAAAACTTCTAGGGTTGGTTTGACGCAAATTAGTGGCCATTCCAATGAGAGTCATGGTGTTTCAAGCCTTGACACCAGAGGTGCGATAGTCGGAGCCGATTCTCCGCCTACCTTCACTTTTGAGCTGGTACAGGGTGACCACCTTCACTTTTGGGTTTGAAAATTTTTTTTGCTAAAGCTCAAAAGAAGAAAAATAAGCAAAAGGAATGTAAAAGAAAGTATTAAGAGCATATATCTATGTAGTAGGCCGATCCAGACAGTAACCGCCGAGAACCAGAATTTCGAATGATAAAATAATGAAAAATCGTTAAAAATCATTCCACTGTTACAAATCTGCTGGCTGAAGACCTCCGCAGTTGCGACTTTATAGGTCTTGAAGGTTAAGTGTTGTTCTATCAGACAATAAAAGAATCAGTATGATTTGAGTAGTGGCCGCCGAGAACGAGAATTTTGAAAGACCTTAAAAATCTTCTCAATTTTAGGTTGCTTAATGACAACTGACATTTAAACTCTTATAAATCCGGACTTTGAAGGTGTGTGATGTTGCGACTTTATAGGTTTTGTAGGGTGAGGTTTGCCCTATCAGAATATGTCTTAGCTGTACCGATCCATTGAAACATCGTCGAGATCCAGGCTCTTAAAAAAACAGGTAAAAAACCGTTTTTCAGCTTATAACTTCTTCAGAATTGCATAATCCATGTTGCGACTTTATTTGTTGGATTCTCCTCATCAAGAGCTTTCAGATGATATATAATATGTGTGGGATTCAATGTTTCTTGCGACTCTAACCCGGGGTGGAGTACTCCTCTTCACTAATTCCCCACCCCGCCCTTTTCAATGTATTGGCGGGAGGCCGCCAGTGGAGAATTAGTGAAGAGAGGTACTCCACCCCCGGGCATATGCCGTGGGAGGCGTGAATCCCTCATATATTATATATCATCTGAAAGCTCTTGATGAGGAGAATCCACTTTGCAATTTTGAAGAAGTTATAAGCTAAAAAACGGTTTTTCACTTGCTTTTTTAAGAGCCTGGATCTCGGCGATGGTTCAATGGATCGGTACAGCTAAAAAAATATTCTGATAGGGCAAACCTCACCCTACAAAACCTATGAAGTCGCAACATCACACACCTTCAAAGTCCGGATTTATAGAGTTTAAATGTCAGTTGTCATGAAGCAACCTAAAATTGAGAAGATTTTTGAGGTTTTTCAAAATTCTCGTTTCGGCGGCCACTACTTAAATCAAACTGATTCTTTCATTGTCTGGTAGAACAACACTTACCCTTCAAGACCTATAAAGTCGCAACTGCGGAGGTCTTCAGCCAGCAGATTTGTAACAGTGGAATGATTTTTCACGATTTTTCATTACCAGGTGGACCCGTTTGGCGCGCAATTTCTGAGGGATCCACTCATCGAATCTGCTCGTGCTTTTGCCTATTGGACTTTTATGCGGGTAGCATGCGCTGTGCAAAATTTGAGCCCAGGAGGTTGGCTGGATCATGCTCTACGATTTTCGTAACAGACACACACACAAAGTCACGTAAACACCCTTATCCCGTTATTATAAGTCATGATTTTATCATTCGAAATTCTGATTCTCGGCGGTTACTGCCTGGATCGACCTACTTTCTTCGCTGTACATTATAACAAAATTTAGTTAATAAAATACGTACAATTTCTCCGATTTTACTTCCAAACACACTATAAGCATTTATTTTAGATATTTATGACGCTGTATACATAAATAATATGCTTTCAATCAATGATTTCTTTTGCATTTGTTTTGCTTATTTTCCTCGCACTGGCGGCAACGACCTGGAAGGATAGACGAATGCTCCCCCCCCCCCGGTCGACGTTTTTGGAGGTGAATGTCCGGCACTACCACCTCCACTTTTGGCCGGCCAGTGGTAGCTGGGACCACCTTCACTTTTGGTGGGCCCGGCTCTCCCCATCGCACCTCTGCTTGACACACCATGTGTGTCAAGCGGTCGTCAATCTGTTAATGTGAACTAACAAAACTGACTGCAAAATCCGCATAACCGAAAGGTGAGAAGATGTGACAAAACTTCGAATCCAGTGCTTTTTCCATACTCTTGCTCAGTGCAGGCAAAACATAAAGAAAATTGGTGGAAGGTTACTCTGAGCTGGGAAATCAATGACTTGTTTATTTCAACTAATTGAGTGTTTTGGCCATAGAATAGCACACTTTCGGAATTCTCTGTGGTTTTAGCTACATGCTGGCTTTTTGTGCAACAAAGTGAGCAGGTTATCCATTATTATAAACCACCTTCGCCCCTCCTCCTCCTCTTTTTCCTTAATGAGGAAAGCGGGGAACGATGCGGAGAGTTGAATTCCTACTTGATTTTGTTTAATTTGCTTGAAAATTGTAATGAATCTTATATATAAAGCTCAATGTCTGTTTGTCTGTATGTATGTATGTATGTATGTATGTATCAGTGCCCCCCCCCGAGAATGGGTCGCGAAATTTTTGAAAGTTACTTATATGGGTTATAAAAATGTGCGAGTGACTTCTTTTTACTTGTAAATAATTAATATAATTTTTGAAATTTTTTAAAAATTCAAATTAGCCTTGTAAAAAAATTTTTCGGGGGCGTGGCTGACGTCACGCCCACTTTTTCTTGATTTTGGGGGCTATGGGGCCGCAAAAAATTTGAGAAGCACCACAAAAAATTTTTCGGAGTGCTGACCGCCACTGGTATGTATGTATGTATGTATGTATGTATGTGCGTATGTTCCGAATAGGAAAATTCATTTCTGAACCGATCCGGACCAAACTTGGCACACATACACTTCGGGCCCCGGCGGGTGTCATAGGCTACTTTTCGTCATCGATTTCATCAATTTTTGTCTATTATTTTGCAGAGTTCACTACGGGGCTGGGAGTTGGCACAGGGGATAATCGAGCATGCTGATTACGAATACAATATTAGATTTTAAAATCGTCCATTACTTTTATCGATTTTATCGATTTTTGCAACGTTTGAGCTATGGGGTCGGGAGTCGACACAGGGGGGAGGGTAAGTGGGCACGCTGATTTCAACAATAGGGGGATAGGAAATTGGCATGTAGGACTGGGAAGGAAAGACTGCACAGGGATAGGAATGGGATCTTTATTATTTTGACAGGGCCGGGCGAAGCCGGGTATGCCAGCTAGTAGTACTATAATATTCTATGCATTTTTGGTTCTAACATTTGTTCTTAGAAAGCACTGTCTTCCAAGTATCATTAAGCTATCGATATCTCACAAGAAATCAATTTATTGGAGCTACTCTCATTTTTTCCACGGAAAAGTTACATGGCGCTTACCCCTCGATTCAACATGGCGGCTGGAGGCCAGGACTTCGTGACCTAATCAAGGCTAGGTAAAGATCAGAGAGCACGCGCGCGGGAGAGACGCAGACTGCGTTGCGGACGAGAGAGGCCTTAATTAGTCAGAAAGCCCCGCCTCTCAGCCGCCAAGCCTGTTGAGCTTACATTCTACGTTGATACTCTTTGTTATACTTATGAGCATCCCATTACTATAGGCAATCAAAGTTCTACACTCTGTATTACATCTACGTGCTGATCGCACAAGAACTATTAGGTCGTTTCATAAGTTCGTCGACTTTTTATTTTTGTCGCCGTTTTGCGATGAAGCGGTTGGTTTACGGCAAAGTACCTATACTATGAAAAGAGAAAATCTTGCCTTACAAGAACTGTTGTTCGTTTTTGGAGCAAACTTGAATCCCCTTTTTTTACGACTTATCGAAGCAAAAATTTTTCAGAGGCAAAAATTCGCGATTGCGGCAACTGCAACTTTCGATCCGTATACAGAGCCACAGGTGGGAATTTTTCGTCTGAAGTTGTTATGAGCGATGAGAAACAACTGTTTGCGGTACTACGGTGCATATAAAAGTAGTCTCCATATCCAAAGAGAGGCTATAAAGAAAGATTGAGCGCACGTTTACCATGTGTGTAGATGTTTTGAGTTTGGCACAATTTTAAGAAGTTCCCACGTCAAAAATTTTTTTGAGAAAGCGTAAAATGTTGGTCAGAGCTTGTACTTATACATCTACACCATTTAGAAGAACGTATCCATTCCTCAAGTTCCGATAGGAGGACCGACACATTGTGTCGCTGAACAACGCGCCAAACTCAAGCGGCAGCAGTCAAAGACAACAACCATTGGGACCTTGTTCAAACGGTTCTATGCATATTGGCATGCTGCAAATTTGTCAGTGTTTCAATCTTGCTTGCTACTATCCATCCCGCCTACCTATGACAGAAACATCTTGCGGAATACGGACCAAATGCGGAAACTGCAGTTGCCGCAATCGCCAATTTTTGCCCCTCAAAAAATTTTGCTTTGATAATTCGTAAAAGAAGGGGATTCAAGTTTGCTCCAAAAACGAACAACAGTTCTTGTAGGGCAAGATTTTCTCTTTTCATTGGTATAGGCACTTTGCCGTAAACCAACCGCTTCATCGAAAAACGGCGACAAAAACAAAAAGTCGACGAACTTATGAAACGACCTAATACTTCGGCACAGCACATATGACTATAATAAATTTTATTGCTTGTTTTTCATACAAATAATGAAGCTACTATTGTAAATACCTCATTTTTTCTACTGGAGCGTGATCATTATAAAGATTCTTCTTTCGAATGGCCTAATCAAATTGCAGTGATTTTCAAAGGGGGGGGGTTCACTTTAAAGGATCAAATTCTACATTTCTGAGTATCCTTTTTTCAATGAATAATCAAAAACCTATTGATCACGTATCTTTGCCGAAGTTCACTTCTCTATGAGTAATGCCTTACTTTCTTTCTTTTCATCCAAGACACTGTTATTTTTTAAATGAGAATCAGTGATATGAATCAGTGGAGCGAGTGACCTTTATCAAATGCAATGTTTTTGGCGCCTAAGTAACTGAACCTTTATCAGGTTATTTTACATTATACTAGCTGGCTTACCCGGCTCCGCCGTATGTTCCGAATAGAAAATTCCATTTCTTAACCGATCCGGACCAAACTTGGCACACATACACATCGGGTCCCGGCGGGTGTCATAGGCTACTTTTCGTTATCGATCGATGTCGATTTTAGGTCCGGATCGGTTCAGAAATGGAATTTTCTATTCGGAACATACGTACACACAGACATACAGACAGAAAGACAGACAGACAGACAGACAAACAGACATTCAGCTTTATATATAAGATTGCAAGTTACCTGGAACTTGCTTGTTCTTTCAATACCGTAAAAGCAGCATGATTATATGAGAAATCTTTATTATATAGTGCAATCTTGACCAATAAGCTCAGACAATCGATCATTAGCTGATTGTTTCCTAAATTGCTAAATTTGCAAGTTTTCATAGTCAAAGTTCGTGAAGGCACATGCTTCAACATCTCCCATGAACAAAGAGCACATAAGGCGGTCAGTTGTTCCGGGAAACGATGTAGATTTCTTGAAAGCACATTACGTATAAGCATTATATGATCCAAAAAATGGACATTTTGAGTTAGCCACACGCACTAGCCACTAGGCAAGGTATTATTCGCTTCAATAATTTTTTGAATCATGTTTTTTTCTGCAACTGAAACCTTGAAAAAAAATTTGAGCTAGCTAACCGCGAATAAAGCATTTGGAAAATCGTCAATAACTTTCCGTTTATCTATTTACGTTTGCAGAATTCAATCAAGTAGATAATAATCACAATAAATGCGTGTCGGTGATTAGCTTATGAAGCACAACCCGTACAGTTATCTCTCAATGATTCAGACTTTGCATCCATAGGCAAATTGTAGCGGGCCTGAGTTATCGAACAATACGAATTTTACTAAGAGGAATGAGAAAAGGAGCGATAGCTGTTCCTTGTACTTGTTTTGACGCACTGTGCAAACTTATCATTGTTCTTACCAGATAACTGGTAACAGCCAGATAGTTTCCATATCAAAACCTCTGAAGGAATGTGCAAAATATGCTGAACAAAATTCAATCATTAATGGTGGAGACGGAGAATATTTAAAGTAAATTCAAGACTTTTTGGTAGCAAAGCTGGAAAATAAATAGAAAAAATTTTTTTCTCAAATACGGTAGTGTATACTCAAGCATACTTAACGCCGCCCTTATAACAATCTTCCCTTACTATTACCCTAATTCCACGCGTATAAGCCGTCCCTTTTTCGGTTTTTCAAACGTGCCGCTCAGCCGCCTCGTCGTGTTTCGGAAAACGAGACTTATGCCTCACGACTCCCAGGCAATATACAGCGCTGTATATAGTTTTTTTGTTTATGAACTCCTTCGGAATGTCTTTGCTGGTCAATTCAAAAAAAAATCCCCCGCGGCTTATACTGAAATTAGGGTAGTAGATGTAGGTAAGAGAAAGAAGTTCAAGTCCAAAAAGCCTAAATTAAACTCAAGACTTTTGGTAGGACAAAGCTGCAAAATAAAGTAAAAAATCTTTTTTCCTAAATGCGGTAGGCGTATATTCAGTGCTGCACTTACAACAATCTTTCCTCTCTATTAGTAAGTCTAAGTAAGAGAAGACCTTGAGCGGTTCCAATTGTATGTCTTTTCGAAGCTATACGATACCGATCATCTATCTTTAAAATCGTTACATTCTGCAGGAGTTCGCCAAATTTTGCGTCGCATCGCCATTTTGCTCTAGAGTGGACGAGTTCTGAATCCAAAAAGATCATTCAACTCAGGGATCGACGAGTTGCATGTTCTAGTATATGGGAAAACCTGTTTAGGTACGGTAGTCCGCCAAATTTAACGGATTTTTCAGATTTTTGCTTAGGGTAGGTTACTCGTTGTGCAATCCATAAGCACTCTGAGTAACCTACCGTAAGCAAATATTTGGGAAAACTTGAGTAATTGGAGCGATTATCGTACCCAAGCAATTCTTCGATGCTGCTTTTGGATTCAGAAGACGTTCATCAACACACAGCAATGCGATGTGGCGGAGTGCGGTAATATTTTGAATAGTGCTTTGCAGCATCAAACTTTTATTACGCATACCTACTACTTCATAGCCCACTGTGCCGCAAAGTCATCAAAAATCAAACGCATATCCAAACAAGTATGAAGTCAATTGTAAACTTGCTGCGCACATTCTTGAGCACGATATCTTTGACATCGAGAAAAGAATAGTAGTTTAGATTTGCTTTGCAACAGTGAAAGCCGATAAACGAAGAAAAACTGTAAGTGGAATAATGGGAGCACTTGATTACTGCAAAATTATCCTAAGTCTTTTCATATGGCTTAACTTTCTTGGTCATGCTCATGCTAGCAAAATTATCAATCGTTCTGTAACTATGGACTCGAAACCGCTTTGCACACTTGCCAAAACATCTTGGTCATGTGGTCAACAATTTTGAATGTGTGATCCGTCCAACCTAAGACAATTTTCAACTTGGGAACAGGAAAGAATAAGTTCAGGCTTGTTTATACAATGTGTACAAAGCGGTTTCGAGTCTCTTGGTCATAGATTGAATGATTGATTGTGTAATGCTGACAAATTTATTGCTGGGTGTGTCTCGGGTTTAACTTGAAGTTGCTTGAGACTTTCTTTGGAAGAAGCTCCTTAGAGTAATCCGCAAGATCATCTCACGTGCGACATTCTTGGAGAATACGATTTGTTTTTTAGGTGAAAGGAAGGTTATTCGCGAAGCGCCAACCTTTGCCTACTAGTTTGCAATGCTACTACTCTTCCTCTTGCTGACGAGCATACCAGCTGGAAAACCATTTATAGGAGGCAAGTTGACATTTATTAACTTGTGTATGCGACGAGGGTAAAATAGAAAACACACTTGAAGCTTTTGTTTACAGTATGTAACAATAGGTTTTACGCCGAAGGAGAAAACTTGAAGAGGTTTCTATTATTTTTTTGCTTATGGATAAGTTGTCACCAAAAACCCGCAACATTGCTCTTGCACGAAAACACACTTAAATCTGTGGGATGCTCAGTTGCATGGAGAAATTACCTTACAAAGCATAAGAGATTCGGCTAACGACTACCTCTATAAATCAGTCGAGGTTTTTTTTTATGTGGCATTGACTACGGTCTATTTTATGCGCGTCCAATTTTTTTTAGAGAATCCGTTTTCCATAAACATCGCAGTACCGTTCGAAACCCTTGTCTCTTGCTTTTGGCGTAAGCTCCGGTTATCATAGAACCCAATTTAATTTGTAGTAACGTACCTAGAAAAGATAACAACTGTGAGATTCCTTCTTTCCGCTTTATTTGCCTAAAATTCACGAATAAGAGACGAGATTTTTCAAAAATCTGATTGTATTATTTGCTGGGAAGTTGTGGCTAAAAAATGTTCATCGCAATGTGCCGTTATAAAATTTTAAACTTGAAAATTCTCAACAAAAATATCCCTACAATACCGCTCACATTTTTTGAAAAAAAGACGCGAATGTATGGACATGTATGGACATGTCCGTACATGTCCATACATGTCCATACATTCGCGTCTTTTTTTCAAAAAATGTGAGCGGTATTGTACGTCGTCGTATTCATAGGTTTATTGATCACTAGTTAGCGACACATGCGAAAACATCCGATTTTTTTAGAAGAACTTAAGAAAATCGCAAAAAACGATGAAGTTGAACATTTGACTGGTCAAGCGCTTGTGGACGGGTGTATGCCAAGATGAACGATAGCTGGAAATAAGCATACTGTACTCGTGCGGTTGTCAATATGCCGCGCCTAAAGTCCTATTTTTTGAAGCGATATGTTCTTCACTGGGTTGAAAATGATGTCCAACAGTAAGAATAAGGCGGTACCGAGCTCCCAGCGTTTTTTCCAAAATTTTGAATATCATCAGAACGTAAATATAGAATCTAGAGAATCTTTGACCTACGCAACGCACATGGCTGGCACAATCTATCGTTCATGTTGGCTGCCCCCCCTTGTGGACTACATAAACTCACACCAAAACCTATACAAGGTGCCGTAAAAAGCTTTGAAAAAATTTTGATACCAATGCTTGCTGGACCTTTTTATAGATATCTTTCAGGCAAAATATAAACCGGGAATTGAAAAATTTGTCCGGTCACGTATAATGAGATCCAAGTACCTCGAGGACCCACTTGCAGCAGAGTTGATGGAGCGCAGAGAAATTGTTGGAGAAGACCCACTTCCTGAAAGGTGGGAGTATAAACCGATTTTTGATGCGTTCGGAGCGCGTGCGCACTTGAGTCTCATATCGACATGGTCATATCTGGGCTCCACTTGGTTTGGATATATTTTTTCCCTCTTTGTACTATGCACATCAGCGTAGTTAGTGAGATGCTCAGTACAAGAGTGAATTATGCAAATGGTATTTGTGTAATAAGCGTCATAAGTGATTTGAATTAATAGTCATCGCGATCTTCGAGCACTATGTATGAGTAGTTTTATACGATTTGTGGGTATCAATATATCGAACGAGTAGTCGTTTCTTATAAAGCAATACTTCTTCGATGGATTGAAAATGGTGTCATAAACTAGAAATTAGGGTTCACTGAGCTCCTTTTTTTCTCCAAGCTTTTTGGCTTTAATATAGCGTGAATATGATTTGAGAGACGTTAGACCTAACACGCATATGGCTGGCATAAATTATCGTTCATGTTGGCTGCCCCCCGGCAAGATGTCCATGCTAAGAGCCATTTCACAGGTAAAAAAAATCGGCAGATAGTACGCCAGTATCGAAATACCATGCATGTATAAAAAATTCTCCGGACTTTTCATAGCTTCGTTTGGTTTCGTAAACGTGGAGAAAATTCGAATTCGGCGAAGCCTTATTTAATGCAAGGCAAGTTACCATCGCAGCTCGCAGCTATTTGGCTGTTGGCAAAAGTTTTTAAACCATCGCAACATTCCTTTTCTCTATTTCTTTGTCACTGATGCTTTTTCCACAAGCGAAGGTAGTGGAACTCTGAGCGCTTAGATATCCTTGACCACCAGTGGCTCAGGCCCTTGGAATGTTTAACGGGTGGGAAACATTTAGAAAGTTTCAAGAGAGCTCAAATTTAACGTTATCTTGAGTTCCGTAATCATTCAGTGAACAACAAGTTACGCAGATTCCGCTCTAGTTGATAAATAAGATTTGCTGTTACTTTTTCCGAAATGACGGCGAATTACTTTATTGAAAATTCCTGATTGATATGTGAAAAGAGTATCGCGGCTTGTTTATGATCTTTTCTTTTCAGAGTTTCAGGCTTTGATTTTTTGCAAATTTTCAATAAAAAAAATCGAGTATACTGAACGCAATCAAAAGAACTTTGAACTAAAACCATTTCTACAGGCATCGATCAGCATGATTTTTCGCTAGAAAGAGGGAATTATGGAACCTTGATCCAATCTTATCGAGAGTTCAAACTTTTCACTTTTTTGAGGGGACCTTAAAAACAACAACTTTTTTCTTTATTAGCTCGTGGCGATATGACAGGGCTTATCTTTGCTTCGTGGAATGCACGTGATTTCTTTCTTTCAAAAGTTCCGTGCATATATAGCGAAACTGGCGAAGATTATGGTATAGCGTCTTGCAAGAATGATTGCAACTTATTAGTACACACCAGCTTCAACTGTATAAAGGCAATAAAGATTTACCTGCTCCGCTGCGAACTGTATTACAAGGCACGCAATGTAAAAATAATTTCCTACTGTGGAAAATAACAGAAAAAATAATAAAGAAAGACAGGAGAGAGCTGCGCTTCGCATATAAAGTTTACGTTTTCAGTTTCGATTCACGTGAGCACTGGCCAAAGTGCGCTGAAGTGATTGGTCACATTCGGGACCAGTCCAACTGTGGTGAGCATTTCCTTTTGCCAACATTCACGTCTTTGCCAAAAAACTTGTTGAGCTTTGAAAGTCAACGTTTCCAACTTCGTTACAGCATCATGTTGGGCCGTAGCAAACGTCGAAGTTATGTCAGATCGCTTATGTATCCAGTCTGATGCAAAATATAAAGTAAGTCTGGAACTGTCATCATTCGTACCTACTGTGAAACTTAATTTTTAACAATAAAGATTTTAAAGGCAGCGGGTCGGCATGACAGCTTTGGGTTATCCATCATTATTGGTTCTTCTGGGTGAGCTGAGGCCAAGACTATGCTTTGGAGCCTCAAAAGATATCAATAATCCGCTTTTCCAGACGTGAAAAGCGCTGAGGGCGGACGGCGTATGACTGCCCTCTAGAGCGCAGTTGGCTCGTGGGTACGGTGGATACAGTATCTCCACTCACGAGCCAATCGCGCTCTATAGGGCGGATACGCGGCCCGCCCTCGAGCGCTTTTTACGCCTGGAAAAGCGGGTTATTGATATCTTTTGAAGCTGCAAAACACAGTCTTGAATTCAGCTCATCCAGGAGAAGAGAACGATAAATATCGCGAAGCTGTCATTCTGCCGTGCCGCTGCCTTCAATGAACAGCTTTTTGCACAATTTTCTTCTTCATTTTGGAATCTTAAGCTAAGTGTTGCCCCGTCTTGCACTGAAGCGTTTGAAGATAAAACTATAGCGTGTAGAACTATAGCGCAGAGTTTGCTAGACATGTGCACTTTCAATTTGTGATGACCGCTGACAATGGGCCGAAATTGTGTAAATCTAGAAAATGTTTTCAGAAATACTCGCTACCAACAACTACAATACCGCTCCTGATCTGTGGAAAAAGAATCACCACACTTTGCCGGTGTTCGCCGAACTTCGCGTTGCATCGCCCTTGCTTCAGAGTGGTCGAATTCTGAAAGTACCATTTAACTCAGCTTGACGAAATGCATCTTCCAACATATAGAAGTGTCTGTTCGCGCAGGACAGTTGGTCAAATTTCAAAGACTTTCGAAATTTTTGCTTACGGTAGGTTTATGTTGTGCAATGACTGAACACTCTGAGCAACACTACGTTGAGCAAGGAAATCAGATCGACTTTAGTGCCCAAACAGGTACTATGTATAAAAGGATGCATCTCGTCGTGCTGAATTGAATGGCCCCTTTGGATTCAGAATATGTCCATTCTGAAGCAAGATATGGCGATGCAACGCGAAGTTCGGCAAATTAAGGCGAAATGCTGTGGTTTTACAAGTTAGGAGCGGTAGTGTATGCTAGAATGCTTATGTTTAGACGATTGTCGAAATACTCTTAAAATAACGTTGTTGGTTACTTCGCAGTAGGGGGGAGGGGAGGGATGTTTTAATGAATAGGAGTGGATTGTATGAAGATATCATGATATCATGATTATACTATTATTATAAACACAGAATCTTTTTCACTGCTTATCATCTTAAAAATAAACAAGCTCTTTGAGCTTCATTTCACGACTCAGTAATTATCCCTTAACTGAAAGCGGTAAGCTGAAACTATTGAGTGTTGTTTAGGTACACCTTCCGACACTGACTTGCTCGCATGTTGTGGATCATTCTGCGGCTTTGGGTGATATCTATTAACAATACTTATTTTCCCTTTAACCTTTTTGATCAGATGCGAGGGTGGTTATACTAACCGCGGCTGGCCCTACTTCAAGGCATCTGGGATTTGCACAGGAGGCCCATATGGTGATAAGGTTTTGAGTGAAGATAAAGGCAATGGATTGGCAAATTGGACCCTTCTCCCCTTTCGGGGGTGAGTGACTTCGTGAACGATAGCATGTGCCAGCCGCCAGCTGGGTACCGTACGCGACGCGCTGAACGCTCCGCCCCCTGGTGTGCTAGCGTAGGAATGCGTTACAGTCATCAGAAAAACTATCTAATATTTCATATGCTTCTTCTGTTTTTTGAATCAAGAATTTGCAAAATTTTGTATTAAACAAGAAATCAGATTTTCTCAACTATTATTTTGAACTAGTTCGCAAGCTCCTTTTCGATCTATTTCACTTTCTTGTTTTTAATAGGTAGTTCGTTTTAGTTATTTCATTGAGACTCTAATTGTAAGAAGAGTTTGCTTCCAAAAGTCTCCCAAAAAATGTTTTACTTTACGTGATTTACGTTTGTCACCAAATCTTATTTTCTTCCTTATACACGCAGTGATTTGGTTCCAAAAAGATCAACTCGTAGAATAGAAATTGGATTCTCTTTTTTGTCAAAAGAGTAAGCTTCAAGACTGCAATCATAGATGAAATCAGATTTCATTGCACCAGTTTCTAGAGAAAATCAAATTACGATTAAGCGATTTTCGCTTCATACACAGAATAATCTTGATGAATGGTGTAGATCATTACTTTTGGCAATTTCACAAAATCAAAAATCTGCTTGTGAACTTGGTTAAAGATGTGAAGTCACTCAGGCAGTCATGCCTGAGGGATTGTAGATTGGTTTCACACTCCAATATTGAATACTAGCTGGCTTACCCGGCTCCGCCGTATGTTCCGAATAGAAAATTCCATTTCTTAACCTATCCGAATCAAACTTGGCACACATACACTTCGGGCCCCGGCGGGTGTCACAGTCCACTTTTCGCTATCGATCGATGTCGATTTTATCGATTTTTTGCAAAATTTGAGCTAGGGGGCTGGAATTTGGCAGGGGGGTGTAACCGAGCATGCTGATCACTCCCACGGGGGTGATCAGCATGCTAATATTGTATTCGTAATCAGCCTGCTCGATTATCCCCTGTGCCAACTCCCAGCCCCGTAGTGAACTCTGCAAAATAATCGACAAAAATTGATGAAATCGATGACGAAAAGTAGCCTATGACACCCGCCGGGGCCCAAAGTGTATGTGTGCCAAGTTTGGTCCCGATCGGTTCAGAAATGGAATTTTCTATTCGGAACATACGTACAGACAGACATACAGACAGACATACAGACAGACAAACAGACAGACAGACAAACAGACATTCAGCTTTATATATAAGATCAATGGACAGACTCGGTCATTCATGCCTTGAAAAAGAAATACCCTTGAATCACGATCAGCACATCAATAGTTCATAACTGGCACAAAAGAAAAAAGAAATTAAAACAAGATTCTGTAAACAGTCAAGCTTTCCGAGCTCGCAACAAGCTTAGAATTCACTATCAGAAGCTGCTTTCAATTGACTAGTCAACAAGGCCATGAACCAGTAAGCTATACCGTCGAGAACTCGTCCATCTAGCGATAGGCCGGGCTAACGGCACGCACCTTATTGACTGCTTGTCTAAGCGCGCGCTATCGTTCATAAAGTCCGCCACCCCAATTTTGGTGGTGTTAGGTATAGTCGATTCGTTGACCGCATGGACTGAACTTCACTACGGAGCACGCGCCGCTTGCCCTAGTACAATTCCGCCGTTGTACAAGTCATGTTCTAGCGATAATTTAGCCTCGCCGGGCGTTGTCCGCAGCGTTTAAGCAGTCCGTGCGGTCAACGAATTTACGATAATAGACTCCCCAAGTACACTGAAGGGTCCATTCTGCCGATACCTTTGGTCAGCTTAATCCCAGAAATATGGTATAATATAATTTAGAAATCCTGCAAACCATATGCATTCTACCCGTGTGGTAAACATGAAAATCAGACTTATTATGGACCATGTCCCTACTACAATTGGGTAACACCGACATGCCGCAATATGTGTCAACTCAAATCTCGCAAGAATTATGAAAGTGACAAGTTTTGGGGTATGTTTTTAACTACAACGTATTTGATTCATTACACAAATGTATGTGATAATCTTCACTATCAAAGTAGCCATTCTACGCTAGTTGCACCGTTATTGCTCTACAGTCAAACGCGCCGAAGGGATCCGCGCCATGAGGCGCGTTCACTAAGGAGATAGTAGCAAGGGAAGGAAATAGTAGACGCGAAGTGAAGCACCCATAACTGCTTTTTAGAACTGGGTGTGGCTTGTGCCCCTGAAATCAGGGGGGCTGTCACAAACACAAGACTTAATTTATCTATTTACTCCTAACGTTTATGTGCCGCTTTGGAAGAGATTGAAACGTAGGATGTTTCCATTATGACTGATTAGCTGCAATTCGGGTTCCTTCTTCCTGTGCCAGGTTTAGAAATGCGGACCAGAGTGCAACAGTTTACATTGTGGAAGCAACAGGTGATTACAGCAATCACTGAATATCTTCGTAGATAATCTACTTTGACAGAAGTATTGAATTGGCTGATCCAAATCGTTAGTGATAGAAATGGTTGTTTACTGCATTTTCTCTGAGAAGTAAAGAAGAAATCAATAAATATCCGTAAATGATCAAAGTTAGTCTGCATAAATTCTTTATTATAGGTATATATCCGCAACAAGTTGGATTTGCGCGTATTATGTTTCTAATTCAACCTGCTTTTTCCTTTTTGAAAATATGATAAAATCTTGGAAAGTGCTGTGTAAAAAAGCGGTTCTGTGCTCCACTTGCGAGGTAGGGTGGAGATGGGAGGAGCCACTTGCTTCAATGCTTTTACTTTCGTCAACTGTATTTTACCCTACAAATTCGCACCTTGATATTTGAGCTGCGCCTTCAATACTTGATGTACATTATCACAAGAACTTCTTCACCTCATTCTTTATCCTAACCATTGTCTTGCGGGACAGAGTTGGTTGCATTTTTGTTTCCATTCGACTCGATCAGCTGCTTTGTTGTGTGAAGTTCATTATGTGCAGCTCGCTTCAAATGATGTCCAACTAGCGTTGCTTCGGCCGGCCGTGCTGACTTTCCCCTATAAATCTAAATATAATAAAGCGCGTGTCTGTCTGTCTGTGTGTGTGTTTATGTTTGTCCGTTACGAAATTCATAGAGCGTTTTGTAGGCAAGGTCTTGAGCTGAAATTTTGATCATGGCACCCTATCAGCATGTAGGTAAAAAGTGCAAAAGCACAAGCTGATCCGATATTTGGGACCTTTAAAAACTGCGCGTCAAACTGGCCCACGTGGCTTTTGGCACGCAGGAAACAGCGCCAGGAAGTGGTGATCGCTTAGATAGTCGATTTGGCAAGGTTTTACCTTGAGATATGAGAAGATTTTTGCACGGAAATTTAGCTCAAAGTGATTACTATCCTTATGACGATTACCAAGCCAAAACACATTCAGTAATCTATTCAAATTCGCATGTGTTCCTCTGCGACAAGTTTTTTTCTCTCAAAATTACCGATCTTACGTGGAGATTCTTCAAGAATGATCAGTTGTTTATTATTCATTTGTGATGTTCAACATTGCACGGTGGGTTTCAAAGTCATCATTATGCGAACATGAGAGAGGCAAACGTATAGGAGAGCCAGTGCGACCACCGCAAAGCGGAGGTGACGCACTGGTAAATCTAAATGAAGTGCCGTTTTTGCCACGTATTATCTTCACTTCGTAAATATGACCGTACCATGGCAATCTGCACCTCGCATTTTGACCGCGATAGAACGACTTCAAAAATGTGCGGCACATCGGTGTTGATGACGCAGTTTCTGCGTGGTAGGCTCACTCCATCTTATCATTCCAGTCTTCATCGTGCTTTTGTTTGCTCGTATTTTATAGTCTCGCCAACATCCTGCCCGTACAGGGCGACTGGCCGTATCACAATCCGATAAAGTGTTGACTTAAGCTGTACTGCATTTCGGCGGTCGCAGACTTCAGCCACACCGCGATCTTCCTTGCACGAGCATAAGTGTGCAATCTGACACTCACTTGAGCCCACATATTTGGCCGTGGAAGGACGATGTCGTGCAAGGTATTTGGCTCATCGATGTTGATTGTGCCGTTGGTTTGCTGTCCGCATTCCAGGCACTCTGTCTTCCACGTTCAGTCGCAAGCCATATTCAGCTAATCGCGTTCTTCTATCTCACGGTTGCCTCTCCACGGTCCTGCTTAGATCCACCTGACTCGAAGTCATCCGCGCAGAGAAACGTCTACGGGTGCGGCAGTTGAATGTCCCTCTTCATCGTAACTATGATGAAGTGCAGCATTGATGAAGCCGATCCTTGATGTACTCTAACCTAGATTGGAAGCGGCGTTGACCTTCCCACTGCATAGCGTACGGCTCCTGTTGTGTTTGCGCAAAGAAGTTTGATCCAGCGTACATACTCTTTTGGGACTTCTGTTATCTCATGCATACCAATCAATCCGTATGGTAATCGACCAAATGTTTCCTAAATTTAGGAATGCAAAGTTAAATCCACTTTCTCAAATGGCGCTCCATTAGTAGCATTACGGCATCACGACGTTGTGTACCTGATTTTACAAAACCGCATTGATTAGAGACTTCTGAGGAATTTCGGATGCGTGTGTTGATGACTCGCTCGAAAATTTTTATTGTGTGGCAGAGTAAGCGTATTGGTCAATATGCAGATATTGTGACACTCGTAGACCACACTGGTATTTCGTCGATGATGAAGCAGTTTGAGAGTGATGTAAGAAAAGCCATCCCGCGTTGCCCCATCATCTTTCATACTTCAATAAGAATGTGGTCAGGTTCTGGGCTTTACCGCTGGCCATCTTTTTTAGTGCCAGCACAATTTCTGTCTCCTCGATCCGAAGTACCGGTCCTGACATACGCGTTTCTTGCAGTACTGGCAGGTGCGGGAACTTCACATTGCCTAGAGCTTCGTAGTATTAGGTCCGTTTGAGTGTTGCCCTCGGCTTCGTCAAAAGGTTAATCTCTGCGTCTCGGATGTGCATGACGTGGTCGATGTCTTGCTTGGCTCGATGGCGGTCAGCGGCTTATTGGTAGTTTTTTATTGACGCCATAAAACTCTTCCAGTTCTTCGTAAAGCTTCTTGTAGGGTATCGTCGTCTCCCCGCGATAGATGGGGCGTGTCGTCTGCAAAGTCCGTAAACGTGCGTATTTCGTACGGTATTAGCCATGGTGTGGCATGTATATACATGCCACGTCTAAATACTTGTTAAATCTTCATCATATAACATTAGTTTTCGTACTCTCTAACTGCCAAAAACTGCCACGCGCAAAGGTTGGCAACGTTGGCAAAGCCACGCTGGCTAGCACTGTACGAAACACGCACATCTACGGACTTTGCAGACGACACGCCCCATCTATCGCGGGGAGACGACGATACCTTTTTTGCCTTGCTTACTGCACGCTTCGCTCTCGAGTTCAGTCCTCGATATCGACGGAATATGCTTGCCTCTTCTAGATAGCTTGCTAAACTGACTTTGACCAACACCATATATGCTTGCCAACGAACCGGCGCCCTTGTTGGGTTTCCTCAGCCCTCGATCGGATTTGCAGATGATCCGATTCCACTGGTCTTCAATCGATTCCTTATCATCAGGATACAAAGCGTTGAGAGCTACAATGACATGCCGGCGACTGTCACAGCTTCCACGACTTGATCCTCTTTTTTATCGTATTCCTGATTGTGGATGCAACTGGATGTTTAGTCGAAGATCCAACACGAGCAATTAGTCAATCTGAGTTGAGCAGTCTACACTTGCGTCAACGATCAAACGCGATTTCCGCTTTCTGAGAAATCTGTACGCGACAGCTTAGCCATGTGCTTCGGCACCTTCTAAAATGCGCCTTCTGTCCTCCTTCTTTGACTATATCCATTTCCACCGTGGTATCGCTTGAATCCGTCATGTGCATGGTCTAAGTGTCTGTTAAGATCGCCGCTTACGAAGATGTATCTACAGCGGCGAATACTCTTAGTAAAATGTCGAAGCCTCTATAAAACATGTCCTTCTCAGCTTCGTCGCATTCTGGTTGCAAGTCATAACACGACACTACTCGAAGTGTGACGTATTCCGCTTCAATCTCAATCGCCATCAGTTTGTCTAAAATACGCGTCACTTCAGTCACTAACTTGCGATATTTATCTGGCAATGATCGCAACTCCATTCTGGCGGACGCTGTTTTCGGTCAGTGAAAGCGGTATACCTCGCTGATGTCCTTAGCCTGCCTTCTCTTCTTCATCCCTTCTACACGATGCGATGTCGATGTGTGGTTCCTTCAGTCTACTGCATCTTTGACTGCGACTCGACAGCGTTCCTTTATTGATCGTCACCAGCTGAACTTCGTGGACTTCTTTGGCTTTCCTCGTTCTGGGGCAGGTAGCCCTAGCTTGCTATTTCCGCCATGCGGGCAAATCCTTGGCAGTCCTGTGCATGTGACAATACTGCACAGGGTCTCCGGCGCGTCGCTCCGATCATCACGTATTATTCCGAGCACTTGCAGCAATAAAAATACATTTTCAGCCATTATTGAAAATTCCTTGGAGAATTCCTCTAATAAAAAAAATAAAACATTCGATCTTTGTTAACGAAGTAAGTTCCATTGCGAAATAGTATTTATTACAATCTGGTTTCATGTTTTTCAGGAGGAGAGGCGTATGTCGTCAGCGGGAACGAGACCGCAATTAGAAGAGAGATAATGACCAAAGGACCCGTACTTGTTACCTTCTACGTGTTTGAAGACTTTATGTACTATTCAGGAGGAATCTATGAAGTATGCCATTGTGATACTTCGTTAGATACTATTCCTCAATTTCAGCATTACTATGGTTATGATGATCAAGGAGCGCATGCCGTAAAAATTATTGGGTGGGGAGTGGAGAAGGGAACAAAGTACTGGCTGGTGGCAAACTCATGGAATGTCGACTGGGGAGAAAAAGGTGCTTGCACAGTCTTAGAAGGGTTGCAATAGAGTCTCACAATTAAGGTTTCTTCCGTATAATACGCGGTCAGAACGAGTGCGGAATCGAAGCGGGTGTTATTGGCGGAAGTGTCGACCTCAGTAAAATCCATTGAATGTGATCTTATCCTCCAATATATGTACTAGTAACCCTTCTGGTCGCTATAAGTGGGTTGGGGTAAGAATTAGCAAGTGCTTAGCTAAGATCGTGAATCTACACTACGTTTTCATTCTTTGTATAGAAAAGTTTGTGCATGAATTTTCAGCTTTGAAGATATATATAAAATTAACGAAGATTTCTGTATTTGTGTATTTCTGTAAGATTTTCTGTAAAAAAAAGTGGAGAGTACGAAAAGTTGCTACAGCTCGTTCTTGTTTAGTTAAATGACCAGCAAGCACTTCTTAAAGGGTCTCCAAAAAGTTCCAAATTTGTACGACCAACGAGATCACTGTTTCATAGCAAGGCCTTATTTTCGGGACAAAAGCGCATTTTCTGCACTAGAAGTACTTCCTAATTTGAAATCATCACAAAGTCTTCAAAAAACGATTTTTTTGAATACTCAGCCTCAAGGGGTTCCGATTATACTACCAGCGAGACCACAGTTTGCTTGCAGAGCTTCCTCTTTAGAAAAAAGTGCAACTCCTGCAGTAAAAATGCTCCCCAGTTTGAGTTTTCATAGAATTCCCATGGAAAAGAATCTTTTGTGAACAAAGAATTTTGTTTTGAATACTTAGCTTTAGAAAGTTTCGATTACACTACCCGCGAAACCACAGCTTGCTTGCAGAGTTCTCTATCCAAAAAGCAGCGCATTTTCTGTAGTGAATGCTTCCTAATTCGGGATCATTACAAAATCTTCGTAAAAAAACAATTTTCCAATACTCAGGTTCAAAGGGTTCCGTTTCATCACCAACGAGACCACATTTTGCTTGGAAAGTTTTTTTTTTTGAAAAAAGTGCATTTTCTGTAGTGAATGTTTCCTAATTCGGGATCATTACAAAATCTTCGTAAAAAAACAATTTTCCAATACTCAGGTTCAAAGGGTTCCGTTTCATCACCAACGAGACCACATTTTGCTTGGAAAGTTTTTTTTTGAAAAAAGTGCATTTTCTGTAGTGAATGTTTCCTAATTCGGGATCATTACAAAATCTTCGTAAAAAAACAATTTTCCAATACTCAGGTTCAAAGGGTTCCTTTACATCACCAACGAGACCACATTTTGCTTGGAAAGTTTTTTTTTGAAAAAAGTGCATTTTCTGTAGTATAAATGCTTCCTAATTCGAGATCATCACAAATTCTTCATAAAAAACAATTTTTTCAGTGTTCAGCCTCAAGGGGTTCCGGTTATACTACCAGCGAGACCACAGCTTGCTTGCAGAGTTCTCTACCCAAAAAACAGCGCATTTTCTGTAGTATGAATGCTTCCTAATTCGAGATCATCAAAATCTTCATAGAAGAGAGTTTTGAACACTTGTCTTCAAAAAACTCCGATTATACTACCTGCGAAACCACAGTTTGCTTTTTTTGAAGTTTTTTAGAAAGTGCTTTTTTGCAGTAAAAACGCTTCCTAATTTGGATTATCACAAGATCTTCAAAAAAAAAAAAGAACTTTTCTTTGAATACTTACAAGGGAATGGTCAGAAGTCGAATTGGCCAACAAGCTGCATACCATTCGATGCAGCATAGAACGCTGAATTCAAATCTGCCTTCCTTATCTGCAGAGCGCCTTTGTAGGCGAAATTAAGAGCAGCTCTACTGCGAAAAAACTGTATGCAAAAATTGCGAAATTAGGCACATTATTGCTCTTTCAGCTCACATCTAGGTACGGGTCGTACGAACTGACCTACTTGCATGTTTTGGTCCAATCCAACACTGAGCCGAGAATGGCTTTGTACGGCCAAGTTTGCATTTTACATGCAGAATTTCTTAGAAAAATGATGGCCTTCAACTGCTTATAATTTCGTCCACAAAAGCGCTCTGCAGATAAGGAAGACAGATTTAGAGTCAGCATTTTATACTGCATTCAATGGTATGCAACTTCTATGGATTGGGCACTTCGACTTCTGACCACTCCCTTGTTAGCTTCAAAGTATCATTATACAAGCGGCGGCACTTCCTTATGGGCCGAGACCCAGCTTTTTACTTAAGCTACGCTGATATTGGGCAAACCTATCGTATGACAGCGGGTACTACGACAGGTGCACGTTGATAAACATGAGTTCAAGATACCCCGATATTAGTAGAAAGTCGACTCTGAAAAACAATCCTAGTCTCAATGCTGTAAAGTTTACAATGCATGCAAGGTAGATGGTTATTTGGAATGCCGCATTCAGATAAAACTAAGTTCTTCTCCAGGATGATATACGAACCGTAAATTAGTTACAGAAATTGAAATTGCTTTTTATGTAATAAACGTGCCACAAAACCGAATGCAAATGTTTGAGGTGAATATGTGCGCCTTTCGGGTGAAGGACATTAGGTCGCCGAATTTGGAAGAGTCCCGAGCGGATTCCCTGCAGGAAAGCATGTCCGCGTGTGTGCAAGGGTGCGTATTTGTCGCAAATGACCGCGAGGACCGCCCTCTTTCGGCGACCTTATGTCCTACACCCGCGCTTTTCCTCAAGCATCAATTGCATCACACCCCATATAAAGTGTGACAACGAATGAGACTGCGAACTATATATAAAGAGGGGAATCCATTAGAAAAACTGGAGGAAGAAAGTTGTATTATTTCTATCAGGAATTTTTAGAACAATGATAGTTGATAGACAAATGGACAGTTGATACCAAACAGCCTTGGAAGAATCGTTAAGCTAACTGCAATGCCCATAGTGGCTACCATAATAAAAAAAAATGTGACTCGCCCGAAAAATGAATAAACATGTTGACTTGAAGAGGAGCAGCGGTGCGGGGTGGGGGGGGGGACCCCATATGGATGTTTTTCTCTGCTGTTCCTCCGCGGCACAGTCTCTAGTTTTCCTCTAGCCTTTTTGAAGTCTCTGCGGGCTCCAGTAACGCACTTACGTTCCATTTTTTGGTTGCACTTTTCCTTATCGTTAGACATACTGCAAGGATTTTCCTCCGTCTACTAGCCTTTGTCTTATAATCAATACTGATCCGAGTGCGATGTGCTAATTGAACTGCAGGAAATTATTTCCTCGAAGAATGAAATCATGGAGGAATTCCTGTTATTTTGCCTCAAGCCACAAAGGAACTTAGGCCGACTTTTTTTAAAAGTTTTGTGATCATTCGGAGCACTGTGGGTGCTCCATTTCTATCTTTAAACCCAAACGTTTTCGTGACCCACATATTTTTTTCGTTTTCAACATGAAAGGAAATGAGAACTATCCTCGTTGACCGCATCTGCTTGAAACAGCATAGGATTTATTGCCGTCGAAGGACTAATCATAGATTACGATAAACTAGCAGCAGCATTTTTCACATAATAAAAAGGTTCGATTAATAGCACAAAAAGGATTAGACTGGTGCAAAAGTAATGCGCGTTTTTCTAGCCCTTACTTTAGGACAAATTTTCTCCATCAAATTGTCTTCTTTGAAAAGAACTTAGCACGCTTTCAAGAAGTTCCTTTCATCCTCTATCCCATGGCGGTTGAAACGGGCTTCTAGCATCATTAGTTAAGAAATAATAGGGCTTCACACAACCGCCCTCGAAACCATAATTTCATTGCATCTACTTTTCTGGCCAGAAATCAAGCCCGAATAAAAGCAAACTTTTGAAACTCTAGCTGCGGTATTCAATGGAAAATATCTACATTATGCACATTTTACTGTTTTTTCAGACATTACCTAGACTGAGATTTAGGCGCTCCAACATGAGTAGCCGTTTTGATCAGTCTGTGTCCCATAAATTTCCTTTGAAGAGGGCACTCGCCACTCGCCTTCACTCATTTGTGTAAGAGTAAGAGCGGGCCTCCTGCCGATAGTTTTTACAGAAATGTGTAGCTGTTCATTGCGCAAAAAATTAACAAAACTCCATATTTTGGGATTATTAGCCTGCGAAAAAATGTTCAAAAAAGCGAACAACTTAGAATTTTAATTTTTTTCTTTCTGTAAACCTTGTCTCCTAGGCTTCTCCAGCTTTATTTGTAGTGTTACGGCTACAAGGTAGGCTACTTATCATTTACATTAACAAATTTTGAAGGGAGTTATGACCAGCTGAAAACGAGGTTTTAGAAAAACCTTTTTTGCTTATTAATCCATATTTTTCTGCCCTTTGGTAATATGAGTATAAAGAGATGTGCGCTGTAATGCGAAAGGTTTGATGCTTCTAATGTTTTTTACCGCGTTGAAAAATATAGATATTTTAGAAAGTTCTAGCACGAAGCGAAGTGAGGACTTGCAAAACGCGCATTACTTTTGCACCAATCTAATGTTTTTCTTGTTTTGAAATATCATCATTTCATAGCTTTGCGACATCCCTGTTGAACAACAACAACAACAGTGTTCAATCTAATCCGAAAATTGAAAATGCTTTCAAATTCTCTTTGGAAAGTGTAGATGTTGCCTAAACATATACGGTAAACTTCAGTGCATGCGCATGGCCGGGACAATTTCTTCAATCTCCGCCAATTTGCAACAAAGAACTTTCTTGCATAGTTAAATTCCTATCACCAATAGGCGCATGTTCAGATTATAATGTTCTGTACCTCTACATGATTTAACACGTTTCGGACCGCGAAATCGCGCGCGGTGAAAAAGAGGGTACTTTCAGCCGTTGGCCAACAAACGGACCTTATTTCTCAGACTGTGTGCACATCTGTAATCAGCATGTCAGATAAGATCGGTATCCAAAGTTCTGAATGAATTCGAAGTACTTGAATTTTGTCGCTTGAGAAGGACTTCTATGCTTTCTTGAAAGATAGAAAGAAGAACTCAGTTTCTAATTCTGTCCAAAAGTATCTATTTTGTACACGATACACATCATTCTTGAAACTACGGTTTTTCTCTTTGAAATCGAAGGAAAGGAAAGTTGCGACGTCGCACGCGCCATTCGCGTTGCGCACTTCGTTTCAACTGTTGTCCGATTTGTCCTCATATCTCCTAAACGAATATCGGCCGCATAGTTCTACAGAGTTCTTGAAAAGTAGGGGAATAGGCCTTCGCCAATAACCTTGGACAAAAAGAAAACCTCCTGTAAACGTTGTAAACATCCTTCAATGCCGCGTGCTGCACCATGTGCAGCACCGGTCCGAAACTTGTTAAACGGGTTAAGTGGTGACTACGACAGAGGATGGTTTTTATTTTGACCCGTGTCATACGGTTGGGTTACAGTAGTCATAGAAGATGAACTCGACTCTTTGCAAAAAAGAACATATTTTGAGGTAGTTTGATGTTGATTACGAGCACAAACTTCTGATTGTAGAAGTTCCAAAGTGGCCTAGTATAGTACACGTATTTACTTTCCAACTACCACAGTTGTAACTCAGCCTGGTAAAGAAAACTCGGACCTAGAAATTTAGCTGGCCTAACAGAAAACAAAGGATTGTTGATTTGGTAGCTCGGAAAAAAGGAGAAGTCCTAAAAAGCCTCAAATGCGTACAAATCTTGCACGAGCTTTTCTCCATCCCAGCATGTTGTTGGAAAAGGACAATATTCATATGACTTTGGGCATCCATCGTGCTGGACGCCGGTAATAAAAAGCAGTTCGGAATTTTCCATTTGGCGGCATTTCGCAGTATTCCGCTTCAGGACCAGGCAATCCACAACGAAGGCGAAATCAATTGTTGTGAAAAACACATTGTTTTGGAAAGGTGATTATCAGGAAATCCCCACAATGGTCGGCAGCCTCAACGTGGCGTGGGGGTGACACTGGGTGTCGAACTGCGATGCACAGCTGAGTGTATACTCTGGCAGGGCCTCCCGCTGTGAAGGAGTTCGACGTTTCTGGTTTCGGTCGGATGCCTAGCTAAAGGCCAAGCCACATCCACGCCGTCTGGCTTTTCCGCTTGCTAGGCGGTTTTCCCGCTCTACAGTCGGGTCAGCGATAGCTAGGTGGAAATCAAGAGTTGGCCTAGTATGTCTGTTCTTGTAGAAGAACGAATCTTATTACTCCGTCAGCAAGAATGTATAGAAAAAACCCTGTACATCGGATTCCTCCTACGGCGCCGGGTGGTAGCAAGAACGATGTCAGGGTCCTTAAGGCGCCTTTTGGATCGAACAAAAACAACACGTCTGTTCGGACGACACGCTATGGAGACTGCCTCATGCTCTGCACCTACAACGCAAGGACAGTCTCCACAAACGCCGACCTCCACGCTCTTCTCGACGCTGCAGAGCACACCAAGTACCACGTCATTTCTCTGCAGGAAACGAAGTTCAGGAAGAAGGACGTGCGACAGATGAGTGATGGAACACTCATCATTCGTGGTGAGAAGGTTCCAGCACAGAACAGGCGTTGATGTCGTCCACCCGTCTATCATCCACCTTGTCGACTCGCATAAGATCCTATCACCTCGACTAGCCATCATACGACTGCGACCTCCATGTCAGAAGACCATCAGCACCATCAACTTCTACTCTCCAACAATAGCAGCTGACGAATCAGAACTAGATGTTTCCTTCGAAGATATGAAGGAGGTCGTCCGCGACAAGAAGTCCTTCTACAAGTTTGTTGTGGGCGAATTCAACGCGCAAATCGGGATGCCACTAAAAAAAGAATATAGGATCGGGAAGTTTGGATATGGGCTCCGGAACGAAAACGGAAACTGTCTTGTTGGGCTTCTCTCCGCCGCACGACTTTTTCACGAAAATTCCATCTTCACAAGAAAAGAACATCACCGGCGGACATGGGAATTGCCCAACGGAAAGACTCATGCGGAGATCGACCACAATCTCACCAACCGAAGGTGAAGCTTGCTTGTCTAAGTAGTTCCATTCTTCTGCAGTGGCTCCGATCACGCCTCCTTCGAGCGAAGATACGACTCAGCCGAAAGCTGGAAAAGAAAGTTTGTCACAGTGCCGCGAGAAGGAAGAAGTCGTTTATGACGGTGACAGGCTGGAGGAGCTCATAAGTTCTGACTGGCCCATCGAGGAGGACCCAACGTACGATTATGGACGGATTCTGAAAAGATCGTGTTTGCGGAGAGTGCGCTTTAGTGACTTCTGGAAAGAACTTGGAACGCAAAGACCACCAAGGAAATGCTTACAAAAAATTCTGGGGCAGGATCCGAATGCAAACCATTTCAAGCGACTGATAGCCAACGCGAGCTGCAGAAAGCTTTACAGGAATATCTGAGGATGTGCAAACAAACCAAGATACTGGAAGCAGCCTAGGAAAGACGAAATCTTAGAAGTGCCGAAGGGACTTTTGTGAATACCACGTACCCTGGCTGCATTATGGCGATTCAGACCATGAAGAAGTTTACGGCTCTAGGACCAGACCACCTTTGTCAAATTTCTGCGAGCCGAAGGACAATGTCTACACGAGATTCTCGCATCGCGACTGACATCTTACCTTCAGAAAAAGGATTCCCGACCAGTAAAAAACGTCAAGAACCATCCTCCCTTTCAAAAGGGTAAACGGGAGGTTCTTTAGAACTATCGTTCAATAGGCCTGCTGAGTGTGTTGTACAGGCTTTTCACGAAGATTATCTTCACTCGTATATCTAGGACACTGGATGAAGCCCAACCCCAAGAACAAGCTAGATTTCGCAAAGAGTTCAGCTGCATGGACCACATTCAGACGGTTTCGATGGTCAAGGAAGTCTACCGGGAGTACTGACTGCCTCTTGTCCTAACCTTCGTCGACTACGAAAAAGCCTTTAACAGCGTCGAAACCAACTCGTCATGTCAGCGCTAGTCGATAAAGAAGTGGACCCAGCTTACGTGAGGAAGGAGTTCCGACAAGGCGACACACAAGCTGTTCACCGCGGCCTTGCAGTGGGTGATGTAGTCAGGACTGCGACGAGAGAGGCATAGGAGTTGATGGAAGTTCCTGTCGAACCTTCGTTTTGGGGAAGACATCGTTCTCTTCTCGAGCGGTATCACTGAAGCACAGACGATGCTGAAGGAACTGAACGAAGTACGGAAAAAGATTGGATTGCGAATAAATCGAAGAAGACTCAGTTTATGAAGAACGCCCTTTGCGAAGATGCAGGTATGGAATTGGAAGGCACCCCTATTATGGAGGCCTTCCTTCATCGAGGTACATGTAAGAAGGCCTCCATAATAGGGGTGCCTTCCAATTTAACCGCATCTTCGCAAAGGGCGTTCTTCATAAACTGAGTCTTCTTCGATTTATTCGCAATCCGATCTTTTTCGTACTTCGTTCAGTTTCTTCAGCATCGTCTATGCTTCAGTGATACTGCTGAAGAAGAGAACGATGTCTTCCCCTAAATAGGAAAGAAGGGATTGCGAATAAATCGGAAGAAGACTCAGTTCATAAAGGACGACCTTTGTGGAGATGCAGAAATGGAACTGGAAGGCACGCTTATTATGGAGACGTCTTCTTACGTGTATTTCGGACGTTCGATAAACATGGAGAACGACTTGAGAGAAGAAATTAACAGGAGAAGAGCAGCCTGGGCCGCTTTCGGGCCTCTGAAGGAAGCCACCGACCAACTGACGGACCCAGAGCTTCGCGCCCACCTGTTCGACTCAACCGTTCACCCAGCGCTCGGCTACGCAGCTGAAATTTGGGCCGATACCGTAGCCACGTCGAAAGCTTTAAAGACCACCCACAGAGCGCTCGAGCCCAGTCTTCTGAAAATGACTCGACACAAGCAACATCTAGCCGGACAGGAGAATGTCCCCTTCGAAACCCAGCGAATACGTTGCGAAAGCGAAACACCGATGGGCCGGCCACATCTTGAAAAGAACAGACGATAGATGGACACTAAGAACATCTAAATGGATTCCTCGGAAAGCCAAACGTCCCCGAGGAAGACCACCAAGAGATGGGCAGACGTGTTCGTGGAAACGATGGACCAGCTGAGAAATCAGCTGGATACGATTTTTGCACCTGAAACTCGTGGACGCAGCCACCGACGTCAGCCGAGAAGAGCCAAAGAGAAATGGAAACTTCTGTGCTAGAGTCACGTGTAGTCATCTAAGTATTTAAGTAAGTATTATCAAAAAAAGAGTAAAGAAAACAGTCATTGAAGAAAAGTTTCGTTTATTCCTAATTCGAGCACATCAAAGAACTCTAGTTTTGATGTGTCCTTCAAATATCAATAATCACCTTTCTCAAATTCTCTGTTTCTGGTGACTTTGTCGGCTTTGTTGTGCTCATTATCCTGAGCAAAATGCCCCAAGGGGGTAAGAGATGGTTACTTACCAACTGCTACTACAAGAAGCCTTTTTGCTAGATATTCGAAAATGGTGTTTCTAAAGCTTTCTATCCTTCTTTTCTAGGGATCGAAATACCACTAAATCAGTTGTGAAATTCCAGTAACCACAGATCAATCAAAATCTCTTAGACTTCCTCTAAGATAAATTTTCAATGCATCTCTCTCTACTGGTGATGTACCTGAATTTTGAAAAGAAGCACTGATTACCGCTGTACCCAAAAAAGCTTTTGGAGACACCATTTCAAATTATCGTCCTATTAGCATTTTGCCTTCTGTAGGGAAAGTTCTTGAAAGATAATCTGTAAGAAACTATCCACCTGGCTGCAAGACAATCGCATTATCCCTTTTGAACAACATAGCTTTATGCCAGGTTGCTCCACTACCAACTCTGTTTTTGACTGGCTTCACGCTCTCAACAATGGTCGGCCACTTGACATTATATACTTCGATCTTTCGAAGGCCCCAGACAGACTTCACGCGATTTGATCGTCGCTACTCAATCGCTGACATTTCCATTCATTTTCATTTCACATTCAAAATCTCGGGCTGGAAAAGTATTACAACCGAAATGCAAGTTGGTCGGCATGGAATGATGTTGTAACAGTTGTCTCATTGCGATTCAGTCGCTACGATCAAATCGCGTGAAGTCTGTCCGGGGCCTAAGGTCCGTACATCCCCGCTGGGGAGAGGAAAGAATCTGAGAGGGGATGCTTCATATCTTGCTACTCTAGGTATCTTCTTGTTCCTTCTCTATCTTGCTTATGAAGGTTTTCATACCCTAATACCAGCGCATAACTGATCAAATTACTGGCATAATTGAGTAGTTTTCAGTATTTTGTGTAATCCGCTGGGGATCCTCAGAGGATCACCAAGGAATCCCCCCTTACAATGCCATTTATCTTCCTGAAAACCCAATAAAACGCTGTAAAATATACAGTGGATATACTACAGCACTGCTAAATATATTTATAGTAGAAATAAGTGAATTTTTAGGATATCGAAATCTTTGGCAAACCCTGGCTCGCGAATTAGAGATCACCGAGAATTTCACAGTCTTCAGATTCCATTTCTCCTGCTGAAAACATGCTTAAAGGCAGTACATCGGCAGAATGAGACCCGTGACAAAACAAGGTCACAGGGTAGGAGCCCCATATGGAACCTATCGGCCAAAGTCCGATCTTTCTCTGCCACTTCTAACCCCGGAATTTCAAAGCGAAAGCAGCGCTCATCTCCTGTCCTCTCCGAACTCGCCCACCCCATGGACGAGTGACTTCCGCGGTCAGAGCGCCAGCCGCAATGCTATAAGCACGAGGTCCCGCAACGACTCTGCGTCTTCGCCGTGACGGGCTTCGCGTTCATTCGTCCATGGGGAGGGCGGGTTCGGAGAGGACAGGAGATGAGCGCTGCTTTCGCTTTGAAATTCCGGGGTTAGAAGTGGCAGAGAAAGATCGGACTTTGGCCGATAGGTTCCATATGGGGCTCCTACCCTGTGACCTTGTTTTGTCACGGGTCTCATTCTGCCGATGTACTGCCTTTAACAGTGCCGTAGTATATCCTCAGTACAATTTTACAGCGTTTCCATTGACTTCTTAGAAAGAAATCGCTTTGAAAACGAGGGGTGATTCCCTGGGGATCACACAAAATGGCAGAAAACCAATCCTGTATGGTAGTAACCTGGCATCCATTATGCGCAGATATAAGGGTATGAAAAACTTTATAAGCAGGATAGAAAAAGAAAAAGAAAGATAGTAGAATAGAGAGATATGACGTATCCCCTCCCCAGCGGGGATGTACGTGCATACGGGCCTAAGGCGTAGATAAAGTCATCATCAAAAACTCCTTTCTAAGCTTTATAACTACGGAATAAGAGGTCCTTTGATGTCGTGGTTACCACCCTATCAAGACCTTATAATAACGGGCTAAAGGTTGTTTACGCGTGTGTGTGTGTGTGTGTGTGTATGTGTGTGTGTGTGTGTGTGTGTGTGTGTGTGTGTGTGTGTGTGTGTGTGTGTGTGTGTGTGTGTGTGTGTGTGTGTGTGTGTGTGTGTGTGTGTGTGTGTGTGTGTGTGTGTGTGTGTGTGTGTGTGTGTGTGTGTGTGTGTGTGTGTGTGTGTGTGTGTGTGTGTGTGTGTGTGTGTGTGTGTGTGTGTGTGTGTCCGTTACGAAATTCGTAGAGCGTGTTCCAGCCGGCGTTCTAAGCCCAAATTTCGCATGGCGCATGCTACCTTCATGAAAGTCCAACAAGCAAAAGCACGAGTAGATGTTGAGTGGACCACTCAGAAATTGGCCAAACGGGTCCACCTGGCTTCTGTCCCGAAAAGTTTGGTCCGTATCACCACTTTTTGCAAAGCCGTGGATGTGTTTGGTAAGCAAATGTGCAAGCGATGGACTTTAGCCCGAAAAATGGTCTAAAGTTTGCTATACAGGGTGTCCCAAAAAAATGTGCCTACTGTTTGATTGTAAATAACTCTCTTGTAATGAAGTGTTTCGAGAAGCTTTGGGTACCACTTTGTAGAGCGAGGTTGAACTTAGATTTAGCTTATGGAGAGAATCATCTACGTCTCTTCGTTACTGTAGGATTACGGTACGAACTTCGACAAGGATTTTAGGCCATTGGAGGCTATATTCTGCATCGGAACAAACCCAAAAAAACCAAAAACTCTTGTACTACGGTGATGGGGCCGCTGATTCCGAATTTGAAATTCCCATTCTACTGCGATGCTTCTTTACAAAATTATTCCCGGTAAATCGTAATAACTCAATTCCCGGCATTTGTCAGAAATGTAATTACACCGTCAAAAAGCTGAAAACACTCGTAAAAAGTTGTTAGGTGGAATCAGCATGCGCGAAAACCCTAATAGAGGATTTTTCGGGTTTTTTTTGAAAAAAATTTTATTAGGTGGCATATTTCACATTGGTTCCATATGCTGGAAGTTCTTACCGTAAAATTACAGTAATGAAGAGCGATCGATGGCTCGCTCTATGCTGTAAATCTAAGTTTAACCTCGCTCTACATAACGGTACTTAAATCTTCTCGAAACACTTCATTACAAGAGAGTTATTTACAATCAAACAGTAGGCACATTTTTTTGGGACACCCTGTATAACAAAAACGGCGCCAAAAAGAATTGGTTGAGTAAATGATCAAATTGCCAAGGTTCTAGCCAAGCACTTGAGAAGATTTTTGCACAGAGATGTAGCTCATGGTTATTATTGCCTTTATAGTGACTACCAAGCCATGACAAATTCAAAAAACTATCCAAATTTGCGTTTGTCTTCCTGCGAAAAGTTTCATCCACGCGAAATCACCGATCTCACGTGAAAAAAATTTCTAAACGTGTAGTTGTTTACATCTTATTCGTGGTAGTCGCATAGCGCGGTGAGTTCCAGTGAGAAGATTTTACGAGCATGAGTAAAGCGCATAGATAGTATAGCAGTGCGAGCCTCTGCAAAGCAGAGGTGACGCACTGGTCTTCAAGATAGAGGTATGATAATAGAGTAAGCTGTCAATACTCAGATCGTTATCACTGCAGCAGGTGGAGTACCGCAGGGTGATATTCTTTCACCCCCTCTTTTTTGACAAATGGAATACCTGCATATTTAAAGACATCCTAACATAATGGTATATAGTAGATGTTTGCGGATGACATCAAGGTGTGCTACTGCTACGATGTGCCAAAAACATACGGAATATGATGCACTTTTATAAGCACCAAGTTCGACTATCCATGAATCTTGGCATACCCTAAAATCCGGACAATAAGACCGCCTATCAGATAAGTCCACCTACCAGATAAGTCCGCAGCAGACCTAGCAGATAAGTCCGCTTTCTTGACAACGGAAGTCGCCCTCGCGCCGCCAAGAGTCCTGCAGATAAGTCCGCTTTCTCACGCTCAGGATAGGCGAACTTATCTGCTGCGGTCTTATCTGATAGAGGATTTAGGAGGACTTATCTGCAAGACTTTTGGCGGCGCAGAGGGCTATTTTTCATCGATTTTTCGTGTCAAAATTGCAGATAAGTCCGGACTTATTGTAAGGATTTTAGGGTAGTTGCTATCTTCTCGTTAGTTGCTTGAGCGTAATCCAAGATTGGTACAGAACTTTATCGCACAGAATAACAGACTAACGTTTCGGCGAACTTGCCTTCTTCAGAGTCTGAAAAAGTCGAAGACACACAAGTAAACTATCCGATCAAACACCTCGTCGACTACAGAAAGGAGCCCAACTCTCTAAGAAAAACAACAGCCTCAACCAAAACCAAGATTAAGCTAGTGCTCACCTTAGCAGATGATAATTTGGTGGGTGCAGACCACTTATGTCAAAAGCTGTACTGCTTTACTTTCATAGTTAACTAGTGATCCAGTTCTGACCTGACCCCATTATTGAAAAGCCGCAGAAGCTCTGATGTGGTGACAGTTCGTTAGTAATGGCTAGGCACTCGTCCTTCCGGTTGATTTTTGAATTTTGGGCGGCTCCTTTCTGTAGTCGACGAGGTGTTTGATCGGATAGTTTACTTATGTGTCTTCGATTTTTTCAGACTTTGAAGAAGGCGAGTTCGCCGAAACGTTAGCCTGTTATTCTGTGCGATGCACTTTCGTTGTCAAAAATGTTGTTGTGGTCCAACGGATGAAATATATCAATCCTAAAACCACTGCAATGCGCCTTGAGGACACACCTTGTTGTACTTACTACTGCAACAGCATCGCTCTCAAGCTTTTCATTCTTGTACCCGATCTTGGTGTGATAACTGGCAAGTCCTTCACATTCTCTTCCATCTCGATCAAGTAACCACGAAATCATCAACATCGCTTTTTACAATTTTTAGAAGCATACAGCAACGATCCTGATGTTTTCTTAAAATTGTACTTATGTTTTACAACATCTTGAATATGGTTCGCCTGTTTGGACCCATTTTCGAAACGACAACCTCAAGCCTTACCATCTTGCCGTTCCCGTCTCAATATGCTCAAGCTCTAGAGTTTGAAATACAAGGCGCATTCTTAACGATTTTACTTACTGCTTCCGAATCATGCGCCTCGAAACTGAACTCAAGGGCGATAAATATTGAATCTTTAGACCTTGTGGTAACGATCAGGTAGGTTTCGCTTGCATTATCCCAAATTAGGAAGAAAAGTGACCTCTTATGACTTCCAACTCGCTCATCAAAATTGTGAATGGTTTCTTCACTTCCAAATTATATCATATCCAGTAAAAATTCAAAGATTTTATGCAGAAAACTGCGAAATATAATTTTGCTACAACTTCTGACAATTGTGTTTTTTAGACGTATCCTGCACATATCTACTACCTACTAATGTTCCAAATCACCAACCCCAATTATTCGTCCAGTCTTCAATTGTGAGAGCCAAGCTTTCGCTACCATCTGATAATCAGTCAGTACATAAAATCTATCTATTTCATATTCCATCATTAACAACAATATTCACGAGTTTATAATGATAAATCAGCTCGTCTCATCTACTGCGAACCCTATCTTCATCCCAGTGCTTAAATAACAAAACAATCCTATATGGACATGAATTACTACTACGCATAACCTTGCGTTCTTCTATAACTGAAGGTCAGTGGGGTTGAGTTAGCTAGCCTTTGCCCGCAAGCTTGCTGGCACTTTGAGAGGAACCCAGTAATTTTTCGAGGAAGCAAGGTCTTGTTTGTCCTGCAGTCCATATGACAGACTGATAACTTGGTTTTGCATTTACCTACAGTGTTTCAATTTGTGATTGTTTTTGTTTTTCCTTATCATATTCATCCCGACTTTCGAGAACAGTTGGTATCCCATTAGTTTTAGTTCTTTTTTCTTCTTTTCTCGGTACACTTCAAGTGTAGTCACAAATGAGTAAATTAAATTGAATTAAATTAAAGCCTACGAACAAAAACGCATTTTTTGCAGCTTTTTATCATATATTTCACTACAATCGAAGAAGTTAGCGCGCAACGCGCGGAGACGCAGACGAGCAGAGGAGTAAGACCAAAGCCGAGAGGGCATTTGGCTCTGATCGTAGTTCTTCTCGAAATCTTAACGGAACCCTGCAGCATCTGTATCGTTCTATTCGTCCTGATGCAACTAAAAGCAATTACAACGTCGCAAGACTTGAAAATTACTTCTCAACGAGATAAACATCTTTTTCGTGCGAAGCTCTCTGTACAAGAGAAAAGCACAGTTTCTCGTTATTATCAAACACCAATAGCTCCCGTCAGTTTTTGGAACTCAATCGTAGTAGTTTAGTAGAAATGGTTTTGAATTCTATGAAGATTTACACAAAAACTTCGTTTAAGCAGAACAAGGCCTACAAAAACGAAATTCCGCGGTTTTGCTGGGAATTTGTGAGATATTACTCCGATACAGTTATGATCTTATAGGCAGTGGCCAGGCAAATTTGAGCACATGGTTTTTTTTTTGCCTGGAAACTGATGGGGAGGTTTCAGCTTCAGTTTAAAGCATGCTCAAACCGCAGCGCAAATGATTCATTCACGGCTGAGAAATCCATCCCCAAATACTCGCGGCTGCGCCGCGTGACACTTAGGATGGGCCGCAGCGCGAACGCAGTGTTAAAGTGAGCGAAATCGTTTTTGGGTTACGGTCACGGCGCAGGCGCGGGGTTATCTGGGACGGATTTCTCAGCAGTGATTGAACAATTTGCGCAGCCCCTTGGGCAGTGCCTTAGTTGAGACTCCCTCGTCAGTCTCCAGACGAAAAACCCATTCAGACAAACAAAGACTCCCAGCCGGCCCCACCAAAAGCGCCGGGTGTATGTCGAAAGGCGCGCGTTCCCTAAGCCTTCATTGCCAGACTGGGTCAGTTCTCTGCAAAAGCAAGGTTTCCAGATTGCGAGATTTTTGTCAGTACATGAGAAAGTATAAAGAAGGATAACCAGTTGAAATCCGATAGTATAAAAATAAATTTGAACTTAATTCTTGCTTCTCCCAGTTGGTAAAAACCGATTGATGCGCGCCATACGACCGTTTCCCAAAAGCGCCGAGCAAGCCGCCGCTACCTTATTGCCTCACTGTCGCTTCCCGCTGAGAAACTTTGCTAAAACCAAAAGCGCCAAGCAAGCCGCCGTTGCCTTATTTTCTCACTGTGCCTCCCGCTGAGAGCTTTGCTAGAAATGGCAGCGAGCGGGATGCGATAAAGTCTTCAGCGCGAAGCAAAAGTGGCGGTTGTGCCATTATCACCGCACTTTCGCTTCGCGCTGAAAACTTTATCGCATCCCGCTCGCTGCCATTTCTAGCAAAGTTCTCAGCGGGAGGCGACAGTGAGAAAATAAGGCAACGGCGGCTTGCTCGGCGCTTTTGGTGGAGCCGGCCGAGAGCCTTTGATTCTGAGCATGCGCTCAAATCTGGACTGCCTTCAAAGGTACGTCCACCCAGATTCTCAACCCCCATGTTTTGATTGTTCCAGGGCCTTCTCATGTCCCTGATTTTGAATATGCAGACGGGAATTCACCAAAACCCCAATAATCCCCGTTCCGGAGAACCTGCAGGCCGACTTCCCTGGACGGTGGTGGGCTAGGCGCGCACGGATGGGCGGGCGTGGATGGGGAGGGCGGTGCCTTCTGGGGTCTTTGTACATCTTCATTATTGCGGAGCGACCTTCTCGCTTCCGAAGCGACATTTTGCGCCGCAGATTGGACGCTTGATGGGAGGCCTTACTATAGGGTCGTGATCTATTAGGTTGACACATAAGTATGCAACTTTTTATTTAACTTTTGTCTCTTTGAACATAGCGCATTCATATTTTGACATTATAAGGATTATGATGTAAGCTTCTAATGCACATATTTTTGCCGAATTTTATCATCTCATATAAGGATAGCGGTAGGTTTACGGTACTATGGGAAAAATTTTAGAATGCATCAGATTTTGCTGAAACTTGACCTATAGGGCTTATTCGACATGCTGATCACAAAAATGAGGCCCGTTTCACATGAAAAGGCCTCGTTCGTGAGATCAAAAAATGAATTTCATTTTAGCGACAAATGAATATGATATTCGAGTTCATCGCATAGGATTACCCTAAAGTGCAAAGTTATAGCGAATTCTGACTTTTCACAGCTTAGTTATTGACAAATTGCCTTCAAAACTTGACGCATTTGATTTGTTCAAATTCTCACAAGCGCCCCATCTTGATTTGTGTCTAAATTTCATTTCTTTTTTACTGATTCCAATGTGTCCACTTCTAGCTACATGCTGCCTATAACTGCTTTTTGATATGTTTACTTCAGGTTTCGTAGGGCTTCATGTTTGTCAAAAAACCGTAAAACCTCGATTTTCAGCAGTTTTCAAAAAGTGCCTTAATTTTTTGTACTACGTTATCAAAATCAAACGGTTTGCTCGGTCTTGCAGCTTATATCACGGTCTACACGATGTCACAAAATGGGATTGTTGCATAAAATAATAGAAAAGTTACGGGAAAAGTTGCAAAACTTATGTGCCAACCTAATACTATAGGGTCTTGATCTTTTGGCAGCATACTATCGTATACTGCCAAAAGGTCAAGACCCTCAACTTAGGGTGGACGGTGCCTTTCACGTCCGAGGCTTCGCCTAAATGACTTCTGTTTCTGTAAAGGTTGTGTTCTCGTGTCGGTCAAAGTGAAGTTTAGGAGAGTACCTAACTTTATGTATCGAAGTATGACACAAGTAATTAGCTGAGAATACATTTACTTATGGATATGTTGCCACCCTCCTAATGGCAAATACCATACAAGATCATAACTTAGCCTCGGACATGTCCAAAAACACTTTCCAACATACGCGTTTATCGTTATAGCACCAAAATAACAATGAGTATCGATATCCCGGGAAAACAAACAACAATAAAGCACAAGAATAAAGAAGTCTGAGCCCATAGACGAGGTGGCTCGTGGGTTCCTCACTGTCTTCAGACCGCTCCTCCCTCCTTATCTAGCGGCATCTGGCGAGCGAAGGCGCGGAGCAATCTGTAAACAAAGTATATGGGAAACGGAGATGATTACAACATTACGTGAATAATGATTAAGAGAACTTATTAGGAGAAAGCAAAAGAATAAAGTGTAAGTAGGTGTACTTACCTGATAGATGTAACCGTAAATACTATTTACACCTCTCCCCTTTACCGAGAGTCCGTCCTCGGACTCAAAGACGCAGCATTGACCGCACTTGACTGTCAAAGAAGTGGAGATCGGTGACAACGTTGGCTCGGCGGCACCATCGAACGATAGCGGACCAGATATGGACGTCCTGTAAAAAGTTGACTGAACCGAGGATAAAGAGACCGTCCTTACCACGGGACAATGCCACATTCAGCCGTTTTGCGTCCGAAAAGAACGTTTGTTGATCCATGGTCTCCATTTGCGTCCGGGTTGTACACAGGATGACTACCGATCGCTCAGATCCTTGCGCACTGTCCACCGTTCCAACTGTTACTCCGGTTGCCTGTAATCTGTTTTGGCATAAGAACTTTTGATCACGATATAAACAAATGACCAAAATGTCTTCAGGTCTCACGCCCACTGCTAAGAGGTGGCGAACGAGGACTAGTGCAGCGTTAGCCTCAACCTCATTATTGTGAGACCCTGTGATGGATTTGGTTGAGTGGCTCGCTACGTTGAACAAAGCTACTGGTATGCGTGCATTGGGCATCCTCATTCGTGCCAAAAGTCCTTGTCGTTGGTTCCGTGGTGTTCCGCAGACGAGGCGACCTTCGTAAAACAAGTCAGAATTCAAGTTCATCATCTCCACGTGTGGCCTGTAAACTGTGCTGACCGTGCATATCGGCACATTTCCATTTTTATGGGCGACGTCCACTCAGATAATCGCCGGGGGCAGGCGGTCCGCAAACTCGCGCTTTTCTGCAGGCGGTCAGCAGGATTTCGGGGCGTGGCCAAATCTTCAGCGGGCGGTATTTGCGTTTTCTGCAAGCGGGCATCAATACAAAATTTTCTGCAAGCGCTCTCAAACAATCTCTTTCAGCGAGCGCTGGCCAAACTTTCAGCAGGCGCTCAGACTCTTTTTACGCAGTTTCGGGCGTACGCCGAGAAAAGATGAGACTCTATGTGGCAGAGGTGCCATCGATGGTTTTATTACCCAAGTTTGGGGTACTTTCTTTCAGCGGAAAGTACCTGAGGGCTGTGCGGTCCTTCAAAAAGGACCGTGCGGCTCTCAATAATTTTGCATGTTCTCGCGGAAAATCCGCGAGAATGCGGCCACTGTGCCGCAACTTATGTATAGAAAAACCGCGATAGATCTTCGAGCGTTCGTCTAAAAATTGGCCAAAATTATTCCAAATTTCTGCAAGCGGACCACAAAAAATCAGCGAACTATTTTTCCGGTGCCCGCTTGCTCAAAATTCGCATGGCCGCTTGCCCCCGGCGATTATCTGAGCAGTACCGAGCGGGAGCTTACCTCTACCGCTAGGGGAATTGTGTGTACGCCTATATAGGGCAGCAGCTGCTTGCTGTCACCAATTAGCGTAAAACGGGCATTCTGGAATCGCGACAACATGGCCATTAGCGCGGCTTCTGGAATCATGGAAACTTCGTCTAGAAGTACGCATTTCCATGAGTTGCCAATTGTACGCCACAAACCCTTTTTCGACGTAAGATTTAACGCGGCGGCGATGGTACACAAATATACATTTGGCTTGTATAAGCGCAGGAAATGCGACGCAAGTACCTATTTTTACCTGTTCTGAGGAGTTTTGCTCTAAAATGAGCAGTTTCTTATGCTCGCTAGATATTACCTGCCTTTCAGTTCCGGTAAAGTGAAAATCCCTCATCTCCTGCCGGCTTTCCGAGAACTGTTTAAACTTCCTGTGTAGTTTAGGTTTGAGGAGATGTCCGTGAGTCCTATGGAAGTTTTCCATAAGCGTGTTGAGCGCGTAGGGGGAGGCGGTAGAAGGATCGGCGGCCATTATGTCATTGACAAACCTGACCGGGCGGATACTGTCTGTTTGCAGTTGCGCAATCTTTGAGCCGATCACGTCAAGAGCATTATTTTGGACGGCGGCGACGAGAATTATCCCGTCCCTGTTGACGGCTTCCAAAGCCATCACCGCTGTACATAGCGACTTACCCGCGCCATATGCACTGATCATCATGGGAAAATTCTTATTGAAGGTGTTGACTGCGTTAACCTGATGCGGATAAATTCGACTGGCGTAGCCGCGACGTTGACCGAAATGCGCTCCCTTTCCGGGGACTCAATTCCTTTGAGGTCTATGTCACCCGCAAGCAAAGCTCTGGCGGAATTCCAGCCAAACGTCCCCGTTTGGAATAGATTTGATAATACTGATGCGTCCAGCATTTTGATTGGGCACTCCCATACGATTGAATGCACGGTTAGATCCATGGCTGCCGTGATGGTTGCCAAAATGGCTCCACACGCCGTGCTGTAGAGGGGCTCCAGAAACTGCAAGACTTCACCGGGACTGGGCCTGAAAAGTTCGAAGTTCGCAAGCTTACTTTCTACCAGTTCGCGGTGGTCGTTGCTAGTCCTTCGTACGTTGAACGGTAATGGTGGTGGGCTGCCGTGATATGGTACTTCTGCGACGTAGGCCGACAATTCATTTGAATTTTTAGGTTCGCACTCGAAGACCATATAATCTAACTGGCGCGCTCTAAAGGGTGCCACTATGAAGGAATTCGTCTCTACACTATAGAATTCTTCTGGGTTCTCCATGCGGCATTTCGTTATGGAGACCAACCGGCGATGGCCTTGCATACACACTCGCAAACTATTCCTGGTCCCGGTGCTTACTACGAAACCTAAAGTGGGTGCCAGTTCGCGATGTATCAGGGCGAATCTGTCCACACGCCAGACGGTTGACTCGCGTACCATACACGCCTGTTCGATGGTCCGTGGTGCAGACACTTGGTTTTTTTGAAACCTGACGGTCACAGCTAGAGTGTACACCCGGAGGAGATCCCCCACCATCATCTTTGATGGATCGATTCCGCATTTACCTGTAACGATGTTGATCGCAAAGGGGTCAATCTGAATTACGAAGAGGTCGAGTCTGTCAGGCAGTGGAATTTCGAAATGCACAGGCTGAAGTCTAGCGCCGTTCAAAAAGTGCTGCTATACGATACAGGACAGGTTTGATTTTGCCATCAAAAACTAAGCCATAAACTTCTTTTGTCAGTTCTTCCTTAGAAGCCTCCTCGACTTTTGCCATTGTTGGAAGGGCTGTTCACTTGCGCGTAAAACTTCGATTTCAGTATACCTGTGCCTCTCACGGAAAGACTCTATAGCTTCTGGTCCAACTGCTTCCAAAATGGTTACCTTCGAACGTAGCGATCATGGAACACCGCCAATGACCTCTGGAAATAATCCTTCGACCAGCCCACTATAGCTGATGGGATGCGTTTAAACAGATCTTCTTCCAGATTGGTGTTGTAATAGGTGATTCCACCGGAGCCAGCTTAGGTTTCAGAAGATCTGCAAATGGATGGTTAGAAAAACTTTCGTATTCTTTGTGCGCATGTGCATCTTTTCCTCTGCGTTCGGTATCCTCGCGTCGGTGGACGACTTTTTTGGGTTCTGCCCATGTCTTCTCCTCTCTGCGGCTGGTGTGAGCGATGCGTTTGCTACTAGAGATGCCAAGACATCTTCAACTTGCTCACTCATTCTGGACATTCTAGACGGACCCGGCTGATCTTCTAGCCGGACTCGGAGTCGGAGCGTGAATAACTACGCTGCCGTCTAATCTTAGGTTTAGGTGCAGGTCCCTTTACGGCGACGAGCGATTTTCGGTCTTTAGACTCATTAGTATGCGTTGATTCGTCATCCGACGAATCGCCACAGATGTTAGGAACTTTTTGCTTTGCAGGTCCCTCCGAAGAGGTGACGAGCGGTACCTGTTTGGACGTTTCCTCCACGTCCTTTACGCTCGAAGAGTCGGTAATCGACGTGATTAAGGACGTCTCTACATCCTGAACGTCGATCATCTCTTCCTCGAGATGCACATCACCTGGTGATGTGTCGCCCGCTGAAATATAGGGCAATGATTTGGAAAAAAAACATAATTCTAATAAAAGGATGTTAACATGCTAAGATCTTAGTACATACCGGTTAAAGGCAGTGTCCGGTCAAAAACTCGATTTTGAGATTTTGTGCTTATACGGGCCTACTCGCCATGTTGAATCCGAAAATGCACATTGGAAAGCGCGAAAACGGCGAAAAAGGGCTCTAATATAGGAGGGAAATTAGCGGGTGGGCGGGGCTCTCCCCAGTGCGATTTCACGCTCTCAGCTCCCGGAGCGGTTTCCTCGATTCCGCTAGCCGTTCTAACATCGCTACCGGCCAAGTACGAATGATTGACTTGTAACCGGAAGCGAGAAGGTCGCTCCAGAAGCCGGGAACGTGAATTCGCAGTGGGGAGGACCCCGCCCACTTTCTAATTTCCCTCTTGTATTAGAGCCGATTTTCGCCATTTTCGCGCTCTACAATGTGCATTTTCGGATTCAGCGTAGCGAATAGGCCCAAGTAAGCACAAAATCTCAAAATCGAGTTTTTGCCCGGACACTGCCTTTAAGGCGGATACCACAGATGGTACTGCTGAGAGTTCCTCTGATGAGGTAACGCCCATGAGCTCAACATTTTCACCAGAAGCACTGGATTTCTCCATTGCGTCTGGAATGCAAATTTTGAGATTTTGGTAATTTGGCATTCCAGCGAGCAATTCAGCGATTTACGTGAAATGTGTGAAAGAAGACACGCGGAAATGTGAGCGAACGATTGGAAATGTGAATGGATCAAAGTAGTGAGTGATGATCATATAGTAGCTTGGAGGAACAAAGGAGAGAAAAAATATATAAAATGGATTGTTTGTAGGGTAAAATGGGAAAATGAAATCGTCGTATATAGATGCCTGAAATACCTGAAATTTAGCGTTATGATTTTGGTTGCTGAAGTATTAACGACTATTTAGGTAATTTTGGAGCGTAAGTTATAACCATGTGATTTTACTGTTTCAACTGGCGGGTTTTCTACTGATGCTGAAACTGTATGATTATAACCTGTAATTTCTACCTCCGGATTGCTTTCTACAACTGCTCCTCTTCTGGAATAGTTGGAAGCGTGGATGCTGGGCCCGTGTAATCCACTACTTTCTTTATTTGATTGAGATGTACTCTACGAGGTTTTGTTTGCGGCGCAGTTATGCTAACAATCTCAGCATGAGGGTGTTCTAGTCTAACCACTCTAAACTGTCCGATCCAAGAGAAGCAAAGCTTACGCGCTAGCCCCTGTTTATTCGTATAATTCCGGAATAGAACGCGATCTCCTACTTTGATTTCTGATGGTCTGGCGGACTTATCATATTGCTCTTTCATTTTTTGCTTGTAAACCCGTGCGTGTTCTGCTGCGTTAGACCAAGCGAGATGTAGCGCAGATACGAGTTGTGCTTTATATTCGGACGTTTCGTCAAAGTTAGGCATTTTCACGCGCGTTTGCGGCATCAAAATCCTATCTCTTGTGAAAACTGGATCCTTACCAAACATTAAAAAGAAAAGAGACTCACCTGTCGCTTCGTTGATGGTGGTATTGTAGCAGAATATGACGCAGGGTACGAATAGGTCCCAGTCCTCTTGTTTTTCGTTGATGAATTTTGATAACATGACCTGAAATGTTCCAAATGTTATTTCTGTTGCACCATTACCCATGGAATGATATGGTGTAGCTAGTTTTTGTTGGATATTGAGGAGGTTGCAAAGTTCTTGATAAAAATGAGAAGTAAAACTGGAAGCTTGGTCAGAGATCGGTTCGGTCATAGTTCCATACTTTAACTCAGACAATCGCCGGGGGCAGGCGGGCACCGGAAAAATAGATTGCTGATCTCTCGCACCCCGCTCGCGGATTTTTTGGAAAGCAATCAGGACATTTCGGAAGACCGCTTGCTAAGTTCTCGATTCCTCAGTGATTCAGCAATATATCTGCAAAAGATAAGAGCGAAAAAAAATTCAACAGGCGGTCTCTTAAAAATCCGCTGACTCAGCAAGCGGCCTTCCGAAAAGTCCTGATTGCTTTGCAAAAAATCCGCGAGCGGGGTGCGAGAAATCAGCAATCTATTTTTCCGGTGCCCGCCTGCCCCCAGCGATTGTCTGAGAAGACGCATTCTGTGAAAAGTGCATGAGCAATTGTGAGTGCTTTTGCGTCTGGTAATGGAGTGGAAATGACATACCTGGTGATCCAGCATACTATGTTCAAGATGTATTTGTTACCTCTGTCCGTGGTTTTGAGAGGTCCGCATAGGTCGAGTCCAACTTTGGCGAAAACTGCTTCGCTGTGAACTGGAATAAGTTCTTCTTTATAAGCTGGTTTAGGTTTTCTGCGCATTTGGCATGTGAGACAGCTTTCACACCATTTGTGTATGTCACTATAAATTGTTGGCCAATAGTACTTACGCAAAATCTTGGCTTATGTTTTTCGCCAGCTGACATGGCCTCCTGAAAGTGCGCTAGAATGATGAGCTTCAAAGAGCAGTTGACGCAATGATTGTGGTACCAATAAGAGCAGTTTTACTGCATCTTTTCGTTCAAATCGATAGTATAAGCAACCATCGGATTTTATAGTTGTTTTGTTTGCCATCTCTGATACTTCTTTTTTGATTTGCTTATCAGTAGACGGTTCCAAGTTTCCAGTAGTTTTTAGCTGGAGAACTAACTCTAGGAAGCTATCCAATTTTTGTTCATCTGCAAAGTTAACAGGGTGTTGTAGGCCTTTTACAAACGTTTTTCTGGGAAATGGTGAAGATTTAGCTTGCACACCTGTAGCTAAGCAGAATGTTTTTAAACTTACTGGGAATTCAATGATGTCTTGCAACTCGTCCCTAACTACTGGGATTTCGCTTTTGTCCTCGAAAATGTGCGATAATGCGTCGGCTACCGTATTCTTTTCGCCTTTTACGTGTACAACTTTGATGTTGTAACTCTGCAGCTCAATTATCCATCTTGCCAGGTTGTCATGCGTTTTGCTTTTATTTAGTAAAAACGTGAGCGGCTTATGGCCACTATGTAGAACTACTTCGGACATACAGATATATGGCTTGAATTGGCGCAACGCATATATAATCGCACCTAGTTCTACTTGTACCGCGGGCCAGCGACGCTCGCTATCGCTCAAAGTGCGGCTACTGTATGCTATGGCATAGTATTTATTTGGCCCCGTTTCGTGCTCCTGCATTAGTGCGCCCGCTTGAGCTACCTGGCTGGCATCCGCAAAAATGTGAAACGGTTTATCGTAATTTGGGTACCCGAGGATGGGTTTTTGCAATAACGTGTCTCTAAGCTCTACGAAGGCAGCTTCCTGCTTGTCGGTCCACTGGAATTTATTATCCTTACGCGTTAGCCAAGTAAGCGGCTCAGCAATGTTTGCAAAGTTTGGAATAAATTTTCGAAAGAATCCTACCATACCCACAAAACGCTTGACTTCCTTGACGTTGCGCGGGGTGGGAAATTCTCTTATGGATCGGGTATTTGCCTCCGCAGGTGAGTAGCTATGCATATTTACCGTATGACCCAGGAAAGTGATCTGATGTTTGGCAAAGACGCACTTTTTCGGCGATGCTTTTAGGTGAAATTCGCGCAAGCGGGTTAACACTTTTCGGATGGCGCTGAGGTGTGGCGGGAAGTCTTTGCTATAGATTGGAATGTCATCGATGTATGTAAGCACATTATCCTCTAAACCTCCTAACACGCGGGTCATTATGCGAGCGAAGTAACTACTAGCGGACTTAAGGCCAAATGGTAAGTGCGTCATCTGATATACGCGATTCTCAGTAATAACGCCGCATTTATAGCTACTTTCGTCATCTAGCGGCAGTTGTAGATAGCAACTAGCGAGATCTAGAGTGGTGTAATACTTATTTCCACCAACTTTCTCTAGCACATCGTCGATGCGGAGGATTGGGTACGGGTCAGGACGTGTTAAGTCACTTCATTGCTAGGACGGCGCATGTCTAGGCAGACGCGCAGTGAATTGTCCTTTTTACGCACTACAACCAAATTATGCACCCATGGAGTGTGTGACTCCTTCATTACTCCGCACTTTAAGGGCATATTTACATGTTTCTGTAGTTCTTCGCGGTATTTTACTGGAACACGATATGGACGAATGCTGGTGGATCATTATTGGTGTAAATGTGCACCTTACCAGCTGTGCAGCTACCTATGTCATACTGATGTCTAGAAAATACATCGGCATATTCTATAAGCAAATTTGCCAGCTGCTTACGTTCTACATCGCTTAGATCGCTGTTGTCAAGATCTACGCGGTAGCTCGGGTCATCGCTAGTTAATTCGCTTACTCAAGAGATTGCGGGCATTGGCGTGTCATGTAATTCACTTGCAGTAAGACCCTTTTGAATAATTCCAGAAGCGTTAGCTAAACGCATTCCGGCATATAGAGTTACCGGCTCGTTGCTTGGGTTAGACACCAAAATATATGGTGTCTCGGAATTGATTATGGCTGGCGCTACTATGAGCTCCTTATTAGTTAGCTTCGCACACTGCGATACTAAAACCAGATCTTTTTTAGATGTTACTGGAACAGCACATGAAACAAAGCACTCTGCAATGGGCTGAAGGCACTTTGTTTCTTTTACCCTTATTGGATACTCTAGATCAGTAACATCGCAATTCTTTTTGAAGGTGGTGCCCAGCATTAAAGTTGTGGCGCCAAAGTGAACTTGTTTTGTTTTGTAATCGATAGCCATTGGTGGCAACTGCGAAAGGACATCGTGTCCCAGAATCATTTCATAATTGGAGTCCACATTGGGTACACAATGGCCTATGGTGAAGTGGAGAACCGCATATAGCTGTATGTTACCTATGTCTAGTTTGACGGTTTTGGAACCAGCCATTGGGATAGGAGTGCCGGCCATGCCTAAGGCTGCGAACGACTGGGATTTGTCGAGTTTGAAAATTCCTAGCGCTGCGCATAGACCGTCGGAAGCTAATGTAATGGTAGAACCAGTATCAATTAGCGCTGACACGCTAATGTCATTAACTTTGATTCTGATATGCGCGGATATAATAGGATGCGTAAGAGAGACATTGCAAACTTTTGGTAAATCAAAGGTTTTACTTGTTGTGAGTTGGACCGCATTTGCATTATCAGTACCAGATATAGTAGGAGCTTGACTTTGGTTAAATGACCGAAATCTGCGTGCGTAGTTGATGATATTGGTTGTTATTTGCAGTGAGAAATAAAGCATTATGGCGCGAAGGAGAACTTGTAACGTAACTATAGCGCAACAAATGCCAACTCAAGGTTGATAAAGATAAGAGAATACGTAATCAAGTAAGCTGTGGGGAGCGGAGTCAAAAGTAGAGGATATGTGATGATTGAACTGATTTGAAGCTGGATTATCTACATGCGCAAAACGCAAAACCGCCTCATTCGCCTCAAGAGTTGCCCATAGCTCACTAAATTGTTGTTCGGGAACGAATTCGCTTAGATTAGTTATTACAAGGTTATGGAACAGAGTGAGCGCAGGTTCAATGTTACCAGATGATTGATCGGTGGATAATTGCAGAGTCGTGATGTCTGAGGGAAGAATGAGCTCAAAAGTGCCGGACATTGGATGGAATTCGAGAATAGAATTATTATTCGGAAATGAGAACACTAATTGATGAGAACATAAGATGTGGTCGACCTCGTTGGTTAGAATGCCAGTGATTGGCTCAATGAAGGTCTTCCACTGAGATTTATTTGGTAGGGTCACGATCACCGATGGATGTGAAAAGCAAGAAGTATTGAGATTCAACAGAGAATAGGATGACGGAGCTATCGCCGCACAAGCCTGCGTGCATAATGTTAGCGCCCAGATATTTTGCTTTGATGCCTGCGCGCTGCAAAATGTTTCTCATGGCTACTGTAGGATTGGCGGAGACAGTTGCGGCAAGAGATGCGCTAAGCGAATTCAAGGGTTTGCATAATGAGAGAATTGAGTGATGCAAAGATGCGCTCAAAGAGTTTTGCATGGTATCTTCTACGGCTAAGAGTTGGGCAGCTAACTGATTAGTAGTGGCAACGCCAACCTGTTGCAAAATAGTTGGCTTAGATTGTCTTTTTTGACGTGAGAGAGAGTGATAAAATTGAACGGCATAACCCTGATCAATGAGAGTAAGAGTGTGACCACAATCGAGGAAATGAGATTCAAGAGAAGGAAATGAGAGTGCAAATTCCTTAGTATCACTCAAGCAAACTTTATCTACTAAAGTACCCTTCATGGGGGCAACTAAAATATACTTACATCTTTCCTCTGATTCCGGTGTCCAAATCACAGCCGCTCCATCCTTTGTTGTGCATGTTCCGTCTTCACGGCATCCTTGTAGTGGTCCTATCGTCTCTCGATTGTTGGCGGTCCATGATATCCATAAACTACAGCCTGGAATATAACACAATTGGATACTGTTAAAGTGCATTCAGAGCAACAATGGAACGGTGCCGAAGGCCAATCTATTTCTACTTTATTCAAAGTCTTCCAAACATTACCTATCGGGGAGAGTTCGCCATGAGCGCAGACTTTGTGACTAATCATGTGCTGGCAGACGCCTTTTGAGACTGTCTGCTCTTTTAATGTACTTCTTTGTGTGCGAGCGCCGAAAAAGTTCACACAATAAAAGACTGTTTGCGTGATTACTCTGCAGACATTAGCAGTACTTTTGTACCGTATGGTATTGGGTCTAAATACTTTGAGCTTCATTGGATGCGCAGTTGCGGACCAGCTTGGTAGAATTTTAGAGCAATTTATCTCAGATGGTATCCTCTAATAGGTTGTTGGTGATTTTTGAGAACACAAATACGCAGGAGGTAAATCATAGGCGGACACAGTAGAAGTCATAGCAAGAATTGTCAAACAAGTAGCAAGTTTTGAAGGACCGGAACTTGGAGAGAATGAGCGTCGAGATGTCTCTTCACTGCTAACAGAAGTGTTTGAGTCACGGGTTGCAAACGCAGTGTCTGCTAACGCGTTGTTTCTGGCGATCAACGCCGCGATATGGGCATCTTTCTGCTCTATCAGAGATTGAGTTTTCGGATTAGTGATATCCGGCGCTGAGTTCTGTTCTACAGCGAGCACATTGGACCTATTGTAAGTGTCTGGGCGCTGCTGCGGTATTGGATTACGTTGCGTCAGAGGTCTAGAGTGATCTATACGTTCGGGGATTTTGCCTATGGTTTGAATTTGGCTGGGGGTTGTTTCTAATTGGATGACGCCGCGGTTGAAAATTGGCTGGAGGAGGCACGTTAGAGCGACAAACGTTAGCGAAGTGCCCTAATTTGCCACATTTATAGCATGTGACATTTGAGTTAGAAGAGCGTACCCATGGTTTATTGAACTTATTAAACAGTCTTACCTCTCTAGGCCGGTAGTTGTTGGGTGGTGGCTCCCTTCTTTCTTGACTGTAGTCCTTCCTTGATTCATCCAAGTGTTTCTTCGCGACGTATCGATGCAGACCTGGATGGTAAACCATAACGTCGGCCATTTGATTGCAAAGAGACTCGTATGTACGCGCCTTTCTCAAAGCCTCATCAAAAGTCGCGGGGTCTAGCGACTTGATATGGAATTTCGATTCTGGCTGCAAACGCTCCACAAACTCTTCCAAAAGTCTGTCTTGTACCATTTCTTTAGGCGCCCCTTTTAGTAACTTTTGGACAGCTCTCCTGATGCGGTTACTAAATGAATGCACATCTTCATCTTCTTTCTGCCTACAGTTAGACAACTCTTGTCTGGCTAGGGCGCGAAACTGCGGATATTCAAAATGCGTGCGTAGAAATGCGACCACTTTTTCGTAACTAGTTTTGTCTTCAGGAGGCATTTCCTCAATGATATCACGCGCATCCCCCCTTAGAGTGGCATATGGCGCATTTACCTTACACTGCTCAGGAAGCGGCACTATGGAATTACGAATGAGTTCCTCGAATTGGCGATGCCATTCGTTGAAATCTTGGGTGTTGTCACCCAAGAAATATTCAATATGTTTGGGCGCGAGCTTCCCGAGGGTAAGCCCGCCATAAGTCTGTGTTAAAACACTCACCTCTGGTGAGGCCATGCCTGCACCAGTGAATAGAACCGACTCACCTGAACTCGCTGTTTCTGGAGGTGACGATCGAGAAGAGCGCTGTTGTCCTGCGTTGTAGTTCGGGAACGTGTGTTGATCCGTGCGATGTTGAGTTGAGTAGGGAGAAGGCGCTGCTCCTCTAGGTCCTCAGCTGTGGGATGGGTGCCGGTTTCCTGAGTCTGGGTATTATATACTATCACCAATGGTATGTGCTCTTTGTGAGCGCTGGATCTTTGTTTCTTTCATTGGCAACATATGCTTGATGAAAGCTTAGATAAGACAATGCTTTGTGAAAGGGTTACTCGAATAGAGAAACAAAGATGCTATCGCGCTTTGGAAACATGGATGTTTACAATTCGGAGCATGAAAAGAACTCAAACTTGAAAGGGAAAACGTGCATTTGCTCATGAGCTTTGTCTACGATGAAGAAAGAGTTTACCAAAAATTCGCATGAGGCAACGGGCTGGGATGAGTGACAAGAGGGTTGGAGTGCTAACAAGGAAAAATCTACACAAAGGGTCAAGTTAGGCATTCAAATTTGAAATTGTGCACCAAATGTTCAAAATCGCGAAATCTGAGGGTTTGCATTATATGAGTATTTTGAATGATCAAGATACACTAAAAGGAAGCCAAAACTGACCAGATTACAGCAAAACTGTGGTATTGCGATTCATAGTTTCTGGGCAGACTTGGTGGAAAAAGAAATGATAGATTTTGGCATTAAAAATTTAGCGATAGTGGAATTTGGTGTTTGTTAAATAATACGATGGATCAAGATAGAGAACTGCATTTCAGATGAAATGTATGAAAGATTTTAGCGCAAATACTATCAATCCCGTTCCTTTGCAGTCTTCTATATAAATGTGTAACAGCATCTATATAGAAGACTGCAAAGGAACGGGATTTTGGAGAAATTGTCATAGAGAGAACTCGCTTGGAACTTAGACTTTTCAATGGACAATGGTATCAAAAATACCACTTGTTGACAATGTTTGTGTTTCAGGTTCCATAAAGGTGACGAGAAGAGTGAGGAATTTTGATCTCTATTCTTATGTATTGAAAATTTAGCGAAATTCCCACCAAAAATAGAAAAGGCAATTTTGTGGAGAAAATTAGGAGAGTTTATGAATCTGAGAGGCTGCAGTCCTCCAGACTCCGCGCTGCAAAACTTTCTACCCCAAAAATTACCCCCTGTCGAGGCTTAACCGGCCACCTCATGGGCTATTCCCATGAGGAATCCATCTTTCTAAAAAGAAGAGAAGTCGGTGAGATCGCGGACTACTATGAGTCCGCACTCGCTGTTACCACTTATGGATATATTGCCCACCCTCTTAATGGCAAATACCATACAAGATCATAACTTAGCCTCGGACATGTCCAAAAACACTTTCCAACATACGCGTTTATCGTTATAGCACCAAAATAACAATGAGTATCGATATCCCGGGAAAACAAACAACAATAAAGCACAAGAATAAAGAGGTCTGAGCCCATAGACGAGGTGGCTCGTGGGTCGTCGGTTCCTCACTGTCTTCAGACCGCTCCTCCCTCCTTATCTAGCGGCATCTGGCGAGCGAAGGCGCGGAGCAATCTGTAAACAAAGTATATGGGAAACGGAGATGATTACAACAATTTCCCCAAAGGCATTGTAAAACGCTCCAGTGCATTGGTACGTTCCGTAAAGACAATTTTGATGTTGGATTTGATAGTAAAATATGCTTACGCTTGGAAGCCAAAGAACATGCAAGCAAACTTTTTGTTTATTACATAAGCGATAGTTCATAAAGTCTATAAATGATGCTCCTAATAAAAAACAGTTAACACCTGTATCTTTTATTGCTGCTGTCAGTGGGAAACGTGACTAGAGCAGCTTAAAAACTGTCCTTATCGATGTAAATGCGCAGTCCTCTTTTCTTCTGATTCTTAGCATAAATTGACATCTTGACAATTTCTTGACATTTTCTGGCATGTATTATTATCAATCTTAAGAATGTCTTATTATATATCTTAGAATGGCTCTCATACATCAACTTGGCTTTAGTACTTTGAGCAAGCTCTTTTCAAATTACCCCAAAACGTCGTATTAGACTAATAATCTTTTGCCTCAACCACGCATGTAAAAAGGGAAACATTTGAAATGAGAGCAAACTATTAGAAGTGACAATTGCGAATTTCGTATCTGACTGATAATATGGTGAAAAGCGGTAAAGTGGTCAAAGTAATCAATTGAACAATGCGTTAAGCTTTGACTTGCTTGATTTCTTTTGTTCTTGAATCCCAAGAAAAGCAATTTTTTTGAATTTCAGTCAAGCCAAATTTCGGAAAAAAGAACCTTTACGGCAACTCTTTCCTCCTATGTTTTCTTTGTTTTTGAATGGTGAGATCTACTCAAAAACATGAGGCTAAATAAAACACCAATTCAATAGAATCAATAATTCATTGTCGGACTATTCAACGATAGTGAGCGGACAAAATTCTTTGTCCGCTTCCTATCAGGTCGTCCCGAAAGTTCGTTGGCACAACATTCAAAAATTCATAGCTTCTAATTTTTCCAACCACTTTTACCACTTTTATTTGTTAAAGAGTAAATCATGCTCTTTATAATGACGTTTTAATGCAAAATACGATCATTGTTGTGTAGATAAAAGCGGTAGAAATCTTATATATAAAGCTGAATGTCTGTTTGTCTGTATGTCTGTCTGTATGTCTGTGTGTACGTATGTTCCGAATAGAAAATTCCATTTCTGAACCGATCCGGACCAAACTTGGCACACATACACTTCGGGCCCCGGCGGGTGTCATAGGCTACTCCAACCCCTAGCTCAAATTTTGCAAAAAATCGATAAAATCGATAAAAGTAATGCACGGTTTTGAAAACTAATATTGTATTCGTAATCGGCATGCTCGATTACACCCCTCTGCCAACTCCCAGCCCCGTAGCTCAAATTTTGCAAAAAATCGATAAAATCGACATCGATCGATAACGAAAAGTGGACTGTGACACCCGCCGGGGCCCGAAGGGTATGTGTGCCAAATTCGGAACATACGGCGGAGCCGGGTAAGCCAGCTAGTATTACTTAAAATTCGAATTTCGTATAAGGTCATAAAAGATCTGAAACTTGCAGTAAAAATCTGAGCAGTTGGTATTATAGGTTCCATTACCTGCTCTTTTTAACTTTGAAAAGTTTGTGCCAATTGAAAGTTATGATTTTCGGGCAAGTAATACAAAAAGGCAATGATTTATTTTGGCATTTTTCTCGTAAATCATACTTTTGATAGAAACCTTCGACTAGCACAAGCTTTGCACAGCTAGAAAGAGCAGGTAACGGGAACTATAATACCAACTGCTCCGATTTTTATTGCAAGCTTCAGATTTTTTATGACTCTGCACAGAAAATTCGAATTTTGAGTAATTTCTTTCTACTGCTCCTATCTATGCAACCGATGATCGTTTGTAAGCAGCTAAAATGTTATTGTAGAGACCATGATTTTGTTTCACATAAAAGCAAAAGCAGTCAAATCGATCGGAAAAATCAGAAGTTATGAATTTCTGAAAATTGTGAGAATGAACTTTCCGGACGACCTATAAGAATAGATTTTTAACCCGCTTATCAATGCTGGGGCTTCTCAAGGCATAAATCTATGAGTGAAGACCACGAAAATAATTACCCTAGAATCCCTACAATACCGCCTCTCAGATAAGTCATCCATCACATGAGTCCGTTTTTTTCTATGGAAATGCACCCTCACGCCGCCAAAAGTCCCGCAGATAAGTCCGCTTTTTTGCAGATAAGTCCGGACTTACTGGCGGGACTTTAGGGTACAGACACAATCCAGCTCCTATGCTAGATTTCGCACCATATCACCATACGCATTTCGCTTCTGAACTAAAATGATGATAGATGAATATGATTAGATTGGAGGCGAGCTTTTGTTTCAGCACTCTTCGCTAACGGTGCGATAATATGCGTACGAGAGAAACAACTCCAATGTCTGGTCGTTGTACAAGTCACGCCTTTCCTTCTCTGCGCAACAAAAACCGCTTAAAGGCAGCGTCCAGGCAAATCTGCTCCTGTGGGGATCTCATATGGAGGGTAATCGTGGAGCCCTAACTGAAACACTGCCCAAGCGGCAGCCCATATGGTGAGCTCACAATTGAGATATTCGCCTCCAAACTGGACCCCGGGATCGTATCACATGGATTCATAGCGCGACACATCATTTTCGCGCAGGACCCACGTGTGTCACGCCATGAATCCATGCGAATACGATCACGGGGTCCAGTATGGAGGCGAATATCTCAACTGTGAGTTCATCATTTGAGCTGCCGCTGGCAGTGTCTTGTTAGGGCCCCAAAAATACTTTCCATATCAGAACCCCGTATGTCCAAATTTACGTGAACACTGCCTTTAAAGGCAGCGTCCACCCAATTCTATTTATCCCAGACTAATACTCATCCTACTAGCAGGCCTCAAAAGTAGACGTTGGTCCGGTCTCTTGATGTTGCCTACAAAAAAAAGATAACGGACCTGAACCTTCTTTGCGCTCCGCCCAACCACGGATTCCCCGTGACGTGCGTGGAGGTTCAAGAATGTAGCATCTTGCACACGACAAGGTTTCCTGTTGCATAGGACGTGACTAGCGCCGTGCTACTCGTCCACCTCTGCCAAAATAAGGCTGGGCTTCAGAAAGGAGTAACTTTGGAGCTTTTTAATTTGACCCTCATATCCGAAATCAACGCCATGGAAAGGCATAACGATAAGAACATGAAAGACGAACTTTTGGGTGGGCGCTGCCTTTAAGGGAAGTGAAAGTAAGAAAAGTTATGGGACCTTTCTAAAGTCGAGATTACAATCCTACGGTTGCGGCCAGTTGACTGTTTGCTTCAAATCGCCCATAGGGCCTCATTATAAGTGGACTTCATGCTTACCATTTGAAACCAAGAGTTTTTATCCTTCTTAGGACATAGTGGCTTCTTCTTTCAACATTGCTTACTTTTAATTTGCATAGTAAGTAGAACATAAGGCTATGTTTCAAGCATCCCTCCATTACAGAGGTTCGATCCACTATGCAAAAAAATCGTTCGATGATAATTGGGTTAGATTCAAACTATAGACATTGAACCTATGATTTAGTCTTCATTGTGTCACTGCATTTGATATAATCCTAATGCATATAACAATTCACGAGGGTGCCACTGCCATAAATTTGTTTGACTTAATTTATGAGTTCATATATGCATCATTTTCAGGTTCGCTGCAGAGCAATATGCTCAGAATAGCTTGCATAGCAAAGATGATCATACATCTCGCAATGCTGGCATCATTAACGGCTATAGCAGGTTGTTAGACTGTCTTTAACATTTTTTGCCAAAAAAGTACCAGTTGTAAGCAGTAGTTTCAAAGCAGTCATCGTCAATTCTGATCACAAAGATAGTTTTATGTATTAACACGAGTTTCCATAACTGACCAGGGAGGGTTACGAAGTCGAAGTGCTTAAAGGCAGTAGGTCGGCAGAATGAGACCCGTGGCAAGACAAGGTCACAGGCTAGGAGCCCCATAATGGACCTATGGGCCAAATTTCGATCTTTCTCTGCCACTTCTAATCCCCGAAATTTCAAAACAAAAGCAGCGCTCATCTCTTGTCCTCTCCGAATCCGCCCACCCCATGAACGAGTGAACGCGAAGCCCGTTATGGCAAAAGACGCAGAGTCGTTGCGGAACCTCATGCTTATAGCATTGCGGCTGGCGCTCTGACTGCGGAAGTCACTCGTTTATGGGGTGGGCGGGTTCGGAGAGGGCACAGATGAGCGCTGCTTTCGCTTTGAAATTTTGGGGGTTAGAAGTGGCAGAGAAAGATCGAACTTTGGCCCATAGGTTCCATTTTGGGGCTCCTACCCTGTGACCTTGTTTTGCCACGGGTCTCATTCTGCCGACCCACTGCCTTTAACCACAACAAGCTGCATGCCATTACTGTCTGTTTGGAACCGCTAAATTGCTAATTCGAAATATGCTCTCCTCGTCTGCAGGGCTCTTTATGCGAAAGAAGTTAAAGGCAGTGTCCAGGCAAATCTGATCGCATGGTCTTTCGCAGAAATTGATGAGGGGTCCTAACTAAGGCACTGCCCAAGGGGCAGCGCAAATTGTTTAATAACGGCTGAAAAATCCGTCCCAGATAAATCCGTGTCTGCGCCGTGATCGTAACCCAAAAAGGACTTCGCTCATATCAACACTACGTTTGCGCTGGGACGAATCCTAAGTGTTACGGTCACGGCGCAGCAGTGGAGTATTTGTGGATGGATTTTTCAGCCGTGATTGGATTATTGCGCTGCGGTTTGGGCAGTGCCTTAGCTAGAGCCTCCTAGTTAGTCGGCAGTTTCCAGGCAAAGAATCCATGTGCCCAGATTTTCCTGAACACGGCTTTTAAGAGCATTTTGAGATAAGAATATTCGTTAAATCTTAGACGTCGAATGGAGAAATAAGAAGTACTGATATATGTACTATGCAGAGGAAGTTCAGTGTACGAAATATCCTGGCACTTGCCGCTGCTTCATTTGATGACTATACTATAGCAATTATATTTATCCCGCTATTAGTTCATATTTCGACCCACAATTGCCTCATAACTTTTCTTCCACATGCGCTCTGCAGTCGATGAGAGAGATTTAGAATCAGCGCTCCAAGCTCTCATCAACGGTGTGCAATTTGCGGTGATCGGCCATTTCGACTTCATCACCTCCTTGTAAGATTAGCCTATTTTTTCATAGCTGCGGTGACACCACTGTAATTTTCTAGATCTTGCTACACTGATTTTTCAAATTTGCGACCTGAGAAATAATTGGAAGTTTTAGGTCCGTTTGTTGGAAAAACTGAGCACCTAAGAGTAGTCGGATGTAGGTATGTATGATAACTACACGTTTATTAGTTAATGCTTTATCAGGTTAATCAACAAGGCCGAGGATTAGCTTTTTAAAGAAGAAATACTCCTCAAAAACTTCTTATGGCATATAAACCAGCTGTTTCTAGTTTCTTGCATGTACTTTCTTCCCGCATTGAAACTTTACAAGACATTGAAACTTCTTCTCTTTAGCCTAAACCAAAGAACGGTGGTGGGATCTTTGGAAAATATGTGTAACGACCGCGGAATTTGTGCTATAAGATGCTCACTAAAATCCTATTTTTTAAACAAATGCTAAAAAAATTCTGACTCAATGGCTATTCATTGGAGCCACTCGGTTCTTTATAAAAGTCTTAAGGGGAAAGCGATTGCAGGACTTCGCTCTATTTAGCTGCTGCAGACCTAGTACAGCTAATGATAGGAAATTGGCAGGCTTTTTCCTCTGATTTCTCCGAAATGCCGAGTATAGTGAATACTCTCAATTTTTGCAAAACTTCCTAAAAAATTACTTGAAATTCAAACCCACAAAAACAAACGCGCTGCTCAATCAAACATCGGCTGAACAATGAGTATAATTTCCCTGGTACGTTCGAGACTAAGTGCCCTCAAACTAGAGTTTTTGAGAGAAGATCCTTGGCAAGTTCGAGATTAAAAAAATCCTTCTCTTGATAACAGTTATGCAAAAGTGTTTTGTATAGCGCCGGTAGTAATCTACCCTACTTGGGGGCATCAAAGATGCCGCCAAGTTGGCACACATCACGGAAAGTTGCCATCTTCGGCGGCAGCTCGCGGAGTGATTGTAGGTTTCAATAGTCTTGTATAACCTTGATACGCAATCATTTCGCACATTAAGTTTTGATGACGCAGACAGCCGCAAAACTGCTACCTCGCTAGCGATCGAACCCAAATGCGTTAACTTCAAGTGCCACCGCGCTAACCATTCGACCATCCAGTCAGTAATTGCCGATTACACCAGCAGTTGGAGGAACGCACCGGTAAGTGGCCGCCTGTAAGACGGGTCAATACATTGCGTGAGAGACTTCGACCTGAAAACAGCTGATTGATATGAGCGAGTTAGGGGCGAAATCGGTGCAGGCGAGATTTAGAAGGGATTGCCATAAAAGATGGTGTTCTTTATGATTCTAAGGTGTTACCTGATTTGTTTTCTCTGTAAGAGAGCCGTCGTTTTGAAGAAGAAAAGCTCACATAATAAAAAATGATAGTTTTGTGATGAAAAGTAGAATTTTTGATTTTTTTGGCCCGACGTGAATTGTGTGATATCGCCGCAATTCGCAAACTTGCAAACGGCGCCAGCAAGGTGCCGCCACCTCGACATGGTAGGGGCACGTCAGGATGGTGGCATTTTGATCTCGCAAGCGAGCACGCTATTTTTCCTATTCTCTGACCTGGCGCCATCTCTCAGCGCCGAAATTTCGACGAGATGCCGCCAGGTCAGCTCGCGAAGTTGCCGCCAGCACTTCATGCCTTCCTCTACAAATCTGTTTAGGGAGGTTTTTAGCACCTCAAGTTGCCAGGTAAGGTTCCCTAAGGTCATTATGACTTCCTTGACCGGAAATACATGGTGAAAAGGGTTGGGAGGGCACAGATTTGAGGCCGGAGTTCGCGCCGACTTCACGTAAAGATGACGCCGACTTGACGGCGGAACATGCCGTCAGGTCAGGGGGATTACTACCGGCCCTGATGTCAAGCGATATAAAGTAATTGAAATTTGAATTTGAAGTTAGAAAACCTGCATTACAGCTATTATCAATCAACACGGTATAATGATAATAACACGGGGGAAGTGGAATGAGCCAGCGTTTACGCAAGAATTCGACGCAGCAGATGGCTTCAATTTTTTGGACTCTCATAATAAAAGATGAGAAAACCAGGCTCATTGTTTTCAAACAAACAAAAAAACCGCGTCAAGGGGCATTAGGAGAGAAATAGCTGGCATATCCGGCTTCGCCCAGCCCTGTCAAACAAAGTATCACCCATCCCTATCCCTGTACAGCCTTTTCCAGTGCACACTTCTACATGCATTTCCCTATTCCCGCTGTGTTAGGAATCAGCATGCTCATCTACCTCCCTCAACAACCCCCAGCCTCCTAGCTCAAACTTTGCAAAAAATCAATAAAAAAGATAGAAGTAAGGATAATTTTAAAAGCTCATGGCGCTATTCGGCTATCCGGGCCCCAAAATGTTTTTGTGACGGATCTTGCTCAAACTCGGCATATAGGGGTTATTTGAGCCGCTGAGACAAAGATCGTAGTCACTTCGCGTGGCAGCGAGTAAAAATCATGAATCTGCCTGAAACCTTGACAGGAAATCACCTAAAGTGCTGTTTGAAGAACATCGTGCTTTTCCCACGATATACGCAATTCGTGTGGTATAAAAGTTCTCCACGACCGTAACGCTTTCCTTATAGGACCACTGCCGCGCGAGGTACACCCTTCGGCGGATTTTGCTTAAAGGCAGCGTACACCCAAAATTTCACCCTCGATGTTTTTGTCATTCTGGGGCCTTTCCGTGCTGCTGATTACAGCTATGTCGATGAAATCCTCCAAAAGTCCCAAAAAACCCCGATTTCCGGGGATCCTCTCTTCAGAGGCGGACGAGTTTCGAACTGCTCGTCCCCTTCGGCATGCAGCAGCTGCAACAGCATGACAGCCTGCAGTTGCAACTGCAACTGCTGCATATGCTGTCGTGGTTCGTCGCCTGAAGGAGGCGCACCGCAAAAAGCAACTGCACTGTTGCAAATGCAGTTGCAGATGCAACAGCATTGCAACAGCAACTGCAATGGCAACTGAAGCTTACGCTGTCGTGGATTCGTCCGGAGGAGGCGGAGTGAAAGAAAAGGGGCGGAGTGAAAGAAAATTGAGGGGGGGGGGTTTCCTCTCAGAAGCAACATTGGGAGACCAGACCAACGCAGTTGGTCTTCTTCTGGGCCCAGTATATACACGGTATAGAAAGATCTAGGAAATTCGGTAACTTAGATCTTGGGTGTACGCTGCCTTTAAGCAAAAACCGGGAAGAGAGATTTGCCGCGTGCGTTACGCGTTGGGACAGGTTATCAGGATGGCACTGGAGACCGCCATGCAAAACGACCGTTTCCCCATCTCTTGAATATCTGGGATCAAAATTGGCCTGAAAGCGAAAGAATGTCCATTAAAACCCTGCAACTCACCATAACTCACAATAATGTTGTGACAGCGATCAAGCATCATATTCATAAGCAGTATGCTTGTGAACCACAGGTAAGGTTTTGATCAATTTGGAATTTTGACCACCTACTGTACACCCACCGTAACCCAAGAAAATGCGCTATCCTGCGAAATCAGCATGATATTCATATTCAGCGCGCTAGACCACCCTAGACAAAGCTTAAAGCGAATCTATCTTTTCGATCCCATACCGTATAACCACGATAACCAGAGGTGCGATAGTCGGAGCCGATTCTCCGCCTACCTTCACTTTTGAGCTGGTACAGGGTGACCACCTTCACTTTTGGGTTTGAAAACTTTTTTTGCTAAAGCTCAAAAGAAGGAAAATAAGCAAAAGGAATGTAAAAGAAAGTATTAAGAGCATATATCTATGTAGTAGGTCGATCCAGGCAGTAACCGCCGAGAACCAGAATTTCGAATGATAAAATAATGAAAAATCTTAAAAATCATTCCACTGTTACAAATCTGCTGGCTGAAGACCTCCGCAGTTGCGACTTTATAGGTCTTGAAGGTTAAGTGTTGTTCTATCAGACAATAAAAGAATCAGTATGATTTGAGTAGTGGCCGCCGAAACGAGAATTTTGAAAAACCTCAAAAATCTTCTCAATTTTAGGTTGCTTAATGACAACTGACATTTAAACTCTTATAAATCCGGACTTTGAAGGTGTGTGATATTGCGACTTTATAGGTTTTGTAGGGTGAGGTTTGCCCTATCAGAATATGTCTTAGCTGTACCGATCCACTGAAACATCGCCGAGATCCACGCTCTTAAAAAAGCGGGTAAAAAACCGTTTTTCAGCTCATAACTTCTGAACTGCATGAATCATGTTGCGACTTCATAGGTTAGATTCTCCTTTTCAAGTGCTTTCAGATGATATATAATATGTGGGGGATTTAATGTTTCTTGCGGCTCTAACCCGGGGTGGAGTACTCCTCTTCACTAATTCTCCACCCCGCCCATTTCAATGTATTGGCGGGGCCGCCAGTGGAGAATTAGTGAAGAGAGGTACTCCACCCCCGGGCATATGCCGTGGGAGGCGTGAATCTGCCACATATTATATATCATTTGGAAGCTCTTGATGAGGAGAATCCAACCTATGAAGTCGCAACATGAATTATGCAATTCTGAAGAAGTTATGAGCTGAAAAACTGTTTTTTACCTGCTTCTTTAAGAGCGTGGATCTCGGCGATGTTTCAGTGGATAGGTGCAGCTAAGACATATTCTGATAGGGCAATCCTCATCCTACAAAACCTATGAAGTCGCAACATCTCACACCTTCAAAGTCCGGATTTATAAGAGTTTAAATGTCAGTTGTCATTAAGCAACCTAAAATTGAGAAGATTTTCAAGGTTTTTCAAAATTCTCGTTCTCGGCGGCCACTCCCCAAATCAAACTGATTCTTTCACTCTCTGGTAGAACAACACTTACCCTTCAAAACCTATAAAGTCGCAACTGCGGAGGTCTTCAGCCAACAGATTTGTAACAGTGGAATGATTTTTCACGATTTTTCATTATTTTATCATTCTAAATTCTGGTTCTCGGCGGTTACTGCCTGGATCGACCTAATTTCTTCCTGTACATTATAACAAAATTGAATTAATAAAATACATACAGTTCCGTGAGTTTTGCTTCCAAATACATTATTTGATAGGCACGTTTACTTTAGATATTTATGACGCTGTATACATAAAAATATGCTTTCAATGATCCCTTTTGCATTTGCTTTGCTTATTTTCCGCGCACTAACGCAATGACTTGAAAGAATAGTAATGCTCCCTCCCCCCCCCCCGGTTGACGTTTTTGGGAGGTGAGTGTCCGGCACTACCACCTTCACTTTCGGCCGGCCAGTGGTAGCTGGGACCACCTTCACTTTTGGTGGGCCCGGCTCCCCCCATCGCACCTCTGACCATAACTCTATGAAAAAGTCCCAATACGCAGAGAGAGTATGAATTTCGTAATCAGCATATCGGATAAGTTCTCTGGACCGAACTCCAGCCGAATTCATGACTTTGACTTTCTACCGCACAAGCCTACCCTCGCAATCATGCACAATCCTAGACTCTCCTTATAATGTCTCCGACATTTATAGTTATAAAAATGTGTTTTTATCTGGAGCTGTTGAGTTTTCCCTTCCAGCAGACTCCCTCTGCTCATTTGATTTTAGTGGCAAAAACAGCATTTTCACAATGTAGTAGACCCAAAGTAAGTGTTCAGAAGTTTTAGTGAAATTTAGCATTGAATCCTAGAAAATTAGCAAAATGTACTGCCGCATGAATTGACTGATTCTTTTCTTCCAACAAAACGTAGCTGCCTCTGTTTTTTTGTTTCCAGAGGCAGAAGCAATATTTTCACAAAATTAAGGCACTCAAAAGTGAGGTTTCAGCGAAACTCCGTAAAATTGATAAATAAAATTTCCCTAATCTCCTAACCTTCATATTGCTTCAAAATGACGTTCTCGAAAACTAATTCTAATTGGAAGAAGCACTGGGTTGGATAGGAAGCAAAATAGCGCGGCAGTTTTCCGAATTATGATAGGAACTGGGGGCCAGACATTTGCACTAATTGGGTAGTTTGGAATCAATGTTTCGTTGTTGTTTGATCTTGTACAGACACTTGATCTCTTCTTTGCTTATCTGTGTAGAGGAAGTGATCTTTGACGACTGTTTCCGACATTGCCCATATTTGCACTTCCCATGCAGAGCAAGCTCTATAAATTGCACTTAGAATGCATACATCGTCAACAGTTTAAGCCGCTGTTATGTAAGTTATATGGATCCTTATTGAGTGCCGCGCATTTACTCTCTCGGCTAGACGGGGCGTTTCTCTGCACGTTTCTGTTAGTTCTATTTCGTATCACGCATGATCTAAACTGCCCTCGTTATCGCGAATCTCTTCTTAACACTGTAGAGGAGAGTGCTCTCGACATATCGCGTTGAATGATTCCAAAAGATAAGGTCTAGGGCATCGATGTAAAGCTGCGCTACAAATGATGTTGCGCGGAATAAACAGGGCTCGGCACAAAATGGTTTTTGGAAAATGCAAAAAAAACTCCCACTTGACCTTCGAATTTTTTTTTACGAAACCCCTTCGACCTTAAACCCTAAACGTAAAATAACCCTGAAAAAAAAAACGAAATGTCGTAAAACTTCACAATTTTTGTGTCTTTTCCGCCTCGAAAACGATACTTCCTCTGTTTTTTATCCTAAAAACGATAACCAGGTTGCTTACGAGCCACCTGTGCTGAGCCCTGGAAATAAATGCATGACCATTGAGCGCAATTCGAAGAGGGTTCAAAGATGCTTTCTTCCCAACTGCTTTTACACAATATCTGACAACATTTTACCTGAGTTTGAACACGATTCTAGCCTTCCGTCTAGAAAATACTGACTCCCCAAAAAAAGAATTTTTTCGCATTTAATCTTAACCAAATTTGAGCAATGAAGGAATCTTCTAAGCTTGAGGCTAATAGGCAGGGTCAAGGGGTGGGGTGTGGCACGCCGCATCTGGGAGGTTGTGTTGAGGAATCAGAAGAGGAAGGAGTTGTAATCGAGTAATACTGATAGTGATCTTATATATAAAGCTGAATGTCTGTTTGTATGTCTGTATGTATGTCTGTATGCATGTCTGTCTGTACGTATGTTCCGAATAGAAAATTCCATTTCTGAACCGATCGGGACCAAACTTGGCACACATACACTTCGGGCCCCGGCGGGTATCATAGGCTACTTTTCGTCATCGATCGATATCGATTTTATCGATTTTTTGCAAAATTTGAGCTACGGGGCTGGGAGTTGGCACAGGGTGGGGGGGGGGGGTAATCGAGCATGCTGATCACCCCCGTGGGGGTGATCAGTATGCTCGATTACACCTTTCTGCCAAATTCCAGCTCCCTAGCTTAAATTTTGCAAAAAATGATAAAATCGACATCGATCGATAACGATGGACTGTGACACCCGCCGGGGCCCGAAGTGTATGTGTGCCAAGTTTGGTCCGGATCGGTTGAGAAATGGAATTTTCTATTCGGAACATACGGCGGAGCCGGGTAAGCCAGCTAGTAACATGATATTCGTAAAAGTTTGTTGGATAACCCCACTATGCAAAAACCAAACCGTAAGACATTGACTTGTCATCGTATACCAATCGTAGCTTCAATCAGGCCCTGACAAGCCTAACTAGTGATATATCCATAATTAGCATGCCAAATAACCTCTGTGGACCAAGTTTGAGCGAATTCTGAAGTTTCAGACTTTGGGCCCCTTCAGTAAAATGATCATTTTCGAACATGATTAATTTTTTTTAAAAACTAGCTATTTTTTTGCACTCAATACAAAGCGCTACTTATTCTTTGCCAAAATCTGGGATCTCGCTTCAAAAGACTTCCAAACTGTGAAATTAGAAGCAAGTCAAAATCTCGTTTGTCTCATTTTTCGCTTTTGATGTCTGTGCTTTCACCAAATTTTCACAGGATTGATTTGAGCCTGATTCCCATTCGCTCTGAGTGATGGTTGGTCAAAGTACAGCTATTAAAAGCGAAAAATGGTAGGAAACGAGTGTTGGCTTGCTTCTAACTCCACATTTTGGAGGTCTTTCGAAGCGAGATTTCAGAGATGGGCAAAAAGGAGTAGAGCAATGAGTGCAAAAAGAGATAGCTAATTTACCTCTGAAACGAAGTTAATCATGCTTGAAAATGATTGTCTCTACCGCGGCAAGTCTGGTTAAATTCGAATTCGATTTCGTCTACTGAGCGATTGGGGTAAGGACAGTTATACGAACTAATTCGTTTATCTGTGCGTATTTACGCTTCAGCAAGCTGGGACATAAGCACAAAGTCCTCACAAGACCATGTTCCTAACGAATTTTGCGAGCTAGAGAGATCACGCTGGAGCATTTAGATTTGCCGAGTTTGAAAATAACCCGAACAGCGTGGGTTTCCTTTTGTTCGCTCCTAATCGATATCAGCGTAAGAAAACGCATCGATGAGTCTTAATCCGTTATTCTGTATTTGATCCTGAATTTTTGTGACCTTAAATGCTAAAACATAAATGATCAATTAAATAAACGCTAGTAGCAGACTCACTCATGTAGAAAAGTAGAGTGTAAGACGATCAATCTGAAATTAACTCTTTTCAGATGGAGAAGTTGAGCACTTAACAGGTCAAGCTTTGGTAGACTTTGTAAACAAGCATCAAGACTTCTTCCATGCAAGTTCCTATAATGACACCTCTCTATCTCGGGTTCCATGGAAATTATAGTTTTAATTATAGGCAAGATACTGGCCAGGTGCTGAAGAGTTTGTTGCTTCTCGCACAATGAATGTGAAATACCTCAAGGATCCTCGGGATAAACTGCGGAAGCGTGTAAGAATTGACAGCAATGACCCTATTCCAGAAAAGTGAGATACAGCTGTCATTAAAATGAAACTTTTTCCAAAAGTACCTCAATACTATTTGATGTGATATGCCAAAGTATTATAGTAGCGGATCTCTGGATTAGAAAATTATATTAATAAGAATATTCTAGGTTTGACGCCCGAGAGAATTGGCCTGGTTGCAGCTCAATAATTGGACGCATTCGGGATCAATCTAAATGCAGTAGGTTTTCTTCCAAAATGCATTACCTTTACTCTGCAAACGTATATGTACAGTAAGAGAAAGCACGCATTCTTCTTGTTCGCAGCTGACAATGTGAAGTCAAAGCAGAATCGTGATCTGTTGTGATTTAGAAACTATCAATAAAAATTATGAAAACGAGAATGGTGGGAAGGATTCAACATATTAAGAAAAATTAGTTATCCAGCTGTTTCCTAATTTCAAACACTTAAGGCTTCAACTACTAATTGTAAGAATGTAAAGTTAACTGTCTCTTTCTTTATCTGTCTGTCTGAAGGTTGGGTCATTTTTAAAATTGGGACGGCGGGTTTGACCGCGGTCTTTGGCCCACAGAAGCATAAAACACTTATACAAAAAGGTGTCATGTCAACGCTCAGCTCGTCACCTTCACTGTCTGAATACTACCATCTGTAAGCACAAAAACTATTCAAACAAAAATGAAAACCAAGAAGATGGTGGTTGCCGGAAGTGCGTGCGTTTTGCGCGTGGCCGCGCCATCATCGTCACGTTCGAATGCTCCATATGTATGTACGTAGGTAGCGGACAGATATTTCTATTTCTAGGCCGATCCGGACCACCTTTGTACACTTACACTACAGGGCGGGGTGGGTGTCGTAGGCCACGTTACAGATCGATCAGTCGATTTTATCGACTTTTTGCAGATTTTGGGCTACGGGCTTGAAAGTTGGGACAAGGGAGTAATCCAGCATACTAATTACGAATACAACATTAGTTCCTAGATTTATCCATTACCTTCACGATTTTATCGATTTTTGCAAGGTTTGGGCTACGGGGTTGGGAGTAGGCTTGGAGAGGAGGGGGAGGGGGGACTGAGCATATTGACTACCAATCTCGAAAAGTAGAGGGCTTGGCTGAGCCAGGGACAGGGATCGAACAATGGTCCAATCTGGTCATAGCGAAGCTCGTACCACTACGGCTCGTCCCCCAATACAATATTAGTTTCTTAAGAATTTCTATTACTTTTGCCAATTTTATCGATTTTTGCAAAGTTTGAGTCACGGGGCTGGGAGTTGGCACAGGCGTAAGTGAGCGTGCTGATTAAGAAAAGGAAATGGGGGGGGGGGGGGTAGAATATGGGCATGTAGAAGTGGGCAAGAGATAGGGACCTTCAACATAGTGTTTTGACGAGCCGAGAGGAGCTTGTATCTAGCTAATTGTAAGATAATGAAGGCAATGGAGACAGATTTGCAAATTCAATTTTGTTTCAAAACAACTAACTAGTACCCTGAGTCCCACCCCGGCATAGGAGCTAGGGTACTAGCGTACAGCCAGGGTAGCCGGGGTACATGGGTGCGAACGGTACAACCCTTCAATTCCGTCTTTCGCTTTAACACTGTCTTACTGTCCCGGTATTTTTCCAGCAAAAGCATTCGAAATTGTTCTTGCAGCAAAATGGACTTGCTTCTTATTCTTCTCCCTGCATCTTGCTAAACAGCTGAAATAAGCTTTACCGCTTTTGTTCAATGATTATAGGAGAAATGCTTTGCTAAAACTTATTGATTCTATCCAAATATAAAGAAAGGAAAACTTAAGCTTTCCTTTCTTTATATTTGGATAGAATCAAAAAATTAATAGAGGAACCCATGGATTGCCGCGAAAAGTATCTTCCGGTAACCACCGTGGCCTTCAATAAAAGAGCAAAGTTCGGCCCAATCGGTCAAGAGATTCACACAGTTTGATTTGACTTTGAGTTTTATACAGGGCGTCCCGAAAGTATGTACACACTGTTTTCGTTAATCTGTATCTCATAAGCACAAAAAGAAGATTTTAGTAATGGTTCGCACATTGCATTCTATCATATGATACTTCAGAATCAGGTTGGGCTGTAGCTACAGCGGGAGTTATATCAGATCGTTTGTGCATTGAATCACAGGCAAGGCGTACTGTAAGTTTTAAAAAAGCTTCAACCCTGATTTTTTAACACTTTATCAAGTTCTTTTCTCTAGATTAGCATCTGGCCTTTATTCTTTGGATATTAGGCAAAGCGTCAAATGTTATCAGGTTGTCTTTTCAGCTTGACAAATATTGTCCAAAACACAGACATTTTCTATGATCATATGAACTATGCCACGCTATCTCCGTCTCTGCCGTCCGCAACCTTGATTTTAGCACTATTCAGTTGTGAGCAACGTTTAACGTAGCTGCATACAAGGTACAGCATCTTGAGTTAGTGCATGCCAGCAAATCTCAAGATGTGGAAATCCGAATTTTTCTTTTTTTTCTGACAAAGGAGGTCGGATTAGTCGAAGTGGCCTTTCCAAATGGGTCGCACACTATTTTGAAGAGCGTTAAACGCTGATTCCAAATCTGTTTTCGTTATCTGCCGGGCGCCTCTGGACGCCGAGTTATGAGCGTTTGAGTTGAAAAAATGAATGCGTAATTATAGCAAAATTTGTTAGAATTGCTAAATGGTCCAATGTTGGTTATCAGAACACTCCATTTTGAAGGATACCTTCTGTCCAAAATACTCATTCAACATGTTGCTCTGTTTAGGCGCTGAAAAGTCCGTAATAGTTAATTTTACTTGAATTCTGCGTTCAGTTTCGCTTCAAAAAACATTTATAACTCGGCATGCAGAGGCGCTCGGCAGACAATAAAATCAGATTCGGAATCAGCGTTTAACGCTCTTCAAGACGGATATGACTCATTCGGAAAGGCCACTTCGATTAATCGGACTTCCCTTGTGAGTTTCATTTTTGTTCATTCTCACTCCTTTCCTTTTTCCATATCATCGCTCATCCATTTCTTTTCTTCTACCTCGCTTCTCCTTGTAATGAGAAAGCTGCGAACATGAAGCGGGGTTGAAAAAATAACACCATTTTGTTCCAGATACCCTGTAACGCGTCTTCGTGCACTCGCTCATTCTTCGTTATTTTTGCTCAGATCTTCATGTGTTCTAGAACTGTTTATGCTCCTCCCAAAACAAATGTCAAACTACGCAGCGGCTTCTTGGAACCATGAAGTAGGCGTGAACAAAACGAGGGGAAAATGAACTAACGAAGGAAAACTCATCTTTACGGGTACCTAGAAGCAGTCCGCTCACTCTGTAACAATGTGCAAACAAAAAGGCGATCCAACTGAAACTTGTCCACTGTGCGCGACATTAAAAGTAATCTTAGCTTTAACAAGAAAGGGAATGATTTAGATAAATCTCTTCAAAAAACTTGATCACTTACTGTCTTTGATTCCAACAAAACATCTATCAGATATGTAAAGTCAAAGCAGTGTCTCACGACGGCCTAAGCGTTATAAAGTGCGGTTCATAATTATACGAACACCCAAAATTCTGTAAGTTTTCGGACTTTTTGGGAGAAACTCAAAAAGCCGTTGGTACCACGCGATAGAACACGGCCGAAAACGGTATATGATCCATAAGAATGGAAATCCATGTCAATTGTAGGAGAGTTTTTGCGCCTAATGCAAATTTTTAGCGGTTCATAATTATACGAACACCTCAAACAAAGGTCCATTTTTCATTTAAGATTGCAATCGTTTGAGTCCAAATTTTTTGTAGAGTTACAGCAACAAAGTCCGACATATCTACTACAAACTGAACCCAGTGCAGTTCAAAACAAGGACCGTTACTTTTTTCAGAAGGCTCTAAATGCTTTTGGAGTGATTGGGCTCCAAAAACATCCATTCTTCTGTGATTTACGAACTCTAATTAGCTTCTACCAAAGCTATGAGATGAAATAAGCTCTTGCGATAGGTATTTTGTTTGACGCTTGGAACATCTTTGCGTTTTCGTGCCGTTTTTCAACCAAGTTCCAACCTTACCACAGAGTTAGCACGATTTCGAGCCTCAAAACTCAGCTTCTCTCTTGCGCAAACATTTGATATGAAGCAGCTGCATTGCTTGCGTGATAATGTTTCTGTGCCAAAGTTTTTGGGTTTTTTGTAGAACTGATCTTGAGCCTGCGGAGCTACAAACCAAATAGAGGTGTGATTGCAATAGTAAAAACAGTGTTTTTGGTGAAATGACGTCTGCGTGGCCAAAACAAACGCTCAACGCTGCTGATTTTTTCTAGCCAAATAAACAGTTTTGTAAACTATACCATATGCTTACTTCATTGTACGGCTTCAGAAGCTGAGTTTTGAGGCTCGAAATTGTGCTAAATCTGAAGTAAGGTTGGAACCTGGTTGAAAAACGGCACGCAAACGCAAAGATGTTCCAAGCGCCAAACAAAATACCTATCGTAAGAACTTATTTCATCTCATAGCTTTGGTAGAAGCTAATTAGAGCGCGTAAACCACAGAAGAACGGATGTTTTTGGAGAGCAATCACTCCAAAAGCATTTAGAGCTTTTAAAAAAAGTAACGGTCCTCGTTTTAAAATGCACTGGGTTTAGTGTATAGCAGATATGTCAGACTTTGTCACTGTAACTCTACAAAAAATTTGGACTCAAATAATTGCAATCTTGAATGAAAAATGGACCTTTGTTTGAGGTGTTCGTATAATTATGAACCGCTAAAAATTCGCATTGGGCGCAAAAACACTCCTACAGTTGACATCGATTTCCATTCTTATGAATCATATACCGTTTTCGGCTGTGTTCTATCGCATGGTACCAACGGCTTTTTAAGTTTCTCCCAAAAAGTCCAAAAACTTACAAAATTTTGGGTGTTCGTACAATTATGAACCGCACTTTAGTAGCACTGTATGGCAATAAATCCAGGAAGGGGTTTGCGTCATGCCCTCTATTTCACTAGAGTTGGCGGCTGGAGGGCGGGTCTCGACCGATAAGAGAGCACATAATTATGGAGAGGAGGCTCTGCATCTCCCTCGCGTGCGTGCTCTCCAATCGACCTGAACCCCGCCCTCCAGCAGCCAACTCCAGTGAAACAGAGGGTAAGTTTTAAGAGTGGTCTGACTTTGTTGGGTCCGCATAGTAGTACAAGATTTTGCAATAATCTTCCCTTTTTGCCGCCAAAACGAAGAACAAGCGTGCTTTCATAACCTGTACCTAGCCCTGAATGGGATAGGATCAGCTTTAGTCGCAACGGTTGCATTTTCTGTTCGATAATGTTCAAGAGTGGGCTTAGCGTAAAAATAAGTGATACTTTCACTCAAAGTGATATTCAAATAAAGGTTAGATGTAGTAAAAGTAACAGATTTATCGCAAATTCTTGTGAGAAGTACAGCCATGTTTGCTTTGTTGCTTATTTGACATCAGCAAAAAAATGAATGAAAAATCTTTTGAAGCGTTAATCCAGCTTTTGATGTCAGGAGTCATTTCTTCTCGTCCAGATCGATCCATCCCATTGGAAGTAGTACTCCATTTTCTCTTTTAATATAAGTTTCTCTAAAAGCCGCATGCATTGGCATCCCCGCTGGGGAGGGGATCGCAGCTTAGAAAGAAAGCTTCAAATCTTGAAGTTTTAGATATCTGGATTTCACGCTGTATACCTTGATTTCCGGTGGCCAACCGTCTTTTATTCAAAGTCATTCTCCTTTTTCAAGTTATTCCAAGGTTGTGCTTAACATCTAACACAACAGTGCTAAACATGTTGCTGATAAGAACAGATGAGTTTTTGAAAAGTCGAATTTTTTGATAAACCCCAACATTCGACTTAATTCATCGCAAATTTCATAATTCCAACATATCACTTGTTCTTATCAAAAGGATGCTTAGCACTGTTTGGTTAGATAATCAGTGAAACTTTGGCGCATTTTCATTAACACCAAAAAAAGAAAAATGATCTTGAACGAATGACGGTCGGGCGCTGGGGATTATCAGAAGATCGTATGGAAATCAGGAAAATGTGGCTTGTACAGCTTCTCGCTCCTGTTCAATGTGTTCATAGTAAAGGATAGTAGAAATACTTACGGATAGGTAGACAACTTGAAATCCAGATATCTGGAGCTTTAGGATATGAAGCTTTTCTTTTAAGCTGAATCCTCTCCCCGGCGAGGATGTCAATAGATGTGGCCCTAAGGCGGCCCTGTCTGACCTCACGCTTGACCATTGTCATGGATGCTTGAAGCTAGAGCCTTCCACACGCGTGCATCCGCCGGACAGAGTAGTCATGCAAACCGAGGATGTATATTTTTCAAGTGGCTCAACTTTCCTTCTCCTACAATTGAATAACTGCTATCTGCGCTATAGATTTTGGTGTTTTCTGTGACCCCTAAAACTTGCTTTTTTCCAACTCGGTTATCACAATAGAAGACTAACGATAAGAAATGAAGAAAAACGATGTGACCGAAGCGTGCAAAGAATTCAATACATCAGGGCCCTGATGCGAAAATGAAAAATCAAGAATTGCGAAATCTAGAATGAGCCACATCGCGAAAGTGAGTTGGGGCGAACATGGTCAATCACTTCAAGACTTCACTTGTTCTTCTCAAAAACCACTCATTGCTGTCGGCTAATCGGTACATCTTTGCAAAGTTTTTATCAGCATAAAAAAATAGATGACTTCAGAGAAGTGATGCGGTTTTTAAAAACATCAAAAACGTAGTTTATAAAATGGTACGACTTTGGACATATGCTGACAATCAAGTTACCAAAAAATGGGCAAGCACCAAAAAGTGCATGACTATAGGCGTTGAAGATTAAGGCAGCGGCTCGGCGGATGACGACTTTGGGATACTCATCGTTCTCGGTCCCGCTGGATGAGCTAAGTCCACGAGTGCTTTGCAGCTTCAAAGGTATCAAAATCCGCACGTAAAAGTGCTATTTGAGTGCACGGCGTACGCCTCCTCTAGAGCGCGATTGGCTCGTGAGTGGAGACATCGTACCTATCTTGACGGCAACTGGGTTATTGGCTAGAGCAATTACTTTAACGACCTGCCCCAACAGCACTTCTCACGTCTGGAAAAGCAGGCTATCAATATCTTTTGAAGCTGCAAAGCACAGCCTTGGACTTAGCTCATCCAGGGGAATGCGAATGAAAATTTCCAAGAGTTGTCTTTCCGCCGAGCCGCACCTTTAAGGTTGGCTCACAGATTCCCTGACCTCTCCGACGGGGTAGTACATAAGGGTCTGAGCGAACACAAAAAATTGTTCTCCCACCAACGTTGCTTTAGTCTGTTAAGGTATTGATAGTTTCACCTCAAAATGCCTGATTAATATCTATCAACAACAACAATAAGCACACTACGCACTAAACGGTTTTTCTTTGTGCCGAATCATTTCGAACGAGACGTATAAATCTAACTGTACATTATACTTGGGTCCGAATCAAATAGAAATTCGATCATTCGATTAAAACATTCGAATATATTCGTATTCGAAATTCGATATTCGGAGTTCTTCCATTTTCGAATAATATTCGAAACTCGAATAATTGAGAAAACGGGGTTTCGAATAAAATTCGAAACTCGAATAATCAAAAAACAGGGTTTCGAATATTATTCGAAAACTCGAATAATCAAAAAACGGGGTTTCGAATGATTTTATTCGAATGTTTTATTCGAATGTTTATTCGAATTCGTATTCGAATGTACTTCGTATTCAGATTATTCGACTTTGTTGCAGAGACAAATGCTGAGTTTCAAGCTCACTTCGTTCGCGTTTTTTTCGCAAAACTCGGTAGTGCATCTTTTGCAACCGGTATACCTTTGAACTGTATGGAGAGTCGCATTTTTCCGACTGCTTGCGACAGTAAAAAAATCATAAGTTTAATTGATGTTTTCTCGATCAGTGAGATTGTTCGCACTGCTATTGGCACCAAATCAGCAAAGAAGATATCAAATTCAAGCTCATGTTCTGAGTTCATACTGAATTGAAATGGCTGTTCTTCTTTTTTTGCATTGCTCATGCTTGCGGTATGCAAAGCCCACACTAGTGAGCACTCTTGCTCGCATAAATCATTTCAAAACTGCCTATTTGTTACCTTGGAGTTTTTTGCGAATTGGTGTATACTGAGTAAAGGACATCGCAGTTGTAGTGCAGGGTTAGACGCTTAGATCGCCGTACGCGATTTGCCAGTTACGAGATGTCTTCAGATGTAATGGCAGTTTACCACAAATATTTAGCGTGTACAACATACTAAAATGATAGATGCCCTACATTTTGTACTTTCAGAATAGTTTTGGACAATTTGAGTATTGCCATACCACGTCGCCACTGAAATGCCTGCAGTATGCCCGGGGTTATAGGAGCATTCGTGCTCGCTTCGCGGAGGAAAACACATGCCTTCGTCTACGACTAGCGTATACCACACAAGACGAAAGTCTCCGATGAACAGGCAATGTATCGCAGCATTTGTGGAATTTAAGTACATATGTGGCCACCTTATTGCTTCACAAGGTCGCACACCTAGCGCTATGAATCCGAACAGCTCGTTAGGTGCTTACATCAATTTGCAATGTTTCTTATTTTTTGTTTTTAGCTCCAGCCAATTTTATCTTTACTCTGCTAAACGTCTTTGAAATCCAGTGGAAGCCTGACAAATAAGATCTGCTGTCGAACAAAGCCGCAGGATCAAGGTGTATAAATGCGGTTCTTACCCGTGCGGTGCATAACGCGCAAGGATCACGAAGTGCAGCCGCTTACACGACGCGCGCGACCGCTCAAAGCTGGCATGTGCACCTTCACGGATTATGAATAAAAATTTACTTTATCGATTTTATCGATTTATGGAGAAGTTTGAGCTGCGGGGCTGGGAGTTGGTAGAGGGGTAAATGAGGGCGCTGATAAAAAATAAAATTTACCATCGATTTCACCGATTTTTGAAAAAACCTTGAGCTAGGAGTTGGTATAGGGGATACTAGGGGGCTGATTATAATTGGATCGGCTTTAGCCAGATATGTCGGCAAGTTTGAGATGTGATTGCTTTAGTTATTCGATAAATCACTCGAATATTTATTCGAAATTCGACTTCCAATGTTCGAATATATTCGATATTCATTCATTTGATATTTTTGATTTTCCGAATTTATTCGGAATTCATTCATTCGATGTTTTTGATTTTCCGAATTTATTCGATATTCGTTTATTCGAGATTTTTTGTTTTTGAATTTATTCGATATTCATTCATTCGATGAAAAATTATCGAATTACCCAAGTATACTGTACATCCACTTTGAAAAAAAAATTCTTTCCGATTTTGCGATTTTTCTGTTTGACATGTTTTGAAGATAAAATGATAACTTCATTTCAACTTACATTTTGTCGGGGCGTACAAACTCTAGATTTTCAAGATGCAGGACCGCACGAATATACGAATAAATAACCGTCGCAGTTTGAAAATACCCCTCTTGTCCAAATGCTTTATCTATCACGATAGATTTTCGAGCATCTGCGTTTAAAAAGCTGACTACGCCACACAGCCCTGTTTATATGTTTCAGCTATATGTAAGATCCAAACTCTCCCAAAAGGAGTGTTCGTATTGATGAGAACTGAGTGGTAACGTTTTCAAGATTGAAAGACTAGATTGACTGGAACTTTGACATCATAGGCCTAGGGCTAAAACCAAATGAAACGTGGCCAATCTTTCGACACTTAATTGAAATTAATTTCCGCTTCTCGACCTATATTTGACTTGACACAATCTCGTTTCAAGAAAATGAGTTCGCACAACAACAAAGTGCTTAAAAACTTACGGCATCAAATGACTCTGATGATCAGACCCTTTGCGCGTTTAATCAGAGCTTTCTTTTGCCCCGGCTCTCTGGATGGCCTCAGAAATCGTAATCTATGCCGTAAGCGCATACTTGTTATTCGTCGGTGCATCTAATCTAAAACATTGTTTAATTAAGGTGCACATTTCGGACACTGATTTACTTGCTTGCTGTGGATCTTGCGGAAATGGGTAAACATTCATAATACTGAAATGTATCTTTCATCGGAGCTGGACGTTTGAGATGAGATATTGTTAAGCATATTATCAAATTTCTACCTCGTGTTTGGCATTGAGAAAAGCGAAAGACTGAAAAATTTCAAAAAATAGCGAAAATACTCGCTGAGGGAAGGTTCAGTGCGATGAGCGAGCATACTTGCACAGAGCCATGGAGTGCCGCTGTGCTCACATACAGCCATTACGAAATAGTAGCTGTGTTTCAACAAGGCTTTCAGCAGATGAGAATCAAGTTTAGAGATCAGCATTCATTATTGACTACAGAGATAATCTCACCTTGAATTCCCACTTCGACGAAAAATACTTTCGTTTTAAATGAGCTTATTATCCTATCCTTATGAGTATCCTAGCTTATTTCATTCCTTCCAAGGTGTGATGGAGGTTATGTGGCTAAGGCTTGGAACTACTTCAAGGAGTCTGGTCTAGTGACTGGAGGCAGTTATCGCGAGAGGGTGAGTAATAATCACGGTTACGAGGTGACTTTGGCAGACGGAAGTCCCTGCTGACTTCATAATAAAAATACGACATCCCATATGACATGTGAAAAAACTTAACATGGATAACAAAGAAAAACAGAATAGAATGCATAATTTATTGAAAAGAAGATGAATAACCTAATGATGTGGGAATTATCCGAAGCGGTATGCTGTGTCTGGCACTTAGTGCAGAATGCATCCAATCTTAGAAGACTTAACTAGGCGGGGAGGAGGGATTTGAGAGGTTCAAAAGCTCGCTTGTAGGGTTCTGAATGTAGATTAAAGTTATGTAAAGAATTTTGAAAAGTACATGGAGGGAAATTTATGACTTTCTTGCTCTAACCAACAAAGGTGGCTCTCCAGGTAGCTTGAAAGCCACCTAACTCTGATAAAGTTTGCAGCAACTCCACTTCACATAGTTTTTTCAATTTTTCATATTATTAGTTTTGTTGGTTAGTTTATTGTTAGTTTTGCAAAGAATGAAGGCGATCGAGCAGTGATCAGCACTGCCGACGTCTACAAACAGTGAGGAGGTGAAGTAAAAGAAAGGAGTTTTACGGCTATGAAAGTTAGAAGCATGTAAGCGAATGATATATATATATATGACACTAGCGATGGGATAATTTGCGTTATATTATAGAAGGGTTTGTTCGTCAGGCGGAGGGGTGTAAAAATTTCTTCGACTTGATAGGCGTAATGTTGACTACTTCTCAAAGTTAACCAATATAATTGCCTTCTGTGATCGCAATAAATACTAAACAAATCCTTAATCAATTCTGAGATTTCATTTTTTTTCGCGAAGGAATTAGCGATTTTCTCATATATAGCACAAAGCTGATATGTGCCTTTTTATGGCCTCAACCCCGGATTCTGTAAAAACGATATTCCATTATTCCACTTTCACCCCCAAACAATATCCAGCATGCTTCGTAAGCCATCTGTGCCGAGCACTGGTAAACTGTCTTTGAGATATAACAAGGGTAAATATGTTCAGAATTGTTGCAAGCCGTATGCATTATACCCATGCGGAAGACACGCGAATCAAACCTACTACGGTTATTGTACAAAACATGAAACACCAGTATGCCGTAAAACCTGTCAACTCACTTACGAAAAGGAGTACGAAGAGGACAAATTCTATGGTAAGTAGACAACCTCGGAATTTTTGCGAGAGTGTTTTGCAATGACTGACGAAGAACATCACAAGAAAAGAATACAAAATTAAGCGATATTTTGCAGCAAATTTTTTCTACTTTGCGCTTTCGTCCAATCTCGAGCAGGGCTCGGCACGAGGTGGTTAGATGAAAATGGAAAAAACGAAGTCCCGCTTGACTTTTGGGAATTTTTACGAAGTCCCCTTTGACCCTCAACCAAATTTCCTCTAAAAACCTGAAAAATTCCCCAAAATCCCCCAAAAAACGAAACGTCGACTTAAAAAAAAGGTCGCCGTCGCCAATTTTCCGTGTCTCTTCGATCACAAAAACGAAACCCCCTTTGCTTTTCGTACCAAAAACGATATCCAGCTTGCTTGTAAGCCACCTCGTGCCGAGCCCTGATCTCGAGACACAAACTTTAGTAACTCTTCTTCAAGCAGCCGGTTAATCATGTAATCCTTTTTAACCTCGAGAATGATGTATCAATTTAATCAAATGATAGTTTCATGATGCATTTGAGAAACGACTTTACCGCAAAAGCTATTCAGGTGGATGGCGCAGGAGCAGTATCAATTGAGCGAGCGCGCACGTGGTGCGCGTATATTTACCGCTGTAAATCTTGCGCCTCATACCTCTGCGGCTAACAAAGCCGGGCCTGTAAGTATTACACACAAATGCCTATGCAAATCTGAGGACAGTGACCGTTAATAAAATGTAATCTTCTCGAACATTTTTATAAATGGCAGCTGTAGTTTGCAGGGCTAATCAGAAGCGAGTAGTTCGATAAGCGACTTCGACTCTAGACAACAGGAGGTATTTGAGCGATATGTAAAGGCAGCATTGTCTTTACAAGGGGAAGTAGAAGGCTGTTGATTTATGATCTTATCTCCTCGGCTGCATTCAAAATGCAACTGCAGCGCAGTGGATGTTGTTGCGGATGAGTCAGAATCACGGAGCCTGTACCATTTGGCAAACTTCGTTTTGGTTAAGGGTGAATAGCTAGTAGAAAACCGTCTACTATTTTAGAGTGTTGTAACACTCTCACTTTCGTTTTATACAAAGCATGCTTCATTATATTAGTTAACTTTATTTTAAATTTGATTAGTTCATTATTCTGAGATGCAGGAAAATCTTAATTGGAATGTTAATACGTCGCGCACCGCGAAATCGCAGCAAGAATGCATGCACTTTTGTTCTCTAGTCAAAAAAGTGACCTAATTTCGTGGAACAAGCACTATATCTTTGATCAGCATGTCAGATAAGCTCCATACCCAAAGTTCCGAATAAATTTGAAACCTTTGTATTTTGTGATCTAACATAAGAAGGACTAATGCGTTTTTCTGGAAGATGGAAATATATAAAAGCAAAATCGATTAGTGAATCCTATGTCGCACACGGTATACATCGATGCCATAAATGCCGCTTTTTTGAAAGGTAAGTAGAAATTGCGCCGTCGCAGGCTCGTTCACGTTGCCGCACTACGTTTGTCTTCGTATCTCCTGAAGGGATGTTGCGGCACAGCTCCATAAAATTATCATAAAGCACGGACCTAGACCTTTGACTTGAATTCTTTGAAGTGTAACAAAACTCTGTAAGATTCATAAGACCCTACAAAGCTGCATGCTGCACCATGTACAGCAGCAGTCCGAAAAGTGTTAGTTCAAAGTAAATTACGACATGTAATCTAAACTATCATTTCTGCCAACTGTGTCCCCGCTGGTTCTCACAGTGATGTCAGTGGCTTCTATCTCCTTCCTGCATTTGCATGCGACTATTCATTAAAGTCTCATCGCTCCCGCGAAAAGCTGCTATCTAAATTGCATGATTCTTTGAAAAAAAGACAATAAAAGTCAACATCTCAAGTTTCCAGGAAGCACTTGGTACTCTGTCGTGGCGAACGAAAATGATATCCAGAGAGAAATAATGACGAACGGACCAGTAGTGGCAAGTATGAACGTTTGGAGCGATTTTAGCTCGTATTGGAGGGGAATTTACAAGGTCAGGTCAAATTCCTATAGACAGCGTTAAATCGGAACACCATGTTTATCGTTTTAGCACACTTGGGGTACTGAAGACGAAAAAGGGCATGTTGTTAAAATTATTGGATGGGGTGAAGAAAGAGGAGGTAAGAAGTACTGGTTGGCTATTAACTCATGGAACACCGACTGGGGCGAAAACGGTGGGCACTATCTCAATTTTCGTATTCGTGTTCGTATGAACAACATATTGAGTGTCTTTAGGGTCTTTCCGCATAGTCCGTGGCACAAATGAGTGCGAAATTGAAGCAAATATCATAGGCGGACACATTGATCTTGAGAGAATCAAGAGCCACAAAATCTATAGATAAATCTTTGTAGACAGTAAGAGAGCATCAATTACGACTAGTACATAAAATCATGAAGTGCTCACTTTCTACAAGTCTAGTTAATGCAATACTATCCTACTTTCCTTCCCTCCCTTACCTATCTGCGTCATTTTCAGTGCAGACTACGCAAAACTTCTAGTGCTTATTAAAATATTAGGTTCTTTAAAAATCAGCTTCCGCTACCGCAGCAAACAGGCAATATTTTGATTAATCGAGAAAAAAGCTCAAGGTGGTACCTTATAACAAGCAGTCAAAACATCTGTAGCATCTTAGAAATCTGATTAGCTTACTGTGAACTTTAAGATTCTGGTCTGTCAGAATATTGAGTACGTTGATCGTATTAATCGTACACGTTTTTTAACCGTTTACCGCCCACCCAATTCTACTAAGAATGATGACGGTCTTTTGCATATAATCAGTATTTTTGCTCTCGTTAGTGAGAATGTTGAATCTGTCATACTTGGAGATATCAACTTACAGATTGACTGAGTGAATTCAAAAGCTTTGAATAGCGCATCTGCATCATTTTTGACTTGTTATATTAGAAATAAACTCGTACATATTACATCTACCTTAATGAAAGACATACTTTTAACCTAGTGCTTTTCAATACGAGCCTGTTTCCAACACTTTGCTCTTGACCATGGGATTCGTTCTGAAGTGCTTGATATTTCCAAATTCTCCACCCTTCCATTTCCGGTTCCTGACTTTCACCAAGTTAACTACAATGCTTTGAATGATCAGTTTCTGAAACTGATTGGCTTAGTTTGATCAATATAGATGTGTTCCGATGTATATGAAAGATTTTGTAAAATATTATAGAAAGTTATCAGTATAGTTGTTCCGTTAAAAATTCCAAGTTTGGCTAATGCTGAATTGCCTCCATATACACAAGCACTAAACCTGCAAAAGTGCCGACTTTTTGAAAAACATTGCGATCCTTTGCATGTTGATCCGTATAAGGAAGTTTGCTCAAACATTGACTAAAATATGAAAAAGTTTCTGTCTATTCGTGGGTGTCGGCCTGCACTTAAGTCTCCTTGAAGCCTTCTTTATATCAATGCAAAAATGAGGCCAAGTTCAACCTGCTCACTCTTGAAGATGAGCTTGGTGTCCAATTTTAAAGCAATCCCGATAAGGTGAAAACTTTTGGAGAGAACTTTGCCAGTGTCTTCAATTCTGGAAACAGTTTTGCTGCATCTGAAGATAACTGCAAGTGCCAAAAGTGAGTTAAATTTCCTCTATATTTTTTTGAATCGTTTGAAGTGCGATGAATTTCAAGACAGATCAAAAGCTCCGCTACTGAAACTTATGATGGTATATCCCAAATTGTATATAAGAAATGTGCCTCATCGCTGGCTATTACTCTGACACACACACATTCAATTCCATGCTATTAGGTGAGGTCCCTGTACTATGGAAGCATACATTTGTGACAGCTATCCAGGTCCAGGGTACCAAGCTGGTGAGAGAATATTGCCCTATCAGTCTTATACCGGCAGTTGCAAAAGTGATGGAGAAGTATTGGGTTGGCACATAAGTTTTGCGGCTTGTCTCGTAACTGTTCTCCTTCTGACTGTGATGCATTCTTTGATCATTCATCTTACGCTTTTTTTTTGAAAGGTGTTCAAGTTCGAGGTTGAATTGGTCAGAACACAATAAATAACCCGTTCTCAGTCGGAATCAAAGAAATCGAGCCGAAGCTATACCCAGATTGTTGAATAGAGGAATCTCTAATGACCCGTATAGTTTCGGCTTGATGTGTTCGATTCAGACCGAAAACGGGTTTAGCTCTGGTTTTCTGACCCTGTAATTTCGTACTTGACCACCTTTCGAAAAATGCATGAATTTTCTCCACTTCGCCACCAAAACCAAACTTTTTGAGTACATTTGTAGCCTACTACCTATACATCACGCTCAAAAATTAAGCTCAAAAACTACCTATACAAACGAAAAAAAATGAAGCTCAAAAACTACCTATACAAACGCTCAAAAAACGCTCAAAGAGAGAAAAATGACGAAATAACTTGCAAGACTTATGTGCAACCTAGCATATCCGTGATAAACTTTTGTCTTGGATCAACAGATCTGACCTGGTCCCTGCTGATCAGCATGGATTCGTTAATGAAGCTTTTATGACAACTAATATGGTCGCATAACATTTATGGCTGAACTCTCGCCTTGAATTGCAATAGATGTGCTGATCTGCTATACGTAGACCTATCGAAAGCGGGTGTAGGACGATTCGCACGACCGTAGTGCTTTCCGCACAGGACCACTGCCGCGCGGCACATTCTGCGGCGGCTTTTGCCTAAGTAAAACAGGGGAGGAATCCTATCCCGATTTACATCTTACTTGCACGATCATTACGTGACCGTTAGAGTTCAGGACAAGCACTGAAAAATTTATTGTTGCACAAGCATTGTCCCTGTAGGAGGAGTTTCTCCTATTCTCTTTGTTTTTTATACATTGTAATTACCGGCCTTGCTTCGCACCTCACAAAAAGTAAAGATTCACATATATGCTGATGACATGAAAGTGTATGGAATTCATGGTGCGGAGGACCGTTTTGAGGTGCAGTCAGCTTCACAATATCCTTCGATAAATTAGTGAGTTCGGCTTCGTCTTGCAATCAAATTTTGGATCTTGATAAGAGTTGTATTTTGCACACGAGAAATGGGCTGCGCTGGTACTTGTGTGGTAGACAATGCTGGGATCATGCGGCTCAGCTAAGGACTTGGGAGTATATGTTGATGCCAGAGATTTAAGTTTTCTGAACATATCGATGCTGCTGTTAGAAAGGCGTACCGTACACCTCCTTGTTTGTACGTACCTGTTCTGACAAAGCACTGTTTGCCTTCATCTTAACTACCTTAGTCTAATTTGGAATCCTGCTCGAGAAAAAAAAATCTGCAAACTGGAAAAAAGCAAAAAACCTTCACGCGTCTCTTGTTCGAGCGAAGCCTGTCTGACAGGAATTTTCCAAGTTATAGTTAATACTCGTCTAAGGATGTCCAACCTGCAAAGTCTTTCCCATCATCGTAAAATCTCAGATTTAGCGTTTTGTTTCCAAGTTTTGAGATGTGAAAATATCAGGTTGTAACATAAGTCAAGATGGTACGCAGAAGTTCGCACCAACTTCGATCCACTGTAAGTTTGCATAGAATCTGAGTCGTACTAAAGGCCCAAAAAATCGCCGAAAACTCACATCTTTGTTCAAAAATATTCTACGAGTTTCCTAGCTCATAAAAACTGCATACTACATCAGACATTAATATGTACCGTTCCTGGATTTTTTCGTGCTTTTCGCAAAGGTGTAAGGCAGCGCGCACTGCCCCTAGTAAACTCCATCGAGGACAGACACCTTGCGATAGTACCTATTGTATAGATTATGGAGCGCTAAAAAGTGGTCACAGGCGTCTTTCCAATGGAGATAGAAGGGCTGGTAAATTGTAAAAAAAAATCTTGTTGTCCCACATTCTACTCGTCGCAACCCTAGAATACGAAGCTATGCTAAACAAATAGTTTTGTAATCAGCAAGTTGGATAACCCCTACGAGCAAGTTTTCAGAGAACTTCAGGATATTTGATTTTTTCTCGTTTTTCACGCTCTCGAGCTCGGCGGTGGATTTTGTTCGAAATGTTGATGATCTTGGTTTGGAAGAAAACTTCGCTCATAGAGGTATTCGAACGCGCTGTTTATGAAAATTGTGTTCTCTGTCAAGTATAGGGTTTTTTGGAGAGATATGGTGAAACTATAATGGGCGAAAGCTCGTGACTTCGCCTGCACCTCTCGCGTATCTGTCAGAAAACCTGGCTGACTGCTTATGAAGATTGAAGTTATTAGGGAGCGTGCCATCGAATGGTGCATATCTCAAGCTCCAGTATATAGAAATCGCCGAGTTACAAGTTTACGAAAACACGTCCTCATGCATTTTTTTCAAGATGTAAAGACCGCATACTTCGTCGAAATTTCACCGTGACTGGTTGTATAAAATTCCACGTGACTGGTTGCATAAAACGCTGATCAAATCTGCTTACATCGCTTAATGGATCTTCTTGTGGATTTGGTAGTTAAATAATTCTGAGCTCCAGCCCCACCATATTCAATACAGTGGGATTCCTTGGGCAAAGTGAACTTAATACTTGCATTTAGACTGTCATAACCAGTCACGGTGAAATTTCGACGAAATGCGATCTTTACATCTTGGGCAAAATGCATGAGGACGTGTTTTCGTAGGCTTGTAACTCGGCGATTTCTATATACTGGAGTTTGAGACATGCACCATTCGATGGCACACTTCCTAGTAACTTTAACATGCATAAGCACTCAGGCAGGTTTTCTGACAGATACGCGAGAGGTGCAGGCGAAGTTACGAGCTTTCGTGACTCCGTTACAGTTACCTCACCATACCTCTGTAAAAAGACCCTATACTTGACAGAGAGCACGATTTTCATAAACAGCATGGTTCGAAAACCTCTATGAGCGAAGTTTCCTTCCAAACCAAGATCATCAACATTTCGACCAAAACCTACTGCCGAGCTCGAGAGCGTGAAACGAGAAAAAATCAAATAACCTGAAGTTCTCTGAAAACTTGCTCGTAGGGGTTATCCAACCTGCTGATTACCAAACTCTCTGCTTAGCAAGATAGCTTCGTATTCTAGGATTACGACGAGTAGAATCTGAGACAACAAGATTTTTTTTACAATTTACCTGCCCTTCTATCTCCATTGGAAAGAAGCCTGTGACTACTTTTTAGAGCTCCATAATCTATACAATAAGTACTATCGCAAGGTCCTTGATGGAATCTACTAGAACTCTATGCGCGCTGCCTTACACCTTTGCGAAAAAACCTCCACAGAAAGATCTGAGAGTACTGAAATCGGAATATCAAGGACATGCTGCACATCAAAAGACTTGTCTTGATGAACTGAGCACTTCTTTGAATTCAGAATATGTTCATTCCGAAGGAAGTTACGGCGAGTAGAATTTAAGTACGCGTGACTTTCCAGAATTCACCGACGCTTCTATCTCTTTTAAAAGACAGTCTGCAGCCACTTTTGAACGCACGATGACCTACAAGAGCAGTATTATCGAATAGTGCTTACTGAAATATTTTATGTTACATTACACAGACACCGCGCTACATCCTTGCGAAAGGACCTCCACAGAAAAAAGTTCGAGAAAACCGGAAACGGAATATCGAGGGCATGCTGTACAACAAAAATTTGCCTTGACGATCTGAACACGGTGCTGCTTCCGGATTTAGAATACATTCATTTCGAAAAAAGTTATGGCGTTGCGTATTCCGCGGATCCTGGAATGTCGCGAACTTTCCGGGTTATCGCGGACTCTAGCGAAAATCCCGGAATTTCGCGAATTTCACGGAAATTTTGCATATTCTGTGAGCGATACTGTGATCTTGAGCAGGTTTAAGAACAACGATCAGAGGGCTCTCTACCATACTCCTATGGCATAATTTCTATGTGTCATCAGCGACAAATCAATGGCAATACTGTTATCAGCAAACTGAACATAACCAAACAAAAATCTGCAAAATTGAGCGAAAACCTACAGTCTAGCGTATACCTATCATATCCTGTTAGATTGTAGCGCTCCTATATAACTAGATGATGCGTCTAGCCGAGCTGAATCGAACGGTGTCTCGGTGTCTTCGGATTCAGAATTTGTCCATTCTAAAGTGAGATATGGCGATGCGACGCGGATTCCGATGGACTCTAGTGATGTGCGGCGCACATCACTAGACTTTTTTGACGAATTATGAGCGGTATTGTACCTTCAAAGACCTCGAACAACATTGACTTTTATATGATTGAAACCGCAAAACTTTTTTTCTTCCATTGAGAAATTGCATCCAAAAGCGTTCTCCCCAAAAGAAGATATAGGCTTTTTCGTTACCGCCCTCATCTTAAAAACCCAAAAATCGCCCTAAAAATAAAGGGCTACAGTAGCACGTTGAATATGAGCTATGCCTAGTGAGGGGAAAAAGCGCAAAATTGACCGATTTGAAACATACAGCCCATTCAGCTTTCTGCAGGTGATTGCGAGGCCTTTAGCCATACCCGCCGACACCGTCTCGGATCAAAATTCTGCTGGTAAGTTAAAGATTTATTAATCCATAGTTGAATGACTTCTTTTTACTTTCTAGAGCAGAATATATCTGTCTGACGAGCGGCGCCGTTCATCAGTGCGGCGGGCTCTGAGGAAGCACCGAAGGTGTCTAACTGTTCTTGATGTTAGCTAGTTAGCTAGTATCAGACTTCAATAGATATTAATGGGGAATGATCGACTTTGAACGAAGCGAGATTCACACCCTTATCCGGATTCATCTCAGCATGGATGTCGCCTCCTGTCGAGAAACCAGATTTTCAGTACTCTGGAAATTTTATCTACCTAATAATTTTACTGCATGGAGGTACGATAACGCCATGGAAAATATTCATTACAATAGCTCCGAATGTGGGTTACATTTTACATTAAGTGCACCCGACGTTTCATTTTTCACTTGTTTCTTCTTGAAATTTTTTTTGCTTTGTTAAAAAGAGCTTGATGTAAGATGGTGATTCGCGAAACATTAGCTCATTACCTTGCATTGGAAACTACAGATTTCTTTTTAAACGGACCTTGTTGTGCGTGGATTATATTAGCAAAGCTAAAATAATGAAAAATTCTGGTTTTTCTCCATACAATCCCTATTCAAGGCTCATCCTATTTTGTTGTCTCTTCTTGTTCAGCTATGGAATCCAATGCTGTGCTCTATACATCATTTTACTACTACGCTAACTACAAAATGAAAACTGTTAACGCAACGGTATGCTCATGCTACCGAATATTCGCTAACTTTTTCAATAAACTGTCTTGATATCGCCTCTCGATTTCCTGACCTTCCTTTTCAACCTTCTTTATCAAAATCTTCGTGACCGTGAAGTAAATCGGACATTCATGGTTCTTGTCCTTTTATCCGATATGTATTTTTTGAGGGGCGAATTAAGAGAACGAATTTCGCTTTTTCTAGTCGTTGGTGCCGTGATCATCTTCACAATGAGTTTCGTCTACGTCTTTATCACAGTCTGTCACTCACATGATTATGTGTCAAAGTTGACACATGGTCATGTGAGTGAAAGTTACCATACTCAGTCTAGAATTATTTTATTGGAGAATGGATGATTTTGCTCTACTACAACTTTTCAGGGATAGGCGGCTTTTTTGTTAACACTCTTTTTCTATAGTTTTTTTAAATGGAGCTATTGGAATTTACCAGAAAAGGTTTGTTGCTAGAAAAATCTTCCACAACCAACAAGTTTTCAAATAAGGTGTAAATGTATAATGTCATGAAGCTTACAATATATGGCAAAGATTACGCCATACTTAATGCCCTCGATAATTTTCATCTACTTTGCTACTGGTCAAATTGATGAACTAGCCAATAACGAAGTGGAAGTGGAACGAGTGGATTCTCTTCGTTATTGGTCTATTACTGTTTTGGCCAATGCGATGGGATGAAGAGGATTAAGTGTGCGTGCCTAAGGCCTCGGGCATAGTAAGCCATTTTGTCGCCTCGCGATTCTTCCGACAAGGCAACGTTACGAGTCCATTGCGTGGCAGTCACCTTGCATTTCGGTTGTGGTAGTTAGTCACGATTAATCGTGTCGGAATATCACAACTAAAGTGCAGTAAAGTTCGGCATGCAATGGACTCGAAACATTTGCCTTGTAGGGACTATCGCGAGAATCGCGAGGAAATTGCGTGAACTATGCGCAAGGCCTCAGAGGGATGTACTCTCACCATCTTTGTTAAAGGTGGACCAAGAACAAACACGATCAACCTTTCAAGTTTCCAATGCGACTACGAGAAAAGCAAAGACGGCGAACTCATGATCAGAGGAGGAGAAAATGGAAAAAGAAACGTTCGAAAGATGTGCAAGATTTCAAGATGGGAGATTTCAAGGGCAATGTGAGCACGATAACTCTGATCAAACGACTACTGTTGAAAATACTGGACTTCTAAAACTTTTTAGAAACGGGTGTAGGAGACGCCACGTAGGATGATTACGAGGAAAGAGTATAGGACGAAGACTAGGACAGTAAAGACTCTAGTGGAGGGGGAGGGAGGGAGGAGGGTAGAGAATGGAGAGGGGGTCGTATCGGGCGGTCGCATGCCACACCCCCGCTTTACCCTGGATACTAGCCTTATGTATTTATTCTTTTGTATTAGGTTGTCAAGAAAATAATGTCGGTTTTTACTTGCTTGCTTTAACAAAGCAACCAGACTCAACCCAACAAAGGGTAAGGGGTACTGTTCGATAGAGCAAAGCAAGCTCTACAAGGTGGCGCTCGTGCCTTTGCGCCACGCTCGATTCACGGAGAGTTCGAACTCAAAATCTAAAGATTTCCAAATGCCCAAAAATCGAAAAAAATCAGATCTTCGTCCAAATAATTTCTACGGACCTCCCACTTGCTCACATCAATACTATCGATATCTGATATCCATATGTGCGATTGCCGTATTTTTTCCTTGACTAGAAACTGAAAAAACGAAAATTTCCCTGATTTTCTCAAAGCAATGCTGAGCCTTTTTTGCATATGTAGTTCTATACTACAAGCCTAGGTAAGCATAACTGTAGGTTTTGAGCTTATTTCGGGCGGTACTTTTCGAGAAATGTCAATTTTGGCACTGAAACTGAAACAAAAAAAAACCGAATTCGTTATTTTTCGAAAACTACCGCTTGGAATAGGCTGAAAATCTACAGTTATACTTACCTAGGCTTGTAGTATAGAACTACATATGCAAAAAAGGCTCAGCATTGCTTTGAGAAAATCAGGGAAATTTTCGTTTTTTCAGTTTCTAGTCAAGGAAAAAATACGGCAATCGCACATATGGATATCAGATATCGATAGTATTGATGTGAGCGAGTGGGAGGTCCGTAGAAATTATTTGGACGAAGATCTGATTTTTTTCGATTTTTTGGGCATTTGGAAATCTATAGATTTTGAGTTCGAATCTCCGTGGATAGAGCGTGGCGCAAAGGCGCTAGCGCCACCTTGTAGAGCTTGCTTTGCTCTATCGAACAGTACCCCTTACCCTTTGTTGGGTTGAGTCTGGTTGCTTTGTTAAAGCAAGCAAGTAAAAACCGACATTATTTTCTTGACAACCTAATACAAAAGAATAAATACATAAGGCTAGTATCCAGGGTAAAGCGGGGGGTGTGGCATGCGACCGCCCGATACGACCCCCTCTCCATTCTCTACCCTCCTTTTATTAAAATCATGTTTTCTTCTGGTCAATTTCCATTTTATTTTTGAATAATTGCTGATTGAAGCTGATTGATTTGACTGATTAACTAATACTTTATCTTCAAAGTTCGATTGATTAGCATTTTGTACAAAGGGGCTAGATAGCCTACTTTACTTTAGGTTCAGACTTCCCAAAGCTTACCCTCGCTCCAAAAGAAAGTTAAGCCTCAAACATACCAATCGAGAACATCAAACGTTTCCGTCGGCTTAATGACGCCAGATAATGCACAAGCCGGATGGATAGACGGGTGTTTGCCTGGAGACATCAAAAAGTTCGGCACTTCTTTTTTTTTCAGATTAGTACCTCGTCACTTCCGAGGAGCGGCTATCGTGGATAACGGCTGACTTCCTATTTGTTCCGATTAGGAAATACAACATCAGTTTTACTCAATCCTTCCAAGATATGAAGACCTAAATACCTTTTCCCAAGAATTCTTTTGCTTACCTCTAACAAGGAAAGGATAGTTGGATGCCGCGGCCATTCCTAATGATTTGTATATCAAAAAATGCGCCTTCGAATGCAGATTCTGAATCTGTGCTCGAAATCTGCGAAACGATCTTTTGAAGAAAGTTATGAACTTTTTTCCTTGAAAATTTAGCCTACTTTTAATCATCAGATTTGATCTAGCCTACCGTTTGATGCTAGTGAAGAAAATTTTAGACGTAGTAATATTTATTTAGACTATCTGGATCATACTCAGCATTTGGAAAGGAGAGAAAATTTTTTCATTGATGATTTTGACCCTTCGCAAAAACGCAATTTTTTTAATGAAAAAAATCATAACTCCATTCAGATTATCGTTTCGCAGATATGAAAGACAGTCTACGAACCAGCATTCAAAAGCGCATTTTTTGGTATACAAATCATTATAAATGGCTACGGCATCCAAGTATCCTTCCCCTGTAAGCACCATTTTGTAGAGCTGGTTTCTACTTAGATTTACAGTATGGAGCGAATCACGAATTCTTCTTCACTACTGTAAGGTTACGGTAAGACCTTTCAGCTTATAACGGCATTACGGATTTACCGTGTTTCAAAAAAAGGTTTTAAAAAAGCTGAAAAGTGATGTACTGGGGTTTTCAAGCTCGCTGATTTTATTACTCAACTTTTTACTAATTTAAAAAGCTTTTAAAATAGTGTAATCGGTTTTATGGAGTCTTGTAAAAACAAGTGCGGTCTAGTTGGCATAACCTATGAAGGAAGCACTGCGGTAAAGTGCAAACATCATATTTGGTTTGAGCGGTTTCAATTGATCTATCATGAAAGTTTTCGGCTGTTCGGCTTGCTTTCTGAGGCGAAAAAGGGTCTTTGATGGCTCACAATCTTTCTTGAATTTTCTACCGTAACCCTACAGTAATGAAGAGCGACCGACGATTCGTTTTATATTGCAAATCTAAGTTGAAGCCAGCTCTATAAAAAGGTGCTTAGAGGTAAGCAAAAGACTTCTTGGAAAAAGAGATATCAAAGATCAAACAGTGTATACATACTTTTGGGACACCCTGTACATTCTATGCTTGACTTTCCTGCTTTATAGTGGCGAATAAGAGATTGTGCGCTGGCGACAATGAATGAAGAAATTTTTGTAAAAACCTTTGTAAAGCCACAAAGTCACTTTTCAATTCAACTATATTGCACCCGCTGCACAAAAAAGAGAGATAATTTAGGAAAGAAACCACGTTTGGTTTAAAGATATGATCAATGATCATTGAAGCATCGGCACCTACCACTAACTCCGCGTTGGGGTTAGGGGTATGTGGGTCAATCGAGTGTTTGTGCTGTTGTTGACGTCGTTTGAAAGGTCTCAGTACATGGGAGTGGGCACCAATATTTCTATGGAAATCCTCATCTATTATATTAGCCGCTTCGAAGCAATTACACAGACCAGTCTTGAAGATTTCTTACTTTAGCACAACATCTCAAGACATTTTCAACACATTTATCATGACTTCAAACGCAAAAAAAGAATATTGAACAAACTTAAACTGGAATGACTTCTATAGGATAACGCTGATTTCCAAGAAGAAGATAGCGGCTCGAAAGAGAGAAGAAACGACTGTGTGACGACTGGTGAGCTGTTATAGTCGAGTGATTATGATCATATGTAATGAAACAAATAAGATGTCAAAATATAATTGTCAAGATACAAAATTTCACGGCATATGCTGCACACAAACTGCATTTCTGCCGTCCTCTTCCTGGATTTTCTGCAGTCAAATCAAGATGAAAGACTTAAAGCGTGATAGATTTCTGTTTATAGACGCTTATGACATGGAAATGAGAATCGCAGCCATGACACCTTAAAGATGATACTGAGGCTAGAAACCCCGGGCAAAGACGGCAAACACCATTGCATGCAGTCACATATCTTATATATAACGTTATTTCTATTTTTTGAACCGAATTGGACCCATCTTGGCACACATATATTTTGGGGGCGGGGAGCGTGTCACAGGCTACTTTTCGTCATCGTCATAGGGCTGGGAGATGGCACAGGGGGACGGGGGGTAAGAGAGGAGATGCTGATTACGAATAATATTAGTTTCTAAAATTATCGATTACTTTTATAGATTTTATTGATTTTTTTTTACAAAGCAACAGGACTGGAAGTTGGCACACCGGGGTAAGTGAGCATGCTGATTACTAATGCAGCGGGAATGGGAGATTGACATGTGGAAGTGGGCATAGGAAAGGTTGTACAGGGATAGGAATAGAAACTTTATCGTAGTCTTTTGACAGGGCCGAGCGGAGCCGGCTAAGCCAGCTAGTACCATATAAAATCACTCGACTAAACGACCTGTAGACTCAGGATATTTATTTTCTTCCATGGTGAAACTCAAACAAGTATAAAACGTAAGAGAAAAAGTCGAATCAATTATAAGGGAAAAAGTTGAGATTCAAAAGACTGCTGACTTTTATAAAAGCAAGTAACTGAGACTGAGATAAAGTACCAACTTCCAATGGAAAAGGAGCACCAGCATCCCTTTCGTGATCTCCTCTTCATTTTGGCAAAGGTATAAGACGACTTGCGCTACTGTCAAACGGACCTATGATGGGAAGTAAGGTTTGAAATACTTTGCTGACTACCATCATCTTTTGTTTATCATCCATTACTTCACATCCTATGGTCCTGTGGCAGTGGCGTACCCAGAATATCGGCTCGGGGGGGGGGGGGGGGGCGACAAAAATTCTTTTCTAATGAAGGTGCGTAGCGTCAGCCACGCACTCCGAAAAAATTTTTCGGGTATTTTCCAAAATTTTTTCGGGCCCCTGACCCCAAAATTTCAGAAAAAGGAAGCGTGGCGGCAGCCACGCCCCAAAAAAATTTTTTTACAAAGCTAATTTTAGTATTTAAAATTTTTTAAAAATTATTTTAATTATTTACAAGTAAAAACAAGTCCTCTGCACATTTTTATAACACATTCAAGCAACCTCCAGAAATTTCGGGACCCCATTCTCGGGGGGGGGGAGGGGCGCCCCCCCCCCGCCCCCTCCCTCCCTCGGTACGCCACTGTCCTGTGGGGATTGGCGACACCTTAAATTGAACGCAATAAATGACAAGAGAAGCTATAATGGATGATACAGGAAACTATCATCGTTCGCTCATAATTCGTCAAAAGTCGCCGGACTGCGGCGCACTCCGGCGTACTCCGCTGCTCTCTAGTGGACTGCGGCGGAGTGCGGCGGAGTGCGCCGCAGTTCGGCGACTTTTTTGATGAATTATGAGCGGTATTGTAGCTCTTTCGCGTGTGTTACTATGCACCTACGCTTACACACGTCAAAGCCCACCCACCTCTCCCCCTTGTGATCCACTGATATAACTTCCTTGTGGTGTATCAGCGGTCTCCCGCTTGATCCTGACTGTCACGCAAGGCCTAAGGCCTCGGGCATACCTCACGCGATTTCAGTCGCCACGCGATTTGGCAATACTCCAAATGTTCATAACTCATCCTACGGGGTTTCTGAATGTACGGAAGAGGGGGCATTATATCAACCTACGAAAGTTATACATGCTGTGCATTTGAGGTCTTCCAGTATTGAATTTGAAGACATATGGCAAATTGCCAGATCGCGTGGCGACTGAAATCGCGTAAGGTATGTCCCTTGCCTAAGGCATACCTTTTAGTCGCTGCACGATACCACTGCAACAAATCTTCATAGTTAGTCGTAAGCGCGCTTTGCTTGGGCCAGACTTGATGCTTTTGCGGCAACTTACAGAAACTATGCAGTTTTGCATTAGAGACCCGCGCACGGTTGATCTGAGGATATCTGGAAAGTCGCCAAGTGGCTTGGATGTAGCGATTCAAACGAATGGCGGAAGGTATGCCCTAAGCCGAAAACAAATGATGATAAGACGGTAAGTAGCAAAAAATCCGTAGTGTCAACGAGAGTGATATGATGTAGCGTTTAAAGCCGGTCGTATTTCGGGTATTCTAGTTGTTCTTCTGTTTACTGTTGTGCCTTGCATATACTGGGTTGTCTCATAATTAATGCACGTTTTTATTTGCTTGCTTTAACAAAGCAACCAGACTCAACCCAACAAACGGTAAGGAGTACTATTCGATAGAGCAAAGCAAGCTCTACAAGATGGCACTCATGTCTTTGCGCCATGCTCGATCCACGGAGAGTTCGAACTTAAAATCTAAAGATTTCCAAATGCCCAAAAAATCGAAAAAAATCAGATCTTCGTCCAAATAATTTCTACGAACCTCACACTCGCACACATCAATACTATCGATATACGATATCCATATGTGCGATTGTCGTATTTTTTCCTTGACTAGAAACTGAGAAAACGAAAATTTCTCTGATTTTATCAAAGCAATGTTGAGTCGTTTTTGCATATGTAGTTCTATACTACAAGCCTAGGTAAGCATAACTGTAGGTTTTGAGCTTATTTCGGGCGGTACTTTTCGAAAAATGTCGATTTTAGCACTGAAACTGAAACGAAAAAATCCGAATTCGTTATTTTTCGAAAACTACCGCTTGGAATGGGCTGAAAACCTACAATTATACTTACCTAGGCTTGTAGTATAGAACTACATATGCAAAAACGACTCAGCATTGCTCTGATAAAATCAGAGAAATTTTCGTTTTCTCAGTTTCTAGTCAAGGAAAAAATACGACAATCGCACATATGGATATCGTATATCGATAGTATTGATGTGTGCGAGTGTGAGGTTCGTAGAAATTATTTGGACGAAAATGTGATTTTTTTCGATTTTTTTGGGCATTTGGAAATCTTTAGATTTTACGTTCGAACTGTCCGTGGATCGAGCATGGCGCAAGATCATGAACGCCATCTTGTAGAGCTTGCTTTGCTCTATCGAACAATACCCATTATCCTTTGTTGGGTTGAGTCTGGTTGTTTGTTAAAGCAAGCAAATAAAAACGTGCATTAATTATGAGACAACCTAATATTTTTCTCCTAATCAAACTTTTCCATAAGCTATTTGACTCATTGTTTATGGCAACTGACATTATCATCGTGGCTGCGCTCATGTGCAATGAGATGATTGAACCAATCTTATCTCATCTAGTTTCATTCCTTTTCGCCATATCAAGTGATAACCTGAGATGATTAGAATGCTAATTCAAATTCAAATGTTACACTTGATGTTTACGATGGAGACTTTTTAGTTCGAACAGTTGGCACCCTTCGTCGAAAACATGTAGATGCACCATTATATGACGGCAAAATGAAGGTTTCGTCTTCGTATAACATTATCTCCTTGCTCTCTTCATGCCTTACATTGCTAGAAAACGCAGTGTTGCTGTTCTGGGCATTTCTTAGGATTGATTCCTCTCACTTTTTTGTTCTTAACAGGAAAGGGAGAAGCACGATAATGTCTTGAATGTTATGTTCTTTCAAAAATGGCAAACTTCCAGAGTACTATTAGAGTACTCTGTTCCAGTAAAGCATGCGTATTATACTTGGGTAATTCGAAAAATTTTCATCGAATGAATGAACATCGAATAAATTCGGAAAATCAAAAATATCGAATGAATGAATATCGAATATATTCGAACATTGGAAGTCGAATTTCGAATAAATATTCGAATGATTTATCGAATAACTAAAGCAATTATATCTCAAACTTGCCGACATATCTGGCTAAAGCCGATCCATTCATAATCAGCACCCTTTATCCCCTATACCAACTCCCAGCTGAAAATTTTCAAAAAATCGCTCATTTACCCCCCCCCCCCTGTACCAACTCCCAACCTCGTAGCTCGAGATTTTCCAAAAATCGACAAAATCGATAAAGTAAATCTTTATTCATAATCAGCGCCCTCACTTACCCCCCTGTACCAACTCCCAGCCCCGCAGCTCAAATTTCTCCAAAAATCGATGAAGTTGGTCGGTTGGCAACTAGTCTATACATCAGCAAGAAGTCGTATTTTACCCATTATTGGACGATCTCAAAAAGCAGTCGATATAAATTTTGATCAAAACTTATTCTAGAAGTACGGAATGCAGGGCATTTATCTTTTTAATAAGCTGTACACGCTAAACATCTGTGGTAAGCTGGCGTTACAGTTGAAGACATCTCGTAACTAGCAAATCGCGTACTGCGATCTAAACCGTCTCATCCTCCACTACAACTGCGATTCCTTTACTCAAAATACACCAATTCGCAAAAAATCTCCAAGGCAGACGCTATACTCCTCGAGGAGTATAGCATGGCGACTGGAGATCGCCATTTGCTAATCGATACGTATCAAACGTGTAGTCGCCGATATTGGCGATCGCTAGTCGCCAGTATTGGCGACTACACATTACTCATTTCCCACTTCCATTTCAGAGTACTCACCAGCCGGTGAGGTCGCCCTAAAAAGAATGAACTGCAAGACCACTTTTCACATTCAACACTAAACGGTAACTTGTTTGGCCATTGGCGATCGCTCGTCGTAGCGACTGGCGATCGCCCGTCGTAGCGACTAGCGATCGCCAATATCGGCGACAAAAGTCGCTGGTTTTACAAGTATTTAATGCATATCGATCGTCGCCATGCTATACTCCTCGAGGAGTATAGCACCTGCCTAAGGTAGCGAATAGAGGCAGTTGTGCAATACAACTTATGCGAGCAAGAGTGCTCACTAGTGTGGACTTTGCGTACCACAAGCATGAGCAATGCAAAGAAAGAAAAACAGGCATTTCAAAACACTTTCAATATATGAACTCGGAACATGAGCTTGAATTTGATAGCTTCTTTGCTGATCTGGTGCCAATAGCAGTGCGAGCAATCTCATTGATCAAAAAAACATCAATCAAAATCCACACATATGATTTTTTTACTGTCGCATATACAGTGCTGGCTATAATTATATCGCCACCCTAGAAATCGTCGTAATTTTCGTTCTTGCCAATGAATCTGTCTGAAACTTTGCTATATTGTGCGCATGTCAACCTACCATGACTCCTCAAAACGGCTTCCAGTCTTGTTAAGTTTGAACGGAGAAAAACGTAAAAATTCGAAAAAGCCCTCATTGAAAGCTGGACAAAATTATATAGCCACCTGGTTTTTCTAATCACTATCGCATTCGTTGACTCTCAAATTTTTTTACAATAATACCAAAATATGAAACATTTGCAACACCTGCGGCCTCTCATCCAATCAAGTAGAAGCGATCACTGCATTATTTGCTTTCAAAAGCACCAAAAATCAGTTTGCTTTAACAAACAACTGGTTTGAAGAGTTTTCAAGCTCTTGTTCATTTCAAATCATAATCATGAAATCTACTGATCCTTCTGGATAGATGAGGTGAAGAGCGCTTTCGTAAACTTTGCGTAATCGCTGATTTTGACGGACAGACTCCAACCTCACCATAGGGTTGACGCACTTTTGCACCACAAAACTCAAATTCTTGTAGTCCACAAATGGCAGATCTTACGCTAGCTTACATGGAATATACTTTCATTAGAAAACAGATTGTGGAGAAGAAGTATAACGTATTTTTGTACCAACATACCTACAGATATATAGATGACATACTGCATATTTCAACTAATGCATCCCATTTTTAGATTGCCTTAGAGATATATACCACCCCACTTTAGATATAGAAACTACATCCATTAGTGTTGGAGTGACTAATTTTGTGGATCTTACAATAACTATTGATAACAAAAATGTCAGTTTTAGTCTATACAGTAAGACAGATGATTATATTAGAGTAACTAGATATCCAAACTGGAGGTCCTATATACCTCGCTACATATTATTTAATACGCTTACTTCAGAGATCTTAAGAATATACAGAAATAGTTCTAAGTATATAGACTTTAGACGTAGAGTCTTAGAATTGGTTAAAACCTCTATGTACAATATGTTGGAGTCTCCGTATTTTATATGAAGTCATATTCAATACTATGTATCATCGCCCTTATATTTTACGTAAATACGGTTTCATTACTAGTGTGCATCTTCCACTTATGCATGAGGTGCGAAAAACATGGACTGATAACATGGAGTAGTTGGACTAGTGACAGCGCGGCATTTGTTGGCGCCAAAACTTGGTAGTTACCAGGGTCCTCGAACATATCACTTGCTTCTCATGCCACTAAGATCTATTGGGTTCGCATATATTTCAACATATTCTATTTTATTTATCTTTTACACTTCCTTGGGAACTACTGATGAGGGGCACCAAGGAAGTCACATGACCGGTATAGTTCTTAGCCCCGAAACCGGAATGCGAATGTTTCCTTTTGACGACATTATGTCAAGAAATTCTTTTATTAGGTTGATAGTTCCCCTTTCTTCTATGCGCACAATACAGCAAAGTTTCAAACAGATTCATTGACAAGAACGAAAATTACGACGATTTCTAGGGTGGCTATATAATTATGGCCAGCACTGTAGTCGAAAGAATGCGACTCTCCTTACAGTTCAGAGGTCATAACGGTTGCAAAAGATGCATTACCGAGTTTTGCGAAAAAAACGCGGACGAAGTGAGCTTGAATACTCAGCTCTGACTACGGAGTTCATTCGAATACGAATTCGAATAAACATTCGAATAAAATCTATTCGAAACCCCTTTTTTTGATTATTCGAGTTTTCAAATAATATTCGAATCCTGGTTTTTAGTTATTCGAGTTTTCGAATTATATTCGAAACCCTGTTTTTTGATTATTCGAGTTTCGAATTTTGTTCGAAACCCCGTTTTCTCAATTATTCGAGTTTCGAATATCATTCGAAAATGGAAGAACTCCGAATATCGAATCTCGAATATGAATATATTCGAATGTTTTATTCAAATGATCGAATTTCTATTCGATTCGTACCCAAGTATAATGCTATGCGCGTGAGATCTTTGTCCACATATGAGTTCTGGACATTTACCACCTTTACAACAAACAAGTGACGTTATAAAGTAATGAGTATGAGCAAAGAACAAAGCATTGAAGCACCAAAGTAAGAAATAGATGGCTTGACAGCTTTAAGTTTAAGAAAGGTGGCAACAATCTCATTCTCGAGACTTGCAAGTTTAGCGAGTAAGTCTTCATTGTATTTCACATACATCAAGCCTGAGGTCAAAGCTCACTATGCGACGACTAACACTCTCCAATTTTTTCTCGTCTCTGATAGAATACGAAGTGATGAAATCACACTTTAAATGAAAAAGTCTGCTCCAATCAAGCACCACAACGCACCTGCCTCTCCAAACTGAAATCGCAGAACTTTGCAGTGTTTCAAGATAAATCCATTTTGAGAAGCAGACTGTGTACACGCTAGCGTGATACCAGGCAAGAAAGAACTGCGCTATGCGTACAACTGCAATACATCTCAACTTTCTCGGAGTTTGCGTGGACTGGCTTATTTACTGATCATGCTGTTAGTAACTAATGACGTCAGAAATAATGGTTCAATATGACTAACCATAAAGCGTAAAACTATATAAAGATCTATTGAATTTTCCTTCTCAGCCTTTCAGACCAGTAATTTTTGCAAGGTTAATGGTTCCACCAATTACATGTGCTTCAATTCCGCACTCGTCTGTGCCGCGGAGTATACGAAAGAAACCTGAATAGTTATTGTTCGTGCGTTTCAGCCATGAAACACTTGTACTTGCAGACCATCTTCTCCCCAATCAGTGTTCCATGAATTGGCAGCAAGCCAGTACTTTTTACCTTCTCTCTCTTCACCCCATCCGATAATTTTCACAGCATGCGCTTTTTCCTCCTTAGTACCCCAAGTGTGCTAGAACTATCTAATTTTGTCGTCGTTAAAACATTTGTCCTATCTCGAGATGACTCATACCTTGAAGACTCCTTTTGAGTAAAACTCAAAGTCGCTCCAAACGTCCATAGTTGCAATCACTGGTCCGTTTGTCATTATTTCCCTTTGGATGTCGGCTTCATTTGCAGTGACATAGTATGAGCGATTTCCTGGAAATTTTAACTTGTTTGCTATCTATGTGAATAAGGCCTGTGGCATACTCATAAAAATGCTTTCTTACAAGAAACATAAAACATAGAGTAATGATTAACATTATTAAGAAATGTAATTGTTTAGGAAAGATTGATTGTGGTTGTTTGTTAGAACAATCACTTTGTTGAATACAACGCTGTTTTTAGTTAACATCGTAAATAGAGAAAAGTGTTGTGCTAGGGGATTGAACGTTTTCGAAACATCAAGTAGGCATCAAAAACTGTGAATGCCTATATCTTTCTATGTGTACCAGCAACGGTCCGAGAGACGTTAAGGGGGGGGGGGAGGGGAGGGGAGACGCGACGAGAAAAAAGTTCCGAATGAAAGGGTGTGGCTTTAGTCATGCACTCCAAAAAAATTTTGGGGATTATAAGGGATTATAAGGCTAATCAGAAGTCTAAAATTTAAAAACTATTCAATAAGCAAATCATTTGCCCATTTGTAGATAAGCTATATATGACTTATCGACAAATGCTGGTGGGTCTCATAGTCAATAAAGTGAGGTTCAAATCTCGCTTCGGTGTTCTCTTTTGCTGTTATGGTTGGCATTCTTTGGAACTTCCGCAGGACCTCATTTCGAAACTTCCGCAGCACGTTTACGAAACTTGACCCGGCGGAACTTCTGCATGCGCTCTGCGGAAGTTTGTTCCGGTCCTTTGTCTGAGTATGAGCCATTTTTGAGATTCTCAACCCATTCTTTAGACGAGAGCCTCCTCCCCTTCGGCAACTAAAAACTACACATCTAATTGAATTTTTGATCACTTCAAAAAATACTCCTGAAAGATTATTTTGATTGCTTTTTCGCACACTTGCACTAGCTTATCTATCATTAGCAAAATCAAACATGGACACGTTTTGTGATATAGAGACCTACGGATCTCCCTCTTGCTCGGAAAAATAACACTTCACATTAGACATTCTTATATACCGTTGCTGTATTTTTTATTCAGCTAAAAATCGAGAATAACGTTCCCAATGTAAAAAAGCCGCAGCGGCGTCCGCACGCGGACCTTCACAACGGAGGACGCCGCTCACCTCGCTGCGGTGATGTTAGTGCATAACGGGCCTAAGTCAGTTGCGGATTTTCTATTAGATTGTTACATAATTTTGTTAGACTCTGTCTGCTTACGGCGATAAGTCATACACTGCATAGTATAATAATAGAGCTTCAAGGTACCAATCGATAGAGCAAAGAAAGCTCAAGCAAGCATTGCCATTCTTATTACCTCTTTCATGGTTTTTGCATTTGTACAGTCATTAGAGCTTGACTAACAAAACAGTGTACACATGAATGTGTAGAAAATAAAGACTTTGAAAGATTAGAAAAAGCGGCGGGTCTGAAAGCGTTTCTTATTCTTCTACTGCTGATACTGCTCATTCAGCATATCAGCTACAGTGCTGCTAATCACTATAAATGATACGAGTGGTCACCGTAGAACTTGTCGTCTTCGTATTCCTTGTCGTAGGTGACTTGGCAAAATTTGCGACATGCTGGTGTTCCAAATTTTCTACACCTTCCATAATAGGTTTGATTTCTATGTTGTCCACAAGGGTATAATGCATAAGGCTTGCAGCAATTCTGAAAAAGCTTGCAATAGCTTGTCCATTCTAGACGCTTCTCACGCTTCTTCGCTTCTTGTTTCTCACTCTCTTTCTATAGCTACCACCCGTGACAAGACCAGTATGTGTGAAGTAGGACCATCCCCGAGAGGCATAGCCGCCCTCGCATCTTAATGAGAGATATATAAAGAAAGCTCTTGTAATTTAGAAATCTTATACCCGTTGCCGCAGTATTCTCCACAGCAAGTCAGCAAATCGGTGTCCGAAATGTGAACCTTAAATATCTTTTGATCTGTGGTATTGACAGTGAGCCACTTAGACTGAGCACCCTACTTACCGAGGAAGTAAGTCTCAGTATATCTCCTTACTACAGTAAGCAGTGGTAAGTGATCCTTTCACATAAGGTAAAACGGAAGCGTCTTAACTTACAGTTATCCGTGCTTCTGTCTGAATGCACAAACGATCAGACATCACTTCTGCGTTTGCCACAGCCCAGCCTGATTCTGAAGCAAAATGTCAGAATAATGCCACAACCGTAGCTCTATCACAAGATTGCGAGCGGCTATACTTACAACCCAAGTGATGTGGCAGTTGAGAGAAATGAGAAATCCACTACAAGCTACGCTGCGAAGTGGTTTCTTCTTGGGTCCTTCACCCTCCCAAGAGTGGGAGAGCGGTGGTAACGCGAAATTAACCAATTACTTACATAGCTATGATATCTCGAGTAATTTGAGTCGTTCCCTTTGCTACTACTTTTGAAACAATCTCCTGCCTTGCTCAGAACATCAAAACACACAATCAACAATACATATATTTTTTGTTAGACCGCTGAACCGATAAGTCAAAGGGAGAGAAACCAGGGGCTATATAACAATAGTCTTTGCTGCACTTCAGCACATCGGAAAACCTTTCCAATCAGCTGCCATGAGCTCATTCTCAATCACTCACTACATTTTGACTGGTCCCGAATACGTCCAATGATCGAACTGCAGTTGGGCCACTTTTCTCGTGCATCAAAACTTAAAAAACTTTTTTTATCCGCTATTCACCACAAAGTATTATGATTGCACATTTTGTTTGACTTGACATGATATGATAAAAGATATAAAACACATAAACCTATTGATTCGAACAAAACAGTGCAGTTTTTCACCTTTGTGGAATGGGTTCGTTGCTGGCAATTCTTATGCGCTGCAGCTTTTCACCCGGAGGATCTATGAGGAATTTGGAGTCCATAGTCCGAGACTCAGTAAACTCCTCTGCACCTGCCCAATACTTCGCCTGAGCTTGTAAAACACTGTTTGAATGAGTGTGACGGATATGTAATGGCTTTAAAAAGACTCACTTCATAGAAGTCCTGGTGTTTGTTTATATAGTCTACCAAAGCTCGGCCTTTCAAGTGCTCGGCAATATCATCTAAAATATATCTCATCTGCTGTCTTTTCTCGGTAGAATAAATTTATCATTGACCTTGCATAACTTCATTCGAAACTCTGTACTATTTACGATCGATTTTGTTCAAACATAGCATAAAAAATGCCCTTCCTCCCAATAAGAATAATTTCTCGTCAATTTTGTTCAATTATCACTACAGAAGAAAAAGGATTGCTTCCTATATACAGGGCGAATGTTAAAATATCTGTTAACACTTTACATTTTTCAGATTTTCAAATGCTAAACCGCTTGTAAAAATACATCACCGCAATTTCGAAGCTATGCATGTCGTCAGGAGAAGATAAAGCGAAATCATGAGCACAAAAATGAGAACGGTCTTCAGTTTTTATAGAAAGGTAACTTTTCTATGGAACCATCGATAATCATTTTTAAAGGCTTAGGAAAAATTACGTACAAAAGCAATATTTTCATGTTGGTTGTTATTCATGCTAATCCCTCTCTTCCATAAGTCACAGGTGCCAGATCATCACTTTAAGATGCAAATAGTACATAGGAAATTCATTCAAATTGGACAAAAAAGTGCGAATCTTCTGAACGCTGGCTGATAAAATCACACTATCGCACTGCGTACTTTGAACAGGCTTCTCCGAATTGACTTATAAGGTAGCTTCATGCGAGTCAAAAGCAGAGCTCTGCATAGCTTCTAGACAAGCTGGATATCGTTTTTGGGACAAAAAGTAAAGAGGATATCGAATATTGTATAGTGTTGTTCTGCCAACCAGGTTTTGTGGTGGATCTTTATTCTTGACCTTACGTTTCGACAATTACCGTCTTCTTCGGAGGTCTGAAAGGGGATTGCGGTTATATTATCTGTTAGTCTATACGACCAAACGCCTCGTCAGGCTTCCGTCGTTTGAACCTTGTCGAGGCGCAACGTGCCGAGAAACAATCCAAAATGGATTCACCAACCTCTAGTCCACCATGGAGTCAGTAGTCCGCACGAATGTGACGGACATCACTGAGGTTGCTCAGTGAGTCTTGGACTATATATATTGTGCGGTTCAAGGTCACATAGTGACATAAGAGGCAAGAGATCGGCCGTTATTGTCACGCGTTCATTTTTGTTGTTCATTCCCGGATTTCCGGCCTGACTCCATGGTGGACTAGAGGTTGGTGAATCCATTTTGGATTGTTTCTCGGCACGTTGCGCCTCGACAAGGTTCAAACGACGGAAGCCTGACGAGGCGTTTGGTCGTATAGACTAACAGATAATATAACCGCAATCCCCTTTCAGACCTCCGAAGAAGACGGTAATTGTCGAAACGTAAGGTCAAGAATAAAGATCCACCACAAAACCTGGTTGGCAGAACAACACTATACAATATTCGATACATCATGCCCAGGTTTAAAGAAGAGAGTACGTGGAAATTAAAGAGGATATCGTTTTTGTGGTCGACAAAACACAATTTAGATTACGTTTTTTTATCGACGTTTCGTTTTTTGAGAGGAGGGGGGAACGGTTCTTATGTTTAGGATTTGGGGTCAAAGGCCTTGTGAAAAGAAGACCTCGTTATTTGCACTTTCGGAAAGCCACATTGTGCCGAGCCGTGCTTAGAAGAAGAGCGTCGACACCAGGGTCCGGCACAGATGGTTTGGGGTCAAAATGGACTTCGTTTTTGAAGTTAGAAGCAAAGGGGATATCGTTTTTATAACGTGCTGGGGGAAGCGCCGATAAAAAAAAACGACGAACATGTCAGGTTATACGAGTTTAACGTGTTCTTTCGCAAGCGCGCGAACGTCAAACGCAAGACTCAAACAAACAAACGGCTTGTTTACACCGCACAAACAATCACATAGCTCCGAATTGGGCTATGTGTATACAATATTACTCCAAATTATGTTATGTAAAAAATTCCCAAAACTTTTGTGTCCTAATATCCGTTCCCGAGTTTGTTGGTTTCTAGACCAACACCAAACCAACTGGGTTGGTTTGGAGCATAGATATCGGAGAGTTCACATAAGTTTTGGCTCTTTCTGATTTGAACGATTAGAACGGTCAAAAATCTATCATATTGTGAAGAGAGCGAATCAAACTATTGTCTCTCCTCTTTTTTTGAGTTAAAAATAGTGTAAATCTATGCGTTGATAGATATTGCGCTCCAATTGCACGCGGTATCTTTTGAACTGTGTGGCGAAAAATGCATCGCCAGATTGTTGAGGCCACAGATTTGATTGGCCTAGGAGGTTTTCGACATTCTGAGCACTGAAATGGTACCCTACCCAATGACAGAGCCTTTAATCAACTCGAAATGTTTTCCTTTTGCTTTTTTTGTTATATTAGGTATCTACATCAATGCGCTTTTTTCGCTTTTTTTTGGTGTTTTTGATTGAATAATGGTTCCCCTACTGATTTTTACGTCAAGAAGGACTTCGTAAGTTTTCGCGAACTCATGAGGGACTTCGTTTTCAAAAATGCTCCAAACCAACGCGTGCCGGGCCCTGGTTGACACTAGCGGACTCACTTATCTGGTTCCCGCACGGGATAGGTTCTTCATATTAGGCAGAAGATTTTTGAAAAATAGGGATTTGATCTTATGGACTGTCATAGAACTTTTCGGAAAGTCTCGGAAAAAATCTTTATTAGTGAAGATACTGAAAAGGCTGTATGAAATACGTAGCGAGTAATTTACTGATCGTACATCTTCCTGCAGTATCATTTCTAGCGACCTTGCAATGTAAACACTGATACTGTATAGGGCTAAAATGCCATTCACACGCTTACAAGATGTAAGATCATGTGCATCCCTTGCTAGATCATTTAAAATCAGTGGAACGGTATCACTTGCCGGAGCGACTAATTTTTTTTGATGAGAAATTGTACAGACCAAAAATGTAACAGTGAGGCGAGACGTGGTGTTATGAGGCGCCGCTATGACCAAATTGGACACAGGTCCCCGCTCCTGGGCCAATCAAGCCCTCTTCCAGGGCTGGTTAATTGGTAGTACCAAGGTAATCGGGGAGGATAAAAGCATGACTTGGTAATCGGCTGCCCCACAAGTCACTGCAGTAGGCTCGCACGCGCACAAATGCCTTTTCGACTATGAAGTAGTGTGCGTTTGCCGCATGCCCGCAGAGGGTATCGAAGCCGAATCCTTCATCCTTTTTTCATTAAAAATGTAACAACCTTTTATCAACGGATCTGTGGCCAATACCGTTGTCAGTAATGCGAGAATTAGCACCATTCCGATTATTCTGAAATAGATCCAATACTTGTTAGTTAGTCACTCTTTATTGGAAAAATGATTAATGCTTGGATAAGAGCAAATCGTACAAATCTTTAGAAAACTTTTTATAAGATCATTCAGCACTGCTTGAGGCTTGAAAACTCTCTATCTATGACTCACTTCATTGATGCTGCCCAGAACCTCACGAAGTTTATACACCCTCTAACCCCTTGTCTTTTCGCGTACGAACAATATCCACTCATCACCATCATTGTTTTCGAATTTTAGAGCAGAGAAGACAGTGTGTTTACACGACGGGATTTACATCTATTCATAGTCAACAATGATTTTGTATGTGATGCTATCGATCTCAAAAGTTGTCGATGGTAAAATGATTTTCATGATTTTAGAGTAACTTTCATGTCAGTTTACTGCTACCAAAGAATGGGAACTTTGAACCAGAAACCAGCATGTAGATATTAAGTCGTCTTAAAAATTTTGTCCGTCCTGATCACCAGAACTAATGGAAGACGACCAAGTGGCCACGCTTCGATTCACCTTTTTCCCCCAATTATCAAATTTTAGAAGGATTGTTTTAACATTTCAAAAGCGAAAGATCACCACGCAAAGTTAACATTTTGCAACGTTTTTTTTTGTTCCAAACTACTTGCAAGGGAATTCAGTTGAAATGCATAAAGTCTGTACTACACTGAACGCTAATTTCTCTGTTTTCCATGTCTGCCAATCGACACTGGGTGTGGAGAATTCTGAACTTTTGAGCAAAAAACCGAAATTTTGATCAGGAAAAGTTGATGCTTACTGCCTTTCCCACTCGCACATGGAATAAATGCGAACGTCAGAGTAGCAAACAAGAAAGTTTTCCTGGTAGAATGATGCAAGGTTCACTAATGTTCCTCTTGACCTCACAAGACTTGTGTAAATGATTTCCTTGAGTTCACGCCCTCGTAGACTTGGTACAAAAGCTCTCATGACTTCTTGTCCAGAAGCGCTAGGCAAGTAAGGAGGGCAGAATTATGATCAGCGTTTGATGTCTTTCAAGAGGGTAAGTGGTTTTTGAAAAGCCACCCACCAGGGAAGGATTTTTGGTCGAAGCGGCCATATGGGAAGTGATGCAAATAAGTAGATTGCTCTTCGAACGCTGATCTCAAATACGTTTTCTTGATCTGCGGAGTTTTCCTGCAGAAAGAGTTAGGGGTCTTTGTTTTCCCCCAACAACGTGCTTCCTTTTATCAAGGCGTGGAAAGGCGTTTAGTTGTGGCGGCGTGGTATAGTAGTGAATGGCTGCGGTTTACAGGTGAGTAAACAGGGTCCGAGTCCTGTTATCGCCCAGCAATTTTGCATTTAACTAAAAATATTGCTTGCCTTCGAAAATGCCACGCGTGAGCGGTAATCGTAATCTCGCTACAAGTTGTCTGACTCTCACGATCATGATTCCAATGAATGAGAACACGGTACTGCGTGCCTCATCATAGTTTATAAACATCACGGCTTATCTGTGAATTATGTTTTGAGAGAGCCGCAGGGCTCTTAAAGGGGGAGCCGGGAGTTCAAGGAGGACGTAAGGCCTATCCCGACGAGGAGCCCGAAGGTAATCTTCTCAGGCAACTTATGTTTTCTGGTTCTTGTAACCTCTTTTACCTTGTGCAAGTAATATTAGGTGGGTGCAAAAGTTCTTGCGCCGAATTTTCAAAAAACCATAACTTCCTTCCTTCTTGGTGGAATTTTTTACATTTATTTCTGTTTGAAAGAGAAAACCTTTTTCTTTATAGCGGTGCCTTTGCCATGAATTAGCGTTGGTAAGTTCGAGAGTTAAAAGCAATTGAAGGAAATTAGTCAAGATCGACATTTTTTAAGCTGGGATCACGAAAAATTCTGCAAGCTTGAAAACGTCACAGAACAGGCGAAAAAGTCATAAACATGGGTTTTGTGACCTCCCCTTTCTAGCTGAGCGAAAATCGTGCCAATCGGGAGCAATTTTCATTTTCGTGAAAAACGCAGACCCGAAAATCCGAATAAATCACGAAAAATAAAAATTGCTCCCGATTGGCACGATTTTCGCTCAGCTAGAAAGGGAAGATCACAAAACCCATGTTTACGACTTTTTCGCCTATTCTGTGACGTTTTCAAGCTTTTTTGATTGTGCTCAAAAATTGCAAAACTAAAGAAATTCTCTTTAATTGCTTCTAACTCTCGATCTACTTCGTTTTAATCAATGAAAAAGGTACCACTGTAATGTGCAAAATTTTCTCTATCAAATAAGAATACTTGCAGAATTTTTCGTGAACCAGCTTGAAAAATGTCGATCTTGACTACTTTCCTTCAATTGCTGCTAGCTTTGGAACTTTCTAACGACGCTTCACAGCAAAGGTACCGTTGAAAAGGGAATGGTTTCCTCTTTCAGATGAAATTAAAATCAAGAAAATCCATGGAGTGGCAAGGAAGTTATGATTTTTTGAAAATTCGGCGCAAGAACTTTTGCACCCACCTAATAAATATTCGAGACATTCGCGTACTACAAATCTACATCGTGCCGCTTCGCGGTTCGAGCACAAGTGATCAGTTTTTGAATGTGGCCAACAGTGGAGCACTTTTTTAGTTATAGATAAAAAGCTGTCCTTTCTAGAAAAAGCATGAAATTCAATAGCCAATCTCTTGCCGATTTTACAAGTGTCAAGAATAAGCGAGTTTTGGATTATCAACGCACAAGAATTGAGAATACTACAATAAAGCCGTCTTAGAATGCAAAACTGCTGAGTGACAAGGACTCGAGCCCTGTTCACTAACCTGTAAACCGCAGCCATTTACCGAAACACCACGCCGCGTCAACGTAAATGCCTTGTTGCGCCTTGATAGAGGGAAGCCCGTTATGAAGAAAGCAAAGGCCCATAACTATATTTACAAAAATGTTGCGCAGATAATGAATATTTAAGATGCGTTCGAAGTGCTATCTACCCATCTGCATCACTTCCCATACGGCCACTTCGATAAGAATCCTCCCTCGTTGGACCAACGATCCTTCGTGTGCGTTGCAGTCTTGAACACGATCATGTTTGAACACGTTACTCGTGCAAAGATCTGTTTTTCACGACGTGAGCATGTCAAACAATAAGGGGTATGTATACGTATGAACGGGTGATTATGATAACTCCTTGGCCTTTTCATATAGAACGATCAACTAAGATTTGCCATAATCATGCCGGGCCCTGGCTTACTTTTGACTTTAACGGGGCTAAGTGTGGCTGAACACAATTTCAAATCATGTTATTTGTCAACTTACATCCCCTCATCATATTAGGTTGTCCCCAAAGTTTTGTCGGTTTCTTTCATCGATCACTGAAATTCACAGAACACCAATCCATGGGCAAGCTAGATACCATTTGATTCAAGTTTTTATCCTCTTTCATACAGCTGTATTTCATCTCTGATCTACCCTGCCTTTGCGATGTTATCGCCATTCTTAAGCAGCTCAACAGTAATGCCAAATCTTTCCTAAATTTTAAAAATTTTCGTGCTATTGTTTTCAAAGAGCGCTGGTAACTGTTATGTAGAGCAAACCTTTGGCTACATTCTTTTTATTTTAGATTACATGGGCCACGTTTACCATGTCCGTTATAATCAATTATTTAATAAAAACCGCGACTTTTTGATTACATTTACCACGTAAAAGTACCGAAAATTTCAAAAAGCTGCTTTTTCAAGGCAAATCAAACTTGGTCATGTTGCATAAATGATCTTTAATAAGGATCATTTTTCAATTCGGAGAAACTTTGAATATTCCGTGAATATGCTGCATTTGCGTGTTTCATGACTTTGCCAAAAATCGAGACCTCTTAAGAGATAATTTTTTTCAAGGCATAAACAGCAGATTAGGAGAATCTGAAAAAGGTGGCCTTTTAGTTCGAGAATTGCTCTATTAGAATCATACTTGATCATATTGGAAACTTTAGAACGAATTTTTTAAAAATTACCCGATCTTTGACCAGATAAAATTGGCGGATGGAGAATTTTAAAAATTATTGTGCGTGATTTTGTAGTGGTTTGAAAAAAACCGACAAAACTTTCGGGACAACCTAATATGTCCACCCCCTTATCTCTCGTCTGAGGAGCGGGGAGTGGGAAACGATAGAATTTCAAATGGAGGGCGTTCCACGCCCGCCGAGAAAAATTTGAGGTGCTTTACATTTTGGTGGATCAGTAATCTCGGAATTTTATTGAGAGGCTTGCCGGCAAAATTTTCACAAGGCTAAATCTCAAATTTTTCACAAATCACCGCTGGTACCGACCTGCTATGAGTTTTCAAAGCGCTGTGGACACTATTGCTCTTAGCTTGATACTTGAGTGACGACTGTTTCATTGTGAGTTGTGCGGTATCTCTGATTGCATCGCAAAAAGGAGAGCAGTGAGTGAGCAGGAGAACTGTGTTTTAGCTTTTTGAGAAATTGCGAATTCGGAACAAAGTTGTCAGTAAAGGAAATTGACATACGAACTGCGCAAGACAATCCCAAACGCAGCTCCTTTGATCACATATAAAAATGCGAAATCCGTCGCTTACCATTGTTGTACCAAGCTGAAAATTTGTTTAAGCTTTGTAGTGGTCAGTCAGCTGAGTTCAATATGGCCATGGGATTTTTTGTGATTGTTTCATTTTTATCGCTAAAAGGTCCTTATCAAGTAGCAAGGAAACTCCCACCTTTCTCTCGTAATAAAACGCACTTAAGCAGGTAATGCAAGATTTTGCGCGTAAAACACCTTCAAAAGTTATGTGAAAGTGCAAGACATGGAGGTAATCGTGTTTAGACCGAGAAGCTTTGCTAAAGAAGATTAAACGCAAATCATTGCGAATGATAAGCTGAATAGGCCAAATCGGAGAAAAAACGAGATGTTTGGAACTAAACTACTTACGTCGATACGGAGCTTTTACACGCTTTCAGTCACGTTCCTACTGACACTGATAATAAAGACGCGAAAGATATTGGCTTTCACCACAGATATCGCTTGATGGTCGCCTTCTACATTTATTATGAATGTTAGGAGATTGCAAATGAGGTTGTTGTCCTTCTTGGCTTATGTTACATAAGAATCTCAAAAAAAGTTTTGGTCTAACACCACTAGAAAGAATGCGTGTCACCAAAAGGATTATACAATCTGTTTTATCAGAGACATTCATAATAAAATATAAGAATGCAATGTTTTTTTTTTCAACGAATAGTCTCCTTTTTGTTACTGAATAATAAAGCACGCAATCTATTAGGTTGCCCCGAAAGTTTTGTCGGTTTTTTTCATCGCTCACTCTAACTCACAGAACATCAATCTATGAACGACCTAGGTACCATTCTATTCAGATTTTCTTCTTTCTTACTTCTAAATTTGCTGTCTGATCTGACCCGTCTTTGCGATGTTATCGCCTTGGCTTTTTGAACAGCTCAGCAGTAACGTCAAATCTTTCTTGAATTTTAAAAAGTTCTATCCTGATTTTTTCAAAGATCTCCGCTAACCCTTATGTAGAGCAAACCTTTGGCTACATTATGCCCATTTTAGATTACATGGGTCACGTTTACCAAGTCCGTTATAATTATTTATTCAATAAAAACCATGGCTTTTTGACTACGTTTACCACGTAAAAGTACCGAAAATTCCAAAAAGCTGCTTTTTGAAGCAAATCAAACTTGTTTATATTGCATAAATAACGTTCAATAAGAATCACGTTTTAATGCGCAAAAACTTCAAAAGCTTTCGTGTATTTGCTGCAGTCAGGTGTTTCATGACTTTGTCAAAAATCGAGACCTCCGAAGAAATAATTTTTTGAAGCTAAAAACACCAGATTGGAAGAATCTAAAAATAAGGCCTTGTAGCCCGAGAATTGCTCTACTTAATTCATACTTGATCCTTTTCCAAACTTCGATTTGAAATTTTTAAAAATTACCCTAACTTTGAGCAGATAAAATCACGGGTGGAGAATTTTGGCAATTACCAAAGAAAGCATACAAGATTGTGGTTCAAAAATGTAACCTTTAGAAAGAGAAGGGAAAGCTGCATGGAATGCACCTTGAAACTCATTCAGGTCTTTACTGTGCGTGATTTTATAGTTGTTTAAAAAACCGACAAAACTTTCGGGACAACGTAATATTATATTTTCAGTACAATGACCAGTTGCAATGAAAGTAAATTCACCGACTCATTTACCCGAGATTTTTAGCGATAGATTGAAGGAAAATATCTCCAACAACTTCGATACACATGCATTCACCTAGTGATACTCCATAATCAATCGTACAATGTAGTAACTACAGATTTTAAGCTTTCTATGGCGTAGCTGAGCTTTCTGAAGGCGAAGCGTAGTTCCGCCTGTGCGAAAAGACCGCCTCCGTGGCGCAAGTCATAAACGCAGAGCAGAGGTTGCAGTAATTGTGGAGGGGTGACCAACCACTTGACTGTACATAATCTCAAAACAGGAAACAAGTACTGCATTATACAGGTACCGAAATTAGTCTAAGATTCAGAATATTCCAAAATAAGGAGGGAAACCCTTATAGGATGAAAATATAGTGATAATCTGCAGAAACAATATCCTCTTTGCTATATAACTGAAAAGATTACAGCCTGTCAGCGTGTCACGTGTGCTAAGTCCTGACCTTCCTACTATTGGAAGTCTTGCTATAATGTGGTCCGTTGGAGTCAAGCCCCCCCCCCCGAAAATGTGTCGCGAGATTTCTGAAAGTTAAGGTCATAAAAATGTGCAAGTGACTTGTTTATACATATAAATAACGAGCTGGCATCCCGGGTTCGACCCCTTTTTGGAGCCAGTCCATCGTGCTTGACTTCTTAGGTAGCGAAACTTATCCTACTTTTGATTTCTCTTGGGTTCGCTTCCTACCATCCTTACCATCACCTGGGCCGGTAGTAATCTACCCTATCTGGTGGCATCATAGATGCCGGCAAGTTGGTACACATCGCGGAAAGATGCCAACTCCGCCGACAGCTCGCGGAGTGATTATAGGTTTTGATATTCTTATGTAACCTTAGCACGCAATCATTTCGCACATTAAATTTTGACGACGCAGACAGCCGCAAAATTGCTACCTCGCCCTCGGTCGAACCCGTGTGCGTTAACGTGAAGTGCCACCACGTTAACCACTCGACCATTCGGTCAGCAATCGCGATTTGCACCAGCAATAGGAGGAACGCGCTGATAAATTGCTGCCTGTAAGAGGGATCGATACATTGCGTGAGAGACTTTGACCTGAAAGAACAGCTGATTGATATGAGCGACAGAGGGACGAAATCGGTGCAAACGAGATTTATAAGGGATTGCCAAAAAAGATGGTGTTCTTTTTGATTTTAAGGCATTACTGGATTTTTTCTCTGTAAGAAACTCGTCGTTTTAAAAAAGAAAAACTCATGTAATGAGAAAAATTATAGTTTTTTTTGATGAAAAGTAGAATTTTTGATTTCTTCGCCTGACGTAAATTGTGTGATATCGCCGCAAATCGCAAACTCGCAGACGCCGTCGGCAAAGATGCCACCACCTCGACGTGGTAGGGGCACGTCGAGATGCCGGCAGCTCCCTCTCTCAAAAGAGCACGCTATTTCCCGTGCTCTCTGACCTGCCGGCAGCTGCCATCTTGCGGATTTCGACGAGCTGCCGGCAGGTTGCTGGCAACTGACTTCGCGAAGTTGCCGGCAGCTCCTCCCGCGCTTCCAGATATTTTACTAAAGCTCCCGCCAGAGTGCCGAAGCCATGCCAGCGCTACGCCAGCGTCGAGCCAGCGTTTCGATCGATACAAGTGTATTTCGTTGGGGCAGGGCTAGCTGACCTAGTTCTCAGCCAAGACCCCGCCCCAATGAAATACACGTGTATGGATCGAAACGCTAGCTCGGCGCTGGCGTAGCGCTGGCATGGCTTCGGCACTCTGGCGGGAGCCTAAGGCTTGAGATATACCTGACGATAGAGGTATAGCGGGTGTTGGCGAATCGCTGATGTCTGCGCTGCTCTTCGCTGCTAGCGGCGATTTCTTTGCCGCCGACGCAGGCTGCGAAAACACGCGCTGCGAGCATCTAGGGCGCGACAAGTTGCCAGCAGCACTTTTTATCACATTATATTAGTTTATGGGGTTATTACGCCCCCTATTGTGTATTTTCGATCATTTGTTTTGTGTTATTGTTACTTGGGGGTGCTCCGTTGTCGTAGGACTCATTTTTAACATTCTCGTTCTTACGTGAATCGTTTCTTAACCATTTTTTTCAGAAATATAACAGACTTTTCTCAGAAAATGAAAAAAAAATGAAAAAATGATCAAAAACGGATGAAAACGGTCAAAAATGAGGACAATCTCATGAAAATCGCCAAAAGCAGCTGAGAAAAGCTCAGAAAAAGTGTGCTTCAGATCGCAGAGCAGCAAGGAGCAGCGCATAGCAGCTACGAGCAGCGTAGAGCAGCGCAGCATCGCTAAGTATAGCGGGTCAGTTTCGCGTTGGCTGCAGCAGCCAGGAGCAGCGGCGTCGTCTGGCGTCAATCGATACGCGCAAAAGGCGTTGCTGCTGGCGGCGTCTTATCGTCAGCTATAGCGACCCATCGTCAGGTATATCTCAAGCCTAAAGGAGGAGTACTGGAACCGCAGACGTATGGAGTTTTCTACAGAGTCGAGGCGGCATCTTTATCGAGAAAATTTTTTGGAGAAAGGCCTGGGACGGCCTAAATTTGGGGTCTCACTTTCTGGCCACCTCACGGAAAAGGTGCCAGCGACCTGCCGACGAGACCTGCCGCCAGGTCGGGGGGATTACTATCGGCCCTGATGGCCAGCAACCAAAATGCGCTTCACCGCTATCCTCCGCGACTAAGGGGAATGTCTACAGACATAAAGGTTTTTGCTCCATTTATAGAGAGATTAAAATAATTTTGAAAAATTTTTAAAAGTTCTAATTGATTTTGCAAAAAATTTTCGGGTTGTATTCGAAATTTCGGGGTCATGTGTCCGCAAAAATTTTCGAAAGCACCCCCAAAAAAATTTTTCGGTCCCCCCCCTCCCCCGAGCGAATCCTGGGTACGTCATTGATACTTATTGTTAGAGATATTGAGGTTTGTCATTAAATCCTGCTCAAAAACGTCAGAATTATTGGATTTTGCACTGTTCCAAGAGGCTTTGCGAATGAGCGAACAACACTTTTATTTAGCTTTTTTTAACTTGAAATAAGAGGAGTACTTTCACCAAGGCTATTGAATCTCTGATTTCCGTGCTAAGATTTTGAGGAAAAAGAGTTCCTTTCATTTTTCAGAGTATAATGACAAATTTTAAACCGCGTACCCTGTCCTCCTTCTTTCTCGACTTTCTTAGGCAGTGAAATACAGATGAAACCGTGGATTTTTGTTTGCCCTTTTTCGTCTTGACCTCAGGTGAAAGCGATTATTCAGATGCCAGCCCAAAAATGAAAAAAGTAAGCGAGAATATAGGTGTAGTTAAAAGATAACCCCTTCTTTGGTGTTCTCTGCCAAGTAAATTCGTTTCAGCTTTCTGGATGCAGATTTTGTATGAGTCAAAGTGTTCCTGTTTTAACAGAATACTGTTGCCATTTCTGCGGCAAGTGAAGCACGCACTCATGCCGATTTATCAGAATACGAGTACAAATTTTTGATGATAAGTAACCAGAAATCTCATAAAATTATACAGAGGAAAAATAGGGAACAAAACGAGATCAAATGAAGTCAATTCTAGGGCACAGAGGAAGACACAGTGAAAGAGGGTTTTAGCGAATTATTGCTTGGGCACTTTTGCAACTAGAGCTCTTAATCTTTTCAAAACAATAGCATTATCACTGGTACAATTTTCCTCAGTGTATGGTGGATGTATACGAGCTGCTCCAAAGATCAGAAGAGATCCGTCTTCGCACTGTTTAACGTCAACATGATTTGCTTCGAGCCAGGACAAGAGGCGGCCACGACTAGAATTTCCACTATATTTGACTACCCATTTTGGTATCTAGTTTTTCACATGAACAACCTTTGCTCGACTTCATTAGCATCATATTCTTCAACCTGTCGCATACCAAGCATGTGGCTCATCATATCTGCCAACTCTACGCTGTGCCGTTGGCAATAATTAGATGGCTCGTCCAAAATGGAAACAGACGTATAACCTTCACGAGGAATCCAGAGAAGCTTTGACGGCTCTAAACAGTAATTTTCATAACGATTACGATAATGGCACTTAGAAGTAGCAAGCTGGTGAAGGTTTTGAGACGGTAAAGTGGAACGGACGGTTTGCCATACGACTGCAAAATGCCTTCTTGAGAATTTTGTTTATCCGACAGATTAAAGTTGCTTACAGAGTGGTTCAAATGAAGAGTGACGGGAGGAAAACCCATTTTTAGTCTATATGCTATGTTTCTGAAGCTTAGGTCCAGATTCTTTTGAAAAGTTCCAGCAATTTTTGACTTCGGTATCTAGTCGGAACGAACTGATTCGAAGAATTTTTGATTGCAATCGCTATACCACAGATCTCTGGTTTTTGAGATCCTGAAAAACACTCGGAAGCAAATTTCAGAGGACTGTGTTGCTTTCTAGGTCCGAAACAGTTGTCTGGATTTGAAAGGACCAGGCAAATGCCCACGGCAAAAAGGAATTACAGCGATGGTGTAAGATCTATCCTCCGGAAATTTCAAAAAATGATGTTTGGCTTTCCAACTGGCCCAACAGACCCACGGACTGTCCCTATCCTATCTGTGAGGAAGTCTGCCCTTCCAAATTCATGCCAGTCGTAGTTGGACGAAATTTCGTTAAAGGACCATTGCGCGATCGTGAACAACCTTCAAAAGCGAGAAAATGCTTTTGCCAAAGCTAGAGAAAACATCTTGAAATTAATCTACAAAGTCTTTTACAAGACTATCTTGACTACCAGATAAAGACAAAGTTTGCCACTTGATTAAATGGCATAATGAAAAATTTCTGCACTTTACGTGGACCACCCGATGGAAGCCAAGAAAACCATGTTATGTCACCAGCGTCTATAGTGTAATTTTGCGATTCAGTTCTCAAAATCTCCGATGGACTCACATCAAACTTATTGAACCAGAAATGAAATAGAAAAATACCAGATAAAATGAGGTGTCTTCAATTCCGTTGATTTAAAGATCCCCTTGGTTGAGACAGAAATATGTTTATCAGCGCAAAATCATCATTTCATTTGCACACTTCACCTCTACTGCAAAAACGAAAAAACAAAACAGCTCACTTTCGTTCTGAAATTGGAGCAACACCAAGCTTCCAGTGACCGGATCTACAGTATATAAGTTTCCTTCCACAAATTGCTCACGCCCTCCGCGGACAAGCTGGACCTTTATGGGATGCACCATCCAAGATAGTGGTGGTGTGGTTTCCATCTAGAGTCGACACCACATAGCTTGTTAAAACAAATGCCTACATACAGGAAGGAAAATTACAAAAATGTTTGAGGTAGCACCGCCATCCAAACCGTTACAAACAATAGAAGCAATCTTCATTATTTACAAACAACCTCCACCGATAAATTAACAACTTCTTGGCAAGATCAAGTATATACAATCAACGCAAGGTAAGTGAATGCCAAAAAATACTTGTAACATATTACTTGCTGAAAATTATGCTCTAAAAAACAAACTAGTGAGCCATTCGATTTTCTTGTTGGATCTGCTGGATCAAAGCCAGATCTTCTGGCGAAGGCTCGTAGATGCGACCAATGATTACCTAAAACAAAAGGAAATTAGTTTGTCTACAACTCTGCCCTTTTTTAAAATAAGTCAGATGAATAAACGATACTTTGTATGGTCCAAAACCCAAATTTATACATTGGAATAGATCATTGATTTCCTTCAATGCAGCTTACTGTAGGAAGTTCCAAGTGGTCTACGCCACTGATAGTCACTTTCTGCTCAGCAAAATCTCAAAAAAGTCAGAAAATTTAGTCATTTGAAATGACTTCCAAACAAATTTGTGTGGCCCTTTAAAAGACTTGAACAAGCATAGGTTTTTTGAAATGCCGCTCAAAATACAATGTAGTTTTCTTGCTGAAAGTTCCTACCGTAACCCAACTTACAAAAATCTTTCACTAACTGGCTTTACCCTTTCGGTTTTAGATAAAGCCAACTCTATGAAAAGATACCCAAAAGTCTGCATATTAATTATAGACGAAAGAATTATTGGTCATCAATCAAATATGAATGACACAAAGTTGCTAACATATCTTTTCGATTAAAAAAAGTTGAAAGTTGCGCATACTTTTTTCTAAATATAGAAGATGTAGGACCCTACCTTATCCTTGAACAATTTCGCTAACAACAAATAATTGGCAAACATCAGCAGCACCAAGGTAACGATGTGTTGCCAATCCGTTGTCAGAACAAGCATCCAGAACTGCGCCACAATCAATGCACCTTCAAATATGCACATCCCGTTGATCAGGGTGCATGGTCGCCCACAGAACATCTGAAGCTTCAAAAGATCCCCAAATTGCAGTAAAACGGAGCAAACTGACATAAAACTTGTCATGTTCCGGACATCCGGGCTCAGCGGCGACTGTTTTCAAGGATGCTGATCCACGAGCTTTGTAGCATTTCCCATCCGGCATCTGCACCGTTTCTCCTTCAGAATACAGACACTGCGCAATCCATGGTGATGGAGCCCAACTGAAATTACAGTTTTTCAAAGTGCGAGGGGGCGGAGCGAACAGACTTCCAATTACTCGCACAAACTGGCAACATTCCCTTAAGTAATTCTGGGGGTACCATATTTTGAAAATAACACGAGACAGTCGACCTCCGAACAAAGCTCAAGGTACAAAAATGAGTAAAATTAGCTATATTTCGAAAGGGTGGGTCTAGCAAACCTCCTCTCCAGTATCTCACAAAGGAGAAACAAAAAGCAGGCACATCATCACCAGAATCTTTTTTTTCATGCCCGCAAGTTCTGCTTTGAGCTTTTCAATCTAAAAAACAGACCGAAATATGGCGCCATCCTTATCTTTCAAATTTCGCAATTGGCCATCGCATCTTATGTAATAATAGTTGGCAAACCCGGCTCCGCTCGGGCCTGTCAATAAGATATTTGTAATCAGCATGCTCGATTACCCCCTGGGCCAACTCCCAGCCCTATAGCTCAAATTTTGCAAAAAACCGAAAAAAACCGACATCGATCGATGACGAAAAGTAGCCTATGACACCCGCCCGGCCCCGAAGTTTATGTGTGCCAAGTCTGGTCCCGATCGGTTCAAAAATGGAATTTACTATTCGGAACATACGTACAGACAGACATACAGACAGACAGACAAACAGACATTCATCATCTTTATATATGAGAAGATCTACTCACTTTGCTTGTCCAGTTTGGCCGATCTTTGGTCCTTCTATCTGGTCCCAAGTGCCCAGATGGACGGCACTCCTGAAGCAGATGAATACAAGCTTCTACGGAGGATCACAACAGTTGAGAAAATCTATCCCCTCCTGGCAGTGCCGTACCCAGGATTTGCGCTCGAGGGGGAGGGGCTACAAAAATTTTCCCTGATGAAGGTGCGTGGCGTCAGTCACGCACTCCGAAAAAATATTTGAGTACGAAATTTTTACGGGCCCATAGCCCCAAAATAGTTTGAACAAGTCATTTGCACATTTTTATAACCCATGTAAGTAGGTTTCAAAAATTTCGCGACCCATTCTCGAGTTGGCGCTCCCCCCCCCCCCCTCCCCTCCTCGGTACGCCACTGCCTCCTGTTGAGAGATTAATCATCCTCGAAAATATTAGATTGGTGCAAAAGTAATGCGCGTTTTGCGAGTTCTCCTTGCAATACACTGTAATGTTATAGTGATATAATAATCACTCTTTTTTCTGATTGTTAGCATCGCTGCCTTTTTTTTCATTGAGAATAAAGATTTATCGTTCAAACTGTAAAACAGAAGAGCGCAGAAAAGCCGAGGAAAGGTCATAGAATTGATTATGGACAGAATGCGAGTATGCTAGCGGGTTGAGTAATTGGACAATTCTGGATTTCCTGCAAAAAGAGTTTGTATCTCTTCCACCGAAAGGGAGCTGATTTGCAACAGTATGATAGTTTTGATTTATCTTGTCTGTTTGAACAATACCACACTGCCTTTGCATGTCTTGATTACCGTTCATGACAAGCTCAGTCGTTGCGGTGCATGATCTATGAATCTGAATGTGACAAATCGACTTCCGTGAAACAAAGGAACCCGTCTTTTGGGCGGCGAATTGCGATTATGTTCTCTCATTTGTTCCAATGCTATAATGACTTGTCTCGTAGGTCTGTAATGCTTGATCTTTTCAACCTTGAATTGAGGAAACCAAAAGTTGCATTACCAAACTCATGGACAAGTATCAACAAGGGAATAAATTTCAAGTGACACATTTACTCCGTACGCTGCTTAGCCCATATTTGACCACTAGTTTAACCGAAGGCAACAAGTAAAACAATGGAAACTCCAAAGAATGCTGTTACCATTCGTGCGCCAGCGCGTGTGCCGAAAAAGCGTCAGTCCCTGGCCTGATTGACCTGACGCTCAGTGTCGCAGGCGCCCAGGAGGGGCGTGGCCTCCATGCGCTCGCTCCAACTGGGTTTTGTCGCCTTCCGGGCTACACCCTCCCCCTCCCCCCCCCCCCATACTCATATCACCAACGGGCAAAAAATATGGATTGATGAGCAGAAAAGTTTTTTTCTGAGACTTCGTGTGCCAGTGTATCTGGCAGCTACGATGTGAGCACACAACCGTTCCTTACAACGTTTTATTGTGGACTCGCAAGGCTGTCGCCCCGCTAATCCCCGGCCCCCCGAACCCGCCCGCTTTTATGGCGGGTGATTTATGGTAGGGTTCGGGCAGATGGCCGAACACTCCGGCCGGGGGGGGGGGGCAACAATACAATAACAACAACAAAAATTTCGACATAAATGAAATACTATCATAGAGTACATCCTCATGCGTCGTCATGGAGCGTCGGTTGAGGTTGGTGCGAGTTGCGTTGGAGTGCGTTGGTGGTTGGAGTTGGTGCGATTTGCGTCCGAGTGCGTTAGTGTCTGGAGCAGTAAGCAGGAACAGTAGGCAGGAGTAATAGGCAGGAGCAATAGGCAGGAGCAATGGGCAGGAGCAGTAGGCAGGTGTAGTTGTGGTGGAGTAGGGGCAGGAATACGGTAGGAACAGTAGGCGATATCCGTTGTTCTGGTGATGGCAGAGATTATGGAGGAGCAGTAGGCAGGAACAATAAGGCCGCAAAAATTTAGTAAGGAGAGCGGTGAAACTTCCTCCTCTTGTAGTGGGGTTGCTTTGGTGTATGTGCCTTTGACGGACACATGAGCGCATTGTGGGGAAGCTGGCAGATACTGCATGCTGCCCCACAGTCTTCGGGATGTGATCCCTTTAGACACCGCTCGCACAGCCCCAGTTTGGTTACTTGGATCGCCCGAGACAAAGGGTCGGGGTAGCGATTGCATCTAGTGGAAACATGCCCATCCGTGTTTTCCTGCGGAATGCAGAAGACACATTGCTTCTTAGGGGCATTCCGCTCTAAAATGGTGTTGAGGGTCTGTTCCATGGCCGACAATCTAGCGTCCAGCTGGATGTTGATTGCCTGGAGGATGGAGTGTAGCAGATTGGCGGTCTTCTCTTCGCTGCACTCGATGGTTTTGAGCACGATGGAGAAGCTATCTTGGGTGGAATCACCGTCGAGCAGATAGTTGAATTCGGGCATTGTGAATATAGCCCTGTTGTAAATGCGGTCTTTTTATATGGTTTTTTCTTAGGCTCCGCCTCTACCGCCAGCTGGTCCTGGCCGCTGGTACTGTTAAGCTCCGCCTCTTTATTTCTGAGGCTGCCGAAAAGGAGTTTTTTAAACTAATATGATATTTTTTATTATTTACAACCGGGTGCATTGCATGTTTGGTGGCAACGCTTAATTAGCTGGATTTTCCGTGTGTTGTCGGATGACCCGAACTGTATTGATTGCTCCGCGGAGCAGGTTGATGGCGAGGCACATTGCCTGCCATGCGACCTTTGCGACTGCTAGTGCTAAGGTCCATAATATTCGAACTATTAGCATCAACGCGGCCGGTCCAAATAGGTACGTGATGCCTATCATTGCTGATATTCCTCCTATAGCTGCTAGAGCTGCTCTCCAGTGGCTTTTAACTGTATTTACCAAGGGCTGGAGATCTGGTACGTTTACTAGATTTGACCAGTTGTTTTTGATATCGGGTTCGATGGATTCAAATATTGAATTTGATGTATTATCTGGATGGTAGTGTAGTGTGCCTTCCAGAGTAAATACTTGTTCCGTATTTCCACACCGTGTGTGGCATTTCTCATGTATCACTGCATGGTCAAATTCCATTGTTATGTTCGACAACCTGTTGTTTTTGTCGCAGGGTATACTGAATACTAGTGTTTCACATTGTATGGTTACCCATGTTTCAATTTGTGCGAAACATGCAACATCCAGTGTGGAACCTTCAGTACACTCGTAACATCCGACCAACTTTTGTGGTGTTATTTTGCATGGCTCGATAACTATGTAGCTTGCACTATCAAGCATCAAGGATGATTTTATCGCCAGCGTTGTTTCTCCTTCATGTGTATAAGTGTATAATTCCAAATCCTCGAATCTAATTTCCATGAGACTTGTTGAGATCGGCAGAGGGTTTGAGCGCTCGAATCTCAGTTTTGCAAATGCATTGTCCGGGCAATGGCACGTATGTGGGGCTTGTGGATTTTCGCACATGCATATCATATGGTCTGTGCATTTAGCGAACTCTTCGGTTGCCATTTTTTTGGAAGCACATTGTACTGGGAGCACATAGTTGTGCGGTACTGAAAATGCTTCATTTGTTGCTAGCGCAAACCTTTGCTCCATTAAAGGATAGTGAGGTTTTTGTAGTGTAATCGCTGTTATCGACATTTTACTTATTTCCTGTGTCGTATATGGTATCAAAGTGATGTTCTCGACTTTCTTCCGGTCTTGTATCTGAGTCACTATTTCGAGCTCTATGACTGGTTCCCAGTCCAAACAGCTGATAATTTCGTAAGCTGATTCTGTCAGTGGGATGTGTGTTATCCGCATAAACGCGCAAGCAGGCATAGGTAGTAGACAGCCGCATTGCAGTCCCCCGCATGTTGGAACACATGTGGAATAACCCGGATAAATTCGGGTTTCGTTGAACTCGTCAATTATGTCCGTAGGAGCTAGTGTATTACATTTATGCAGTGTACACGATCCTGCTTGGGCACATCTTGTGATGTGGAATATTTGGTAAGCGGTTTCCCTGGTGAAATAGTGGGAAATTTTTGCACATTTCATTTTCATGTAGCGTTTGGTGATTTTTATCAATCCAATAGACTTGTTGGCGTGCATTATGTCAATGCAAATTTCGGAGTCCACATGGTTGAATAGAACTTCTTGATCGTATTCGTAGGAGCACATGTTTTCGTTGGTGCACACTAGCTCAGTCGTATGGCGCATGTACCCATGTTGGCATGCGTGAGCCTCCTTTGAACACAGTAACATAACTGCGCATATTGCTATCGTCGTGCGTAGTGGGATTGGATTAAACGAGTCCATCAGCCGGGATTCCTGATGTGTTTCCATCTGCCTCTGGAAGGAGTTTTCTGGTCTAGGACGTCTTTTCCTGTGCACTTTCCGACATGACCACACGCTAATCATTACGGTTGTGATAATGCAGTATACAATAATTGTAACTGAAATTATAGCCCCGATCGGCCAGCAGTGTGGATTTCCAAGCAGGTGTTTGGTAAACACTTTCGCTTCATCGCAGAATTTTGGTGGTTCGCATACCCTTGTTTCTGAGATTACTGTACCTTTTTCGAAAGTTCTTAGTTGAACAGTAGTAAATTTATCTGTCGGTGTTTTTGGCAGATTGAAAATTTGCAAATCCGTTCTATTGAAAGATTTGCAGTGATCATTGAAACAAAGTTCGTAGTATTCTTTTGGTGGGCGAATTTGAACTTGTCCCAATTGGCATGAAACATTTGCTGGTACAGCAAATGTTGTAGTTGCCAGATTTACCATTATTGCCAGCATAACTAATGCTGAAGACGTTCCTGAACAACATGGTTCGTCAAGACTTTGTTCAAATCTTTGAATTGTGTCGTATGCTCGAGTTTTTGATGCTCGCGTTGGATTTCTTCTGCCACCCGTGTTTGTGGGCTCCGCCGTGGATGTTGGCGGATTATCGCCGTATCGGGTATCGATTGCGTCAGTGCGCAATGGTTGTAAATGAGGTGGACTCTGTACCTGAGATTGACCTCGCGTCTCATTTGGCGTGCATGGATCACTTACTGCGAGTGATTCGCGGTCGTTATTCTCTGAGCTATGTATTTCTAGAGGATAAACCCTATTCACTGGTCTCTGTAGTATTCTTTTATTTGGCATTAATAGTTTCACCGTGCGTATTTCATTATCTTTGCTCGTAATGATTTCTATGACTTTTCCATATGACCAGCATCCGCGAGGAATGAGATCTTGCTCCAGTAATACAATTTCACCAACTTTTGGGTACTCATTCTTGTGTCTCGGTTGTTTGAGAAGTCTTTTTTGAGTATCTCGTAGTAAAGTTAGATATTGCATGTGCCAGGTGTCCCAAAATTTATTGGAAATAACCTCAGAAAATTCGTACGCTTCTTTTGCTTGCGCTACCGTTTGAATTAATTCTGGATCATATTCTTCATCGTCTGCCTCTAGGCGTAAACCGGTGGGAAGAGAAAATTTCAAATTCCCTTGTAGAAAATCGACCGGTCGAAGTGGGACTTCATCGATATCAGTTCCACTGAATTTTGTAATAGGTCTAGTATTAATAATAGCTTCGATCTGGGTCGCGATTGTGGTCATTTCTTCAAATGAAAGTTTTTTACGACCAACCGCTTTTTGAAAGCTTCTTTTGACGGATCCAACCAGCCGTTCCCAAACTCCACCCATCCATGGGGATGCTGGTGGGTTGAAAATCCATTTAATGTTGTTTTTTGCTGAGTAGGTCATTACTGACGCGCCGTTTAAGTCATTTTCCTTGAAGAGACTGTCTATAATAAGTTGACCCAACTTAAAATTAGTTCCGCAATCACTTCGAATTAAGTGTGGGACGCCTCTCCGTGCGATAAAGCGCAGAAAACTGTTCAAAAATGCCCCTGTGGACAAATTTTCGGTAACTTCAAGATGAATAGCTCTCGTAGTTAGACAGGTGTACAAGGAAATGTACATTTTTGCGTTCAAATTTGAGTCGAAAGGACCCATAAAGTCGACTCCAACATTTTGAAATGCTTTTGTTATCACCACACGATCTGGAGGTAGGGGTGGCATTGCAGGTGCGCCATAAGGCAAACCTTGGAATCTTTTGCAAATAGTGCATTTTCCAATAACTTTCTTTACAGTACGAGAAGGTTGTGGGATCCAATATTTTTGTCGAATGAGCGACAAAGTATGATCTTTTCCTGCATGAGCGTTGTCGACGTGGTATTGATGCACCAGTAGTCTGGCGAAGTCCGAATCTTTTGGTATAAAGATCGGGTTTTTGGTATCGTAGTTCAAGTTTGCGTTTTGAATCCTTGATTCAAAGCGAATAATTCCAGAAGTGTCTCTGATGAACTTTTGATTTTGAAACCTTTTGGATAGGTCTGAGATTGAGATACACTTGTGTATCTCAGAGATAATTTGTTTTTCGCATAGTTCAATGTCTTTTGCAGTGATCTCGGGGCACTGGTCGTAACCACTTGTGGTCTGTAGGCATATGTTAGTGCCGCGCTTTGCATTGCAATTCTGCGCCCATTTATTAAGCAGCTTTGCTGCTGTAGCGAAAGCTCGTAGAGCTTTCGCTAGATTTGAATATCGCGATAGGTCAATGGTTGTAAAATTGGTTGTAAAATCCTGCGTGGGGGACACAATCTCGACGTTGCTATGATTAATAGCACCGTCGCCGTCGTCTTTGATGTCAATCTCGTCTTGAATGGCTGCCAACCAGGTTGAGGTTGTCCAGCGTAGCTGTGATGGATCTTTAGCGGTCAGCCAGCTTGGACCATCGACCCAGCTGTGGTTATTTATGGCGGACGTGGACAGACCGCGAGTTCCAGCGTCAGCTGGATTATATTGCGAGGGCACATATCCAAATCTCACTGATAAACCTTTCGAATCTAAGTTTTGCTTCAATTTTTTGATGCGGTCGACTTGATTTGCCACAAATATTGGAATTTTGCGGGAAGAATTTATCCAAGATAGAGCGATTTCGCTATCACTGATAATGCTGATTTTCTCGAATATATTTTGAGCATTGTTTGCTATTGTGGTTGCTAAACGTAAGGCTAGAACAATAGCGATTAGCTCTAGCCGCGGAATGGTTTGAACGGCTTTCTTGGGAGTTAGTCTCGTCTTGCCGCTAATCAATCCCGTGACCTTATAGGTTCGTTCACACCTCAGAAATGCGCACACTGCCATAGCCATCTTACTGGCATCCGCAAAAATCCATAATGTGGTGTCATTAGCTGGTGCGCGGTGCATGATTACGCACCGAGGAACGGTAATCGATGCATTGTTTACTTCTTGGCATGCTGCCTGCCATTTTTTACGGAATTCTTCTGGTACTTTATCTTTCCAATTGATGTTTAGAGTATAAATTTCCCGCATTAGTGATTTCAATTTGATTAGCAGCGGAGCTGCTAATCCAATAGGATCATAGATTGAGTTTAACTGGCTTACTATGTCCCTTTTGCGGAGTTCTTCAACGGGTGAGAATTTTGTTTGAACAGAGAATTGATCCGTTTCAATGTCAAATTCGACTCCAAGAAATTTAATCTTTTTACCCGCTAGTTTATCTTTTTCGGGTATAGCATTGTTGACTTCTTGGCAATTGGAAATGAACTCTCTGAGATTCAGCCCAATTTCTGCAAACATTTCTTTTGCTTCTTTGCATTTTGCAATCGCTTCTTCAGCTGTTTCGGCTTGAAGCATGATATTGTCAACATAAAGATTTTTTGCAATCTCTTTTGATAAAGTTGTGTTTTTTGCATCAAGAAATTTCATAAGCACCATATTCAGAATGCTAGGTGACGCAGTAATTCCAAAAGGGAGCCTTTTGAATCTGTACTGTATGATGTTGGTCTTCACGGGTGGTTCAGTGGTGTTTTTGATCCATAAAAATCTACACAGATCTTTGTGAGCATCTGGTAGTCTTATTTGTGTGAATGCTGCTTCAATGTCACACAAAACAATGATTTTTGGGAAACGACTTGTGATTAGTACGTCGTGGATTTTATTTGTAAACGATTCTCCCTTTGCAATAACCTCGTTTAGTGAGATTTGCCCTTTTTGCTTCGATGATGCATCGAACACGATTCGAAGCGGTTTTGCTTTCTGGGGTTTCCACACTCCCGAATGTGGCATGTAGTAGATAGCATGCATTTCTGCTGAAGTTTGTTTTACTTCTTCGATAATATCGTTTTTGATATAATCTGCAAGAATTTTGCAGTACCATTGCTTCTGTTCGCTATTCTTTTGTAGCTGTTGGCATAAAGAGATGAGCCGACGCTGAGCAACGGGGTAATTATCCGCGAGGTCAGCGATGTTGTCTCGTAGAGGGAACGGAGCCGTTGCGTAGCCGTTCTCGTAGGAAATCGATTTTGAGTATTCTTTAAAGTAGTTGTATGTAACTTCGTCTGTTGTCGCACCGTCGGCGAGTATGCCTAACCCATCAAGTTCAAACATGTTTTGCAATATAGCAGTTTCGGACTGTTCATTTTCATTTAAGAGTGTCAATCCATAGATAATTGAAGGTTCAGCGAGGTTTGGTTTAGGCTCGCATCCTCGCCCATGTATTGCCGGGCCGAATATCGTTCTGGCAATGCGCAATCCGGACGGCAAGGTGGTTGTGTTTTGCGTACTGAGCATAAAATTGTAGTAGTAGTCCAATCCGATCAATATATGTGGATTTTGAATCTCTCCCTGGACTCTGGGGTTGCATAGGTAAATGTCATTATGTTGCAAGAACTTTTTGTCGTCATTTGTTAGTTTAACAGACGGAAAACCGTTTGTTATGATTGGTTTAGTCTGAATTTCAAGACTCAGTTCTTCACCAAATGCCGTCAAAACCTTGATTTGGACGTTGTTGCTTTGGAACTTTTCAATGTGACCGCCTATTCCGGACATGGTACATAATTCTGCACCTTTGCGTGGTAGTCCAAGTTTTTCCGCTGTTTGTTCTCTAATGAGCGTTTTTTGTGCTCCTGTATCAAAAAAGAACAACACTTTTTCGTACTGGTGAGTATTGTTGTTCCAGATATTACCTTCCGCGGTCATGAGCACAATTTGCTCTTTGGACCGTGGACTATTCAGTTTTGGCTGCGTTTCATCATTTTGCAGTGTGTCGGTGGTGTGAATGTTCGCTTGGTTAGGTCTCCACCGCGGCTCATTTGGCCTATTGCGCAACGGATTATGCGCGAATCTTGGCTGTGAAGGCGTACGCCTGTTTTGATTTTGATTGCTCGTAGCAGGGTTATATGGTCTATTATTGTCTCTAGTCCTGATACATAAACTTGTATTGTGTGCTTGGTCGCATACTGAGCAATTTGCCCAGGAGCACTGGAAGCTGTTATGATTGTCTGCTAGACATTTCCAGCAAAGTTTTTTTGCTATGACCACTTTTCTCTTGGCGTGTGCATCAGTTGCTTTGCATACCGTGCCTAAATGGTCTCTGCTGCAAAATATACATTGTCGTATCTTGCTCCTCGTATCTGTATTGTGGTGGAAGTCCTGAGGTTTTGGTGTTTCTCTTCCCCGATTCCTCAATCGGGAATCTACAAATAGTTTTGCTGAGATTTCTTTCTCAATTTCCTTCAATAAATTCTCTACCGTGACCGATTCTTTGTGTTGAATGTTTTTGAGTACGTTTCTCACAATATGATGCGGAAATTTTTCCAGAATTTTCTCTGTCCATAGTGCATCGTTGCTTTTTCGAATATCTTGGCCGGCGGATACCATCTGATTTACAAGTACGCGGATCTTGTCATACTTGTCCATGCAGCTCTGCGCGGAGACGCTTGCAGGTAGCATATCGATCAGTTTTTGCACTATTCTGGTTCGATTTATTGGTTTGTTACCGTATTTTCGTTTGAGTTCCTCAGTCATCCACATATAGTTCTGTGGGACTAATTGGATACCTTTCACTGTTAATTCAGCCCTTCCTCTGAGGCTATCTTTAAGAAAAAACATTTTTTCTACGGTGGTCAGGTTTTTGTTCTGATCCACTAACGTGTTGAAAATTCCCCAGTATTCAGGGAATTCCTCTTCATCACCATAGAAGCGTGGTAGCTTCATTTGATTGAGTTTCAAAGTTTGACACGCCATTTGGGTGCCCTCTGCAGACATCTGGCTGTCTTCGCTCTCCTCTGAGAGCCATACTGCATCTGCTGGATTTATTACCTCGTCAGTGCTTTTGCTTTGTGCAGGTCGTCCAGAATCCGACGTTGAGTCGGTCTGGGATATATTACTGGTTATTCCCAGTTTTCTCGCCATTTTCTCGGCGTAAGTATGCGCTTCCGCAAGCCTTGTGGTCATCATGCAGACCATATCGTTGGCTCTGGCTATCCAGTCCGTGTAGTTAGTTTCCCTTTCGACCTCTTCTAGGTCTTTATCGGCGTCTGCTTTATTAATTTTGCGGGCCTCCTCATAGTCTCTGTGCAGTTTGTCTATCAATAACTGCAGTGACTCCTTACTAATTTGGATGACCTTTATGCCTCCATTTATGCTGTTTATTGCGTCCCGACACGCTTCATAATTCTCCTCAAATGGGGCATTCAACTGCATTTCCTTCGTGTACGGTGTATATCCCTCAACGAACTTCTGGAGGGATTGAATACCGCGTTTGATTGCCTTTTTGTGTAGAAAGAGTGACATCTTTCAACGGCGTTTTCGTTCAGATCCGGATAGGATGGAACTCTTTTTCTTTTTGCAACTGCTTATCGCAGGGCAAGCTCAGAAATCTTCCCGGTCGATGCACCAGAAATTTGTGCCAGTGTATCTGGCAGCTACGATGTGAGCACACAACCGTTCCTTACAACGTTTTATTGTGGACTCGCAAGGCTGTCGCCCCGCTAATCCCCGGCCCCCCGAACCCGCCCGCTTTTATGGCGGGTGATTTATGGTAGGGTTCGGGCAGATGGCCGAACACTTCGTCTTTGACAGTCAGAAGCCAGTAGCACAAAAAAAGTTGAAAGGGCTTAAAAGGAAAAAATCAGATTTTAAAATTGTCCGCTTTTTGGACATCTTTTCGCAGATCTAAAAATCCCAATATGGAGTTTTTTGGATTTTCTGCGTAATGAACAACTAACAATTCTTTAAAAAACAGTAGGAGACCCAACCTTACGCTTACAGGAATGAGCAAACTTTGGGATTGCCCTCTTCAAAGGAAATTTATGAGTCACAGAATGATCAAAACCCTGCCCCATGTTGAGGCGCCGAGATCTCAGTTTAGGTAATTTCTGCGAAAATAGTAAAATGTGCATAATGTAGAATTTCCATTAAATACAGTAGCTAGAGTTTCGAAAGATTGCCTTTATTTGGGCTTGATTTCTGGTCAGAAAAGTAAACGCAGTGAAATTCTGGTATCGAGTGCGGTTGTGGAAGCTCTATTTTTTTTCAACTAATAAAACTAGAAGCCCGTTGCAACCACTATTGGATAGAGGATAAAAGGAGCTTCTTGATAGTATGCTAAGTTTTCTCCAAAGAAGAAAGTTTGATAAAGAAAAGTAGCAAGGACTAGAAAAACGCGCATTACTTTTGCACCAACCTAATAGAATATCCACCCTTGAAAATAAACTATTAGCGGGTTTATTTCTTGCAGCAAAATTTTATTAGGATCTGTTACAAGGATGGGTCCTTTTTCCCAACCCAAATTCAGCAGGATTATGTGTTTTTTATACACTTATATTACGTCAATCCAATAATTTCTGCTCCAATCACCGTTACAAAGCGCGTAATATTTACTTCCTCTAGTAAATACCAAATAAGAGGAGTTTTTTAAAATTCGCTACTTGCAAACTTTTTACTCTTAAGTTTCTTGCAATGTTGTTTACTGTTAATAAGTCAGAATATACAGATCGGAATCTTTGTTCCAAAACCATATGATAATTGCGATACTGGAAAAAGACACATATTGCAGAACAAAACCAATTATAAATCCTAGTCGAATAAAGTATGTATGTTAAGCTGCGATTACAGAAAAAAAGCCTTTCGAACAAATGATCGAAAAAGACGATGACAGCACACTGTATGTCATTCACAGGACACAGCTGAAATCCTCCAAGTAATCATCTATAGATGATTACTTGTATAGATAAGCGTGCGTGATGCCTCTATGGATAAGCGTGCTTGATACCTTCCTACCAACAGGTACGGAAGAGTACAAAAGTATTAACGTCTCACTTAACGCTTGGAAGAGGGGGGAGGAGAGGTGGATTGTGTCCATCCAGTTCTGATTTTTTTTACCCTTGCTCCCGCAAGGGTTCCCAAAAATTGGACACTGGGTCTTATAAAAGGCCCTGTAGTCTTATCAAGGTTTCGTTGTCAATTTAGCGCGAGTACGGCGCTCAGCCAGATGCGTCGTATCGCTCGCTGGAACACCACGGCCGCCATCTCCGAGCGAGAGCGCATAGACAACTTGCTAGCTTCATTAGTGCTGTCATATGTAGAGCGCAGGTAAGTAATTTGAGCTTTGAAAGACCAATGCCGCTTCTTCTCGCAAACTACTCAATGCTATCTGGGAAGAAAAAAAGAATTTTGCCAAAGTGCAAACTCACCAGGTTCCCGAATTACATAAAGAGCATTTTACGATTACATAGTAAGGCAATGTCGGATGAAGAGGAGGGAGGGAAAAGGAACAACAGAACACTGAAATGAAGGGGGGAGGTCGCCCTACTGCTTTGGTTTCGAATACGTGATTTATGTGAAAGTGGTAACCAAAACTTCACAAACTTTCTTACAAGATCTGCAGTTTTGCAAGATTAAGGAATTACTTCTGATTACCCCAGAAATCACTGGTAATTTGATGTAACATGTTGATATCTTTTCCAATATTTGACTTTATATAAAAAAGGATGTAGCGGGAGGCACACTTCCACAAATTCTACAAGGCCTCTTTGTTCCCTAGAACCCCAGAACTTACAATTTACTTAGAAATAAATAATACCAGAGTACTGGCACAACTTTATATGATCTATAGATTTATGAAATTTTGCGAGATGACTACGGGAAAACCAGTCCGCAACTGCGAAAACCCACCTATGCAGCAAATCCAAGTAGTTCAATGGCATCAGATAAGTGATGTATAATGAGAATGCTGTCAAAGCAACAACGATACACAGCTCCGATTCCCATGCTTCATCAACCAGCACCTTCTGAGGGACTCCCAACGAAGTCTTGTACTAAATATTTAGTGAAATGGGAAAAAGTATTAGAATTTCTTCATGAAAAAATTCTCGCGCTAAAATCTTGCCATCTTTTAATGGTCAGATCAAATAAAAGAATGAAAATCCATGAGCAAGCTTTAACCCAATAACTTACCGGCACGAAAACGCAAGGTAAGAATATGGATAAGAATGCAGTAGATACTCCAGCGAAAAGACTTCTTTTTAGCCTGAGATACATATCTTCAAGCAGCAGCGATACTTCTTCACGGATTTGAACTGCAATAATACGAGATTTAACACAAGGAAAACACGGAAAGAAGATGGGCACAGCATTCTCTGACAAAACAAAACTGATGTAGAGTTCGACCGCCCGCTATATCTCACTTGTCTTCTTCAAGATTTCTGAGAAACTAAGAGGCCTACATCTTACCCTTGCATTTGAATTTTACATATCTAATCTAACGTCATGACTACGTACTAAAAAGAAATCAAACTTCCTTTCGAAGTCTGAAACCTATAGGACACGGTTTCAAAAATAAGCAGTAGACGAAGTGTATTTTGGTAGTTAGAAAATTCGGCACTAGCAAGTGCGCTACAGATCGACTTGCTTGTACATCAGAGAAGCGAAATGAAAGCTTAAAAGAGACTGGTGCCAAAAACGGAAACGACACACCTGGATTCGAACTGCACATATGAAGCACTGAGTCAAGGTCTAATTGTGCTGGTGGTGGTTCAATCGACCGATCAACAAGCTGAAAACATCCGGTTTAACGCACTAGAAAAAACCCAAAGATCTAGGCTGATCCGATATGAGCTACATTGACTATTTGCCCTAGCCATTCGAACAATTCCGACGGTCTTTTTCGCTTCCCTATATACTGCATCTGCGCGATATAGCAACACTACTGATTTCAACTATGGTCCAGAGATAAGAAGGCCAATAAGTAAACGAATAATTTGACAGGTTAATCACTCATCTATAATAGTACAATAACAAACCTGTGCGATGTCAATGTCGTTATTCCACCATTCGGCATAGGCCTTCTTGAACCTTCGCCATCTTCCGATCAATTCTCCATAAAACACCACAACATACAGAATCAACCTAAAGTTGCATGAAGCGGGTCATAACACAGATGATGCAGAAGAAACTTACGGATGAAAGAAGTACATCACAGAATTCAATGGAAAGTCATGACAGATTCGAGAGAAACTGCAAAAAATGATCTATTGGGGAAATAGTGCAGCTAAACTCATCGGCGCTGGCTTACCTGAATAAAAAGCTAGTAATGATGAGAGTCATCAAAGGCGTTTTTATAATCGCATATTCTATTACAGTAAGGGTCGACTGAACAAAGGTGGATTTATCAATGGCGATCGTCGCAACGAGCTCAGTTATCTGTAAATCTGCGATCAGAAAGCAGCAGGCAGTTCTCACAATAAGATATAGAAAGAAGTGAATAATATCCGAAGCAAAGATGCAGCAGACACTACCAATGGATCCCAAAAGCAATTTCCACTTACCGTCTTCCAGAAACATTTCGTGACTCTCCAACCAAGCAACAGACCCACACACGACAGAAAGTACGGGTTGATCAGATGAAATTTCTGAGAAAGTTTACTTTAGGGAGAACAGAGAAGCAAAAACTAAAAACCATCAAATTTTATATCAAAATAAGGATAATATCTACGTCACTCACCATTGAATAGTGCCAATACGACTTCGGAAGCCACCATAATGTTTTGTAAATATTCAAATACTGCAGGAACAAAGCTAGCACGGAGTACAGAAATAGTGTGCACTCAAAAAAGAGTTCACCCTGAGTAAACTGCATGTCTGGCCAAACTGGATGCACGGAGACGGTGAGGCCAGTGATTGATGTGGGATTCTCATCCACAGCTGAGTTGCTGCAAAAGTAGTGCATCAAAGTGAATGCATGAGTAAATGTGCGAGAATAGCGCACACAGATTATTACGCCCAGCTTATATTGCCTAAAAATAAATGTGCGTTGGCAAAAAAGATATACATTGTTGTGAGGATGCTTTAAGAGCGACACCTTGACATGAACTCTATGGTAAGGTTATAGAAGTGTGGAGTTGTTCTCATTCACAATCCTGTTTCAGTATTGTCATACCGAGTTTATATACCTTAGACAACTGCCTACTGTTGCAACAGTGTCATGACATCAAAGTACACTGAAGTCTAGAGTGCCCTTAATCCACGTGTTACTCCAAATATGAGTGTTGCTTTGAATAGAAAAGTAGCCCCCTCCTGTATGAAGTATTCTGCGTTATTCTGCGTTTATTAACACGTTTCGGACCGCGAAATCGCGCGCGGCGAAAATGAGTGTACTTTCAGCCGTTAACCAATAAAGGGATCTTATTTCGTAGACTTTTTGCTACATTTGTAATCAGAATGCCAGATATGCTCCATACCCAAAGTTCTGAGTGAATACGAAGTGTTTAAATTTTGTCGCTCGAGAAGGACTTCCGTGCTTTCTTGAAAGATAGGAACAAGAACTCAGTTTCTAATAGTATGCAAAAGTATCCATGTAGTACAAGGTACACATCATTATCAAAACTAGGGTTTTTCTTTCTGAAATCAAAGCAAAGAAAAGTTGCGACGTCGCACGCGTCGTTCGCGTTGCCGCACTTCGTTGCAACTGTTGTTCGATTTGTCCTCATATCTTCTGAACAAATATCTGCGGCACAGCTCTACAGAGTCTTTTGTAAAGGAGGAGCTTAGGCCTTTGACTCAATAAACTTGGACAAAAAGAAAACCTTCTGCAAACTTTGAAAAGATCCTTCAAACCCGCGTGCTGCACCATGTGCAGCACCGGTCCGAAACGTGTTAAGATCTCAGCACACCCGACAGAAGAAGCCATCGTGGCGACTATTTCTCAGTCTCTGCTAAACTGATACCCTGGAGTTTCTTTTCTGACACCTAAGCAGCAGAACAACAGACTTAAAGGCAACGTCCGCGAAAAATTTCGAATGGAATTTTTTTTTCGCTGGCTTAATCCTCCAGCTGATTCTGGAAATGCAGCTTGGAGGGCACGAAAACGCCAAAAACGGGCTTTTTCCAGAAGCTCTCGATATGAATTTTGTCGCCTGCCGCCAAGGTTAAGACGCAGGGTCTTTGTGGGACTCCATGTCTTGACCGTGTGCGGTATGCGCACTCTGACTTATCGAACTATCGTCCCGGTCGCCGGGTCGTTCCGCCACTTCTAGCAGATTTCTCGCTTCAGAAGCAAATTGATGCATTGCCAGTTGGCCAAGAGCCGAGGACGAGTCTACCAGGACGGGCGCCCCTGTACCCTACATTTTCGTATCTACCCGGACGCTGCCTATGACAGAGCTCACTATGATCTTGATTCATTACCGGCACAGTTTCACTGCCCAATGTTTCCAGCACATTCTGACTGATGTTCACAAGCACAACCATATCTTACACAGACTAGATGTTTGGTATAGAGGAATGTGATTTATATGTTAGTTATTGTCACATGTTCTCAAGAACAAGCACGACTTATAAGATTCAAAAATTTAATTGAAGAAGCAGTTTTTGCACATTTACACACAATGCAGAGTACAGGGGCTCTTCAAAGGGCTGCATATACCCTAATTTCACGAGTATAAGACGCAGCTTTTTCGATTTTTGAAACGAGCCCTCAGCCGCTCGCTGTATTTCGTAAAACAATTATGCCGCACGATACTCTCAAGCAATATGCAGCACTGTATATAGTTCCTTGGTCTCGAAGTCCTTCGGCGTGTCTGTGCTGTTCGATTTTAGAAAAAAAATCCTCCGCGCCCCATGCTCGTGAAATTAGGGTATATACTACCCCAAAATCTTACAGGTAAATCTGCTTTTTTGACAAGAAAAACGATGAAAATGCATCCTTGTACCGCCAAGAACGTTGCAGATAAGTCCTCATAACACATAAGTACCTACAGACAAGCCCGAGCTTGACAGTCTTCGGATTTACCTGACAAGACTTCAGGGCATTTATAATGGGAAAAAAGCGGACTTATCTGTAGGCTGATTCATCTAAAAGGCCTTAACTAGGTAAGTCAAGAAAAAGCGAACCTATATGAAGGCGGACTTATCTATAAACGGACTTATCTGATGGGAAGATTTATCTGTGACATTTTAGGGTAGTCAGTATTTTTGATTCTCGAAAAAGTACTACATAGCATGTTCCAATCAAAGCATAGTGTCTTTCAACATCTTTTCGTAATTAACTTCAAATCACTGCAGTTAGCGTCAATGAAAGCCAAACGACTAGCTTAAGAAGTAGAACATACCCCACAACCGGCTGTGGTCCTACAAGCTGTACGGGTGGGGCATTCACATGCTTTCTTTGCCGAGGAGGTGGCATCCTTCACCCCGTCCAAACAGTCCTATGGCTTGCGAATAATGATGAGAGCCAGCCAGATATACTTCTCTCTAATTCAGTACTTGCAGTAAGATGAAAATTTTCTCATTACGCAATTTTTCTCAATCATATTGCGATAACATAACAGATTAGGTCAGAACCAGTGTGTACCTTTCTCTATGAAACAATAACAGTTTATCAAAAACAATAAATCAACACATTTTTTTACTGTGGTGGCGGAGCTCCTCTTCCAAATCCGGCACGGTAGGGCATCGCTGATCCAGGTCCGGCTTCTGTGACCTTCTCGGCGATTCTGTAGGCGTCGCGATCTCCTTCCTTACCGGGTGCTAAAAAATTGACTTTATGCACCGATCTTTGATCCATGATGAACGTGAATAGCGGGAAGAACACAAAGAGCAAAAACATCATCGTGTTTGTACCCTTAGTGACAGTGGTTTTACAAAAAAATTATATTCCCTTACGAGATGTTCCGAGCAGAAAGCTGATGATAAGAAACAAACATGTTTTGGAGCTGAATCTGAATTAGATAAAGCAGTTCAAGCAAGTGAATAAAATCAGATAAAGTAATCTAGATGTTGAGCGTATCTGTAAAACACTAAGGAGACCAAGGCGCCAAGATATCATAGCATTCAAACTCAAACAATGATTCCATGCAGCAGAATATACTCGGTTTAAATTTGGGATAAAGCATGGAATGTAAGAGATGAGCATATCAAGATGATGCTCTGACTTTGCATATTCTACAATGCAAAAGCTCGTCCTAGTAATAGTGAGCGTAAATCGTTGAGAATGGAACGAAACGTGAGCATTCGCATCAAAGAGAAAGCTTCCATAAAAATCCCAGAATTTACAACTTCTAAATCAATCACAGTAAGGTGATACTCAGCTCTCCATTTGCATAACCTCCAGAATTACGGAAAACGTATTTTTGTTGAATACTCACGTCAGAAAAATGGGATCAAACCGCAAAAAGGTAAATTACATGAACGCAAACTCACCTATGTTTAAGAAAGGCGAAGATATGAACGAAAAAACCAATGTAAACAAAATATATCAACTCTCTTACGTCTACAATTTGTTCAAAGAGAACCAGGACAAGACTTGAAAGCAGTGTCCGGGCAAAAACTCGATTTTGAGATTTTGTGCTTACTTGGGCCTATCCGCTACGCTGAATCCGAAAATGCACATTGTAGAGCGCGAAAATGGCGAAAAATGGCCCTAACACAGGAGGGAAATGAGCAGGTGGGCGGGGTCCTCCCCAATGCGAATTCACGTTCCCGGCTTCCGGAGCGACCTTCTCGCTTCCGGTTTAAAGTCAATCATTCGCACTTGGCCGGTAGCGATGTTAGGACGGCTAGCGGAATCGAGAAAATCGCTCCGGGAGCTGGGAGCGTGAAATCGCACTGGGGAAATCCCCGCCCACCTGCTGATTTCCCTCCTGTATTCGAGCCCTTTTTCGCCGTTTTCGCGCTTTCCAATGTGAGTTTTCGGATTCAGCATGGTGAATAGGCCCGTATAAGCACAAAAACTCAAAATCGAGTTTTTGCCTGGACACTGCCTTTAAGCGAAAGCTCAAATCGAGCATTTCTGATTCAGAACAGGAAATCCTTGGAAAGACTAAGTCAACAATTACGTGAATTATAAGGTCCTAAATCTAAACTGAGAGACAGAAAGGAATAATGTCTTCTCAAATACATTTTGTATAAGATTATGACATCGTTGTGACGCATGCATGAAAAGGTGGGTAGTGAAAGTAGTCACATTGCAAGGCTCTTTCCTGTATTATATAGTACATGAGTACATGTAGTGATGTAGTGCTTCGACAAGTCGAAAGATATCCGAGAACATTTTCATGTTTTAGTCGACAATGCTTACGATTAGGGCATATGGAGTTACGCTTGAAAGCAGGGTACACCCAAAATCCACGATGCTCAAACAACTATATATTGGATGAGCATACCCTGGCAGAAGGACCGTTGGTCCGGTCCTCTAATGTTGTTTCCAAAAAGAGAAAATAGACCTGGAACCCATAGTCCTTTTGTGCTCCTCGCCCTTTTCTGCGCGCCACCTATCCAGGGACGACTTTCTGTGCGTTCTAATGTTGCAAGCACATGCGAGGCACTGACTGTACAGCTATATTCCTATAGCACACGGCGGGATTTGCTGTATGCGACGGGAAGAACGCTGGAACACTCGTCCATTCTTGTCAAATCAACGTTAGTTTTCGGAGTTTCCAAGTAATTTGCACCCCATCAGAATAAGGGCCATGGAAAGGCCTAAGGACGATGAAAACATTCAAGACGACAATTTGGGTACGCTGCCTTCAAGCATAACTCACGGCATGAAAGTTGTACTATCTTGGGTGAGTGTAAAGAATCTAGGTTGCAAAAATTTGAAGAAGTAGACTTGAAGGCAGCGTCCAAGCAAGTCTGGACGCATGGGGATCTCACGTGGAGAGTAATTTTGGGGCCCTACTAAGCCACTGCACCGGGCTCAGGTAGTGCTCTAACGGCTGAGAATATTCCCCTCAAAACTGGACCTCCCGATTGTGGCATGGATTCATGGCGCAAAGCGTGGATCCGCGCGTAACTGCCATGAATCCTCCAGTTTCGAGGGGAATATCTCAGCCGTTAGAGCACTACCTGCGCTGCCACTTGGGTAGTGCCTTAGTTAAGGCCCTAAATGTACTTTCCACGTAAAATGCCCATAGGTCCAGATCCGCCTGGACGCTGCCTTTAAGGAAGTGTAAAAACCGAAGAAGGGAAAGACAAAGACTACGCATCCATGACTTGAAGTAACATGATATGCAAAGAATAAAAGATAAGAGGAACTTCAAAACAAAAAGTTGGAATATTAATACCTGGACGTGGGATGCGTTCAATTGCAGCAGCGCGGACTTCTCTTGGCTTGCTCTTCACAGTAGAGGGAACAATCTCAGCAGGCAGGTTCAAAACCTCCCTCAAATGAGCGATACCCTCATCAGTCAGGTACCAATAATAATGTCGCCACGCAAATTGCTCTTTGACAAGTTCGCGAGAGGCGAGACTCTGAACAACACTAACTAGTAATTAATAGCAAAATTGGATGCACTATACAAAACGAAGAAAAACTAAAAGCGCACCTTCAAAGCCTTAATTACTTCAAGATTAGTAACACCAGGGATATTTGGGTGTTGCTTAAGGTTGAAGTCCTTCTTAGCGACGGCGACTCCCTCGTTGAAAAGGTATTCGTAGATTGCCTTTCTATTTTTGCTAGGAATCAGCATCCTGACCGCAAGTTCTAGAATTTCGTTGATCATGAAAGTCCAAAGACAGAGAACGAAACATTTCGACACAATTCATGATTTCTCAGTTTCAAATATACGAGAAAATACAAAGCTAAATACAGTGCTAAACTATGAAAATTTGGGATTAGACACTTGAAATAGAAAATACGCAAAATTCCGGTGCTGTGGCTACCGTAATCGGACTGCGTGGAACCCCTTATGTGAAGACTGACTCTCACGAGCAAATCAGCCCGAAGGCTGTGCCTCTTCAAACCCTTGCCTCGAGTCATACTTTCACCTTCTAAACATTGTGGTCAAATGTAGTGGAGCTCTGGCCAAAAGTGTCTAATTTTCTTCGGAGAGAATTTAGAAGCCTACTTAATAGCACATGACACCACCTTTTGCCAATCATTGCTAATTGCAACTACTGATTGCAAATTAGACTTTGGCAGCTGAAGAATCTAAAGAACTTGGTTCTATCCTTGAAGCAGATGATTCTTTGAGATAATTTCGAAAAGTTGGGGTCCTGGCAAGAAGAGGGGTGCTGCGTAGCAGCCCATTTCGTGTATGCGCTAAAATGCCCGATTTTATTTCCTTCCTAAATATTTTTCTCGTATTAAACTATCAAAATAACGTCTGAAAGTTTTTTGACAGCTCTAGTTTGAAGCGCCAGTTGCACTTGTAGTTGATTGAAACTTATCTTTCGTGGCTAGTGGCTTATTCTTCCCGAAGTGGCCTTACGCTTTTCCTTTGGTCGTGTGTACTCTTCATAAACTTTCAAGTTACTGACAGTTTTCAGTGTAGTCGAACAAGGGCCTTACCAGCATGAAGTTGGAAACCTGCATCTACTCCGGTTACAAAATCTACCCGGGACACGGAAAACGCGTTGTCCGTCCTGATGGAAAGGTATGATTCTTTTGCTTTGTTGCGTTCATTGTACATTTTTACTTTTTTTTTAAGGATGGATACATTTGGATACATTTCAATTATACTCCCTACTATTTTTTCCTTCGTGCTAGCTTTAGAAAGCAAACGAAAGCATTCCATCAAGCATTTTATTGTTCCGCATCGTCTAAAAGGTGAATATTCAAACCCGTTGCAGAAATGAGTGGTGCAAGTATAAGTGGAGGACTTGTGCTCTGCTTAAATGATCGGTTTCATTTGAGCTAGAGTTGAAAGAGGGGTGCATGAGAACTTACTGGTTTGCCGTTTTCATCCGCAGGTGATCATTAAAGCGCAAGCATTGCGGAGAAGATTGCATAACGATCTAACTTTGGTAGGAAAGGTTGTATCTAATTTCGAGCGGAAACAACTTATCTTAACTTTGCATACTGACTTACAAGATGAAGAATACAGAACTTGCCATATTACAAGGGGCGTCTACTAATTGAGGAGGTAATCTAGAATGCAAATATGTATTCAAATGTGGAAAAATTATCCAGTGCTTTTCGGAATGCTTGCTCCACAGTGGTTTTTCCTTGCTCCACAGTGGTTTGAAATACAATTTGGGTTCTTTTTTGAAAAAGTTAAGTTCTTCTTTCTAAGCTAGCGGTTCTTCTCAGTGTTGCAGATAAGTTCTTCCAGGATTATGTTAGAACCGAATGTGAAAGATATTTAAAACTTCTACAGAATTCTTCAGTTTTTCTACCATTTCCTTTTTAAGAGCAAGTTAGACTGGTGCGACAGTATTGTTTACTTTTGAGTTAGGTTTATACTAAAGAACTATTCTTCTTGTCGATGCTAATGTCTAAATCATTGGATTGCCCTTCAAGCAAAGTTGCGGGATTTGTTCTCACCCGCTTCTTCTCAGCATTTTGGATCTTTTCCAGACCTCATACTGTTTCCTCTTTTGATTTTGGCGCTTAGACAGTGGCAGGCCTTTGGTCCCTCCTGCAATGCGTGCATTTTAGTTCTCTAAGGAGTTATGAGGTTTTATTTTCCTTGTATCTGTTATCAAAGACCTTATTCATCATGCGGTTTGGGTAGCATTTTGAATTCGCGTGTCGAGTACAAAGTTCAAGCGTTTGTGTAATTTAGAGGACCAGGCTAACTATTGTGATGTAATAGAGGAAGGTGTCATTCTGGACTTGTTCTAAACGACGGGAGAAATGTTATGTGAATTTTGGTGTCCACGAAGGCATTTATGAGAATACAATTTCACTTCATAATTGCTCTGCTTTTGAGTTTTTTGCTGTCAGTCGTACTGCCAAGTTTCACTCTTAGTTTTCTCTTTCGCTCATTTTTTAAGCTTGATCCACTTAATCCACTTAGTCCATCGAACCACTTCATTCATTTTGCTGTTGGTTGAAACACATCTTCTCTATTGGTCTCTTCACAAATTTGACCATATCGAAGCAGATGAAGTGGATCATCTATAGTGAATAATCATGTTTAGCGCCTGCTTAATAATTGCTGATGAATTACCAAGAACAGCTGATTGACAAATCATTCCATTTATCTACCCAATGATATATCGGTTTAGGTTCAAATCTTCCTTTCTGCCAAATGTCTTCGAGCAACGAAGCTGAAGCGCAGTCCTAGGGATATCCGCTGGACTGTGTTGTATCGAATCAAGCACAAGAAGGTAGGAGCAGCACTATATTCTTGGAATTCATCTTTTGGTTAGATATACAGTAAGATTAGTGGTTATGTTTAGGGAACTCATGGTGTGGAACATGTCCAAAAGAAGAAGATAAAGAAGGCCACTACCACCCTCAATCGTGCTGTCGCTGGAATGTCTCTCGAAGCAATCCTTGCTAAGCGAAACCAGACCTCTGATTTCCGACGACAACAACGTGAGCAAGCAGCCAAAGCCGCCAAAGAAGCGAACAAGGCAGCAAGAGCAGCTAAGGCCGCACAAAACAAGGTTTGTTTTTCTCCGATTACGTTCTTTTGATGTAATTTGCTCTATTTTTTGTGATAATTTGCCTTTGACAACCTGCTGCTATTTTGCCTCTCAAGTGCGCATTATTAGAGCTCAATACACTATAGTAGTGTGTTGAGTGTCGAAAATGTGCTAAATCATTGGATGCACTTATTCCCATGCGCGCTACGGTTCATTTTTGTGAGTTTTTCACAATTTGGATGGCTATGAGCGTGTGGTCGAAGTGATTCAACATTTACCAATTAAATCCCTAATCCACTATATTTTTTTGGTATAAAAGTAAGCTGAGCTTATTCTTCCAGGAGAAGAAGCCGGTACCACAGAAGATGAAGCCGCCAAAGCCAGTGAAGGCCGCTGCCCCGCGAGTCGGAGGAAAACGTTGAACGCAATGCATGATTGTTTGTTGTTATCAATAAAATTATTATTGTTTATAGCGTTTTTGCAAATATAAAGTGGCTCATCCTGTCATTCTGCTTTCCAAGCCCTAATAAAAATTGTATGATTGACAAAGGTTTGAGGACGTTAGGGTGTATTAATGTTTATGATTGCCTCTCTAAAATGCAACGGGGCATGGTACTTCGCTGTTTCCAGCTTTCTCTTACCATTCAACAATTTCAAATGAATAAGTGCTGGTTTTTACTGATTTATCTCCGATCATGCCGTGAAGCGTTGAGAACTCTCTAAAAAAATAGATATAGAATTTAATTTAATCCAGGTTTTTATGAACTATAGCTCTACAGTCAATCTTGGCCATAGTCTTCATTGTAAAATCTGTATCTTGAACTATAGGTACATTCGCAAGTTTAGAAATTTTTATGTTCTGTTTACAAAATAATATCAGTCTAACGCTTTTTGTAATCCTCGAGTTAGCAGTTTTTCATGTAGTAACTTCTTCTGTCGAACTTAAACCATATATTGATAGCAAGCGCGCATTTGATTTATTCCCGTGAGTGCGGTTCATCAATTCAACCCTGCATCTGCAGTGTTCGATCGATTGCGTCGGTACGCAGTTCTCTTGCTATATTGTGTAGATTCTATCATGTTGACTAATTTTGCTTACCATAATTTTTCAATGTAGAAAATTTTTCATAGTTTAGTTCTGATCAATTGTTATCTGGTTCCTTCATCTAGGTGTCTGAGTATCTCCAAAAAACTGTCTGCGGAGTATACATTTAGGTGTTTTCATATTTGTTTGGAATAGACCTACTGTAAGTCATCACAACCACTTACTTTCTTCTAGTTTCTTATGCATGCTTTCGTTTTCGCAGAAGTAAATTTCAAAATTCCGTGCGCTCTGGAACCAAATCATATCTCGAATTTTTTTTCTCGCTGTCCGCGTCTGAGTCCACGGAGATGACTCAGGATTTCAAAAAGCGCAGAATGTTTGTGGGTGATTATGCTACAGAATGCGCATGAACATAACTTTTGGATATCTTTGAATTGAAAGAGCTTGTCACAAGTTTGAACCATTTAGTTTGAACGATTGCGATCTTCCTGTGCCATATAGAAATCTTGGGCGCAAAAGCGATTGCAGTGCTATTGCTGTCTAGACTTGGAAAAATTGGTTGCAGGAAAATGTAAAGCTATTTTCGCTTCAGCAAAGAAAATTCCGAATCCTGAAAGGCAATGAGCTACATCGGAGAAAAAATGAACTTGCAATTTTTATGCAGTGTCCGGGAAAAAATTCCGTGATATTTGACATAATGCACAATCGAGTACTGGGTGCGACAGTTCTTCTCAAGAACCAAGGTATATCAAAGCCAAAATTCTATGTTCAAAGTTACGAAGGTTGTAGCATACCACGGCACATACAAGAAGAGCCCAGGACCACTGGGGGCGGAGTTTGCATTTTCAGTTTTCTCAGTTCTTTCTTGATTTTTAAGCATGAAAAAATATACCAGTGTACCTATGGTCCCTGCATGTGCCTGTCATAGGCAGGGGCAAGTGAGAAATTCGTAGGACTTTCTGCGGCGAGAACCCGATTTTTGGCACTATGAGTGGCTTTATGTTCTGGCTCTAAACTTTGGTTAGATCACGATTTATGGCTATGTTCAAAGGTCGTATTGTAGAGCTTCCTTTGCTCCACTGTATGATACCCCTCCCATATTTTTTTGGATCCATCTTATTGCTTTATTGTGAAAAACGACATTCTCTTCCTTCCAACCTAATAACTTCGCTCATTTGCTAATAGCAGAAATCTCAGAGCAAAATTCTCTTTCCTTTGCATCCCTACACTGGCTACAGTTTCGATTGTTTCCATAATTGCCATGCATCTACAGTACACTTACTGTAGCTTTACTATGATTGTGCAGGACCGTGATTAGCATCAGTCTGGCCTTCTGTCGGCTCATCTATGCAATAGATTCGCACATTCTCAATCTCCAAATTTCTACTTTAGTGAAGACTCCAAAATCTATTTTCGATTCATTCAGAACAACTAGGTAATTGATTAGACACCGAAAAAAGTAATCAAAAATTAAAAGAATGGAAAATCAAATCTCTTGCATTCCATTTATTCATGGAAGCTAAGGATGTAGTCCATGGTTTCGAGCAGTGTAACGTGAAATCTGTGATTGGGCATAAAATGTGCTTGTCAGCTCTGCCATCTATATGTACAAGCTTTCAACATAGAGTAAAAAGTTCTGAAGCCATGGTATTTTCCGCTTGTGAGCTCTCGGTTGGTTTCTTGGGGTACTTTCATGAGCAGTTGCAAAACTTTGGAGTTTTTTTAAATTTTCCGATGTAGGTTATAAACGAGGTAGTTTTTTATATCTTGTTTTAGGCATAATGATCAATTTGAATTGAGTTCGAAAATTCCGAAATATGTGGATTTCTAACATAATTTTTTGTAAACGGATGACTGCAAATTCTTTTTCAACAGCCTGAATTTTTCAATTCCATCGATCTTGGGAAAGTGATGAAATGCGATTCTTTTATGATTACTTACACTGGTAGATCGAAATTTCGACTTTGCACATTTTTTTGATTTATAGTTCGACAAAATCCATGAAAACTTTTCTAAAACAACAAAATGATGTAAAAAAAAGTTGTTCATACTTCAACATTACTGGACTTGTTTAAAACTAATTTTTGAATGAAGTGCCCGGATAACTTGATAGAACTATAATCAATGCTATCGATATAAGCGCATAGCAAGACTTCTAGTTTTCATGATTTCGGTTCTATGTGGAATATCGCCGTTAACACTCCAAGTGCTGCAAGCATCTTAGATTGTCGTAAATCCTTTTGAATGTTTTCATTGTCTCGTAATAAATATGTGTCTGGAAAATTTCAGTGTAGGCGTATTAGTTCGAAACAAGATTTTCAGGAGATGGAGAGCAAGTGCATTCTGAATATCCTGTTCCTTGGATGGTTTTCTGCTGTATGGTTTTGCACCCGACTAGTTGATGTGAGCGTGCCCGTCTCTTCCGTACCTTCCCATCGCATAAGAAGTGCAATCGCCTCCACAGTTTTTCATTGTCCATTCACACTAACTTTGGAGAAGCAGCGGAACGATGGGCCAAAGGAGAAAATCATGAGTAGGCATTAAGGCAGTCTGGACTAGGTACCTCGGTTTCTTACATGGAGACTGTTTTGAAAGCCTTCACTGAGCTTTTCAAACGAAGAGCATATGCTTTATTCATGGCAGAAAAAATGGATTTTACACACAGACCGTGTTGTCTACCGTACTCGAGGACGCTGATGGGTCTGACCCGAAAGAGTACGGTCTGGACGAGAATTCAAATTCGACTTCTCGGACGGGAACGTATATATGAGTTGTGGCTTGAATAATGGTTTGAGATTAAGGCCTTTCAATCAGTTTCAACGTAAGATACCCAGCTTCCCAAGGCCTGGATACTTTCGTGCTTAGTTTCAACACATAATGGGCTTCTTTCCAGTTGAGGGAGGACGTGGTACGATGTTCCTATACCGCGAAAAAATAGCCGCCATATTCTCACATGTCAGGTATAAATTATCCTTGAACTATGGATAGGGAGGACTTTGCTGATTTAGAGATGCAAATCTCGTCATACAATGGTTTATTGGACAAATACGTTTGGATCACATCTTGGTCGATGTTCTTTCATTTGAATTTGTTTGGGTGAGCGTGATTTCAGCATTTTTCGTAGGTCGCAAATTGTAAAAGAAATATCCTTTTTTAGCTTGCCCTCCTCTGTTCTTCGGTTGTGAGCGTTTTTACGCAGCTCTTTATATTCGAACCCTTTCTCAAAGTGAAGCATGCACCTGCTGGTTATCTACGCGAAGCACAAAGTGGAGAAGCAGCTTACATTAACACTTTATTGAGGTAAGTCACAGTGGCGTACCCAGGATTTCGGCTCGGGGGGGGCGCGACAAAAATTTTTTTCTAAAGAAGGTGCGTGGCGTTAGCCACGCACTCCGAAAAAATTTTGGGTGTGCTTCCCAAAATTTTTTCGGGTCCCCGACCCCTAAAATCTGGAAAAAGGGGGCGTGGCGTCAGCCACGCCCCCGAAAAAAATTTTTTTACAAGGCTAATTTGAATTTTTAAAAATTTTTAAAAATTATTTTAATTATTCACAAAAATAAACAAGTCACTTACACATTTTTATAACCCATATAAGTAACTTTCAAAAATTTCGCGACCCATTCTCGGGGGGGGCGCGCGCCCCCCCCCCCGCCCCCCCCCTCGGTACGCCACTGGTAAGTCATTATTGCCTTACCCAAGGACAGAAAAAGGAAAAAATTTTCAAAAAATTCGAAATGCTCTCTCGGTACACCTCCACTCGCCTGACTCAATATCAGGAGTATTGGGTTGGAAAGAAAAGAATGTCCTTTTTTGTTCCGTCATGGCATCGCAACAGTTGAAATCTCAGAAACGTGATTGGGATATCATTTGATAGGACAAAGCAAGCTCTACAAAATGGCATCGCTGCTTTTGCACCAAGTTATATCTCTATGAAGTTTGAAGATGAAATCTAAAAAGTTTCAAATGACTGAAAAACATAAAAAATTGCATCGTCAAAAACCTTTTACGGACAACTTTTCGCTGGCATACATCCCTCATCAACATCCATACGCGGAGTTGCTGTAATTTCTCCCTAACTGGAATCGAAAAATTGAAAATTTTAGCTTCTGCCAAAGTGGTGGTGGGTTGTTCCCGCGTAGGTAACTCTATACTACTTAGCTTAAGTACAACCGTAAATTTTCATTTCTCTGTAAGAGTTAATTTTTGAGAAACATAGAATTTGATTCAAATAACAAAAGGAAGGAAGTTAAAATCGAAATTTTCCGAGAAATCTTGTAGAAGGCTGAAAATCTAAGGTGTACTTCCCAAGCTAAGTAGTATAAAATTACTTACGCGAAAGCGGCCCAGCATCACTGCCTGAGCATCAAAATTTTCAATCCTTCTATGTCTAGCTAAGGAATAATTGCATCAATTGCGCAGGGAGGCGTGCAAGCCAACCAACTACAACCACAAAAACCACAAACTGTTAGCGTTAGCTTTTACGATTCCTTCTTGCCCCTATTCCCGTGCCAAGTTTTGAAATGAACAGGCGTGGGAGTGGACACATCCACCTATTCAAGCTAGTTTTCTAGTTTTTATCAGTTTCTTTTAATGGGAAGAAAATTCCATTTCTCAGACGTATATCTGAAGTGTACCCATCTGGACGAACTTGTATTAGGTTTAAATAAGTTTTTCACACTTAGCGGAAAAAATTTTCCTAACTTTATTTTTATTTTTATTTTTATTTTATTTTATTTTATTTCAATGCATCAAAAACAGCTTTTTAATCCTGATCGGAGCGGTCAGTAACAAACGCAATATATCAACATTGCATGGTTAGTCAACCACGCATGAAAAGCACGTAAATATGTACCAATTGTTGGCATATACGCTGCAGGAAGCACAGAAAAACCTAAATCCCCAAAAAGTATCCTGGGATTATCTTTGGGTAAGAAGCGGCCATAGTTGTTACTTCGAGGGTAGATGGTATATTGAACTAACTGCTAATCTCACTATCTTTCAGAAATTTAAGTCCCGCCTTTGTGAAGGCCAGCGAGCCCACGGGCGGAAGCTAGCTGGTCACAGCCCCGAGGAAGGTTGAGTGAAATTTTGAAAGCACAATAAGATTAACAGAGCTAGACCGGACAAAAACGTATAGTACAAGAAAGAGAACCGTTTACCGCTAAATGCTACCAAAATACCGGTTGATAATATCAAAAGAATGCAGCGGATCATGCCAAAGAAAGGATGGCAAAATGACTCTAAAAAAACGAGATTCATATCGTCAGTTCCCATTAACTGCAATAAATCTACTTTCTTTAACGCCTTTTTCAGTTGAGCCATTGAATTCAAAGCTAAGAACGGTGATGGAAATTTATTCAAGATCGAAGCTGCTCTGTGAAAGAAGTTGTTGCGTTGCAACGAGATTGTGTTCCAAACTTAGAAACAACCAGATTAAAAGAAGCCCTGCGTTCACTGATAAGTTGAAAAACCCAATATTTACTGGGTTTTAAACCCACCTCGGCTCGCAGAACTTTGAAAGCCATAAGAGTATCTGCTAACAATTTTCTGTAAAAAAAGATTCTTGAGACCTAACTTGCGGATTCTGGTTGTGTAGTTTGGCAAGACGAAAAGGTATTTCGGATTGGGAAATGCGCGGTAGAAAACAATCTTAGTAAATATTCTTTGAATTTTTATCAACATCTTTTTTAAAGTAAGATTCCATACAAAGCTTCGATACTCCACAACTGGCAGAACAAAGGTTTTATAGATTCTAAGAAGTTTAGGATCAGAAGATTACACAGTGCGCATTATCGCATACAATATTCGAGTTCCTCGAGAGGCGATTTAGTCTATTTGACAAGAGTACCTCAGTCTAAAATCTGTGAAAACCCCCAGGTCTTTGACCAAGACGATATATATTTTAACATCAGCGTACGCATCCACTCTAGCTCGTGGATCTGTGGTAGGACAGACTGGCAGGTCAATGGTATATATAATAAAGAGAATCGGTGACATAATGCTGCCTTGAGGAACTCCAGATTTACAAGGTCTAATATCTGCTCCAAGACGAAGGCGGTCGCCCAAATAGGTTGAAAGCATGCAAGGCCGCGGCGGGCAATTGTCAACCACAGGGCGCGCGCACGCTCGGTCAGCGGCCATCCACGCGAGGGTGCGCGCGACCCGTGGTTGACAATTGTCCGCGCGCCACGTGCGCGCCAGCATTGCATGCTCTCAACCTATTTGGGCGACCGCCTTTGTCATGGAGGAGATATTAGCCGTAGAAATTCCAGTACACGAACAGAGAAGGTTCTGTCTTGAAAATAGGATTCGAACCATCTCAGTAGTAAACTTTTCTATCCCAAGCTTTCCAGCATAGACAAAAGAAGATTGTGATCAACTGTGTCGAATGCCTAACTCGGGTCAAAATAGACCACATCTATAAACTTATTCAGGCTTTATTAAGAACTTTTTCTTCAGAAGAGCTCAAACGAGTTTAGGAAATGCCTTTGTATTCGGTAACTCATGTGCATAAAGGAGAGGCTGATGACATTTAATTTTGTTTCTTTCCCCATGTCTGAAATAAGAGATTTCGCCGAAGTTTAGCTGCTGAGAGGAAGATGAAGAAAATGTAACAAAACTTATGTAAAACAACCTCATAGGAATTGAGGTAAATGATTGTTTTTTTTTTCAATTTTGGTACAAGACTTTTGGACTAGCCTATAGGCTGATGGAACCATACAGCTAATTATTTAATTGATGACTACTGCAAATAACTTTCGTGTGCTCTCGTCTTGGAATCTGGGCATCTTTGACTGTAAGCTGGAGATGGGTTTGTTTTCTTCCTCAAGAGGACAGGCGTCTTGCTTATTCGGATCAGGGCCCGGCGGGAGGTGGGCAGACGGGGTTTTCCAAAACAAATTCCCCTTTGACCCCAATAGTTTTTACGAATACCCCCTTGAGCCCAAAAATGACGCTTTGTGCTTGTGGAACGAGAGCACCGGCCACACTTCGCCTAAAAGCGCTCAAAAGCGCCCAAAATGCTCAAATTCCTTTAATTACTCCTCACCTGTATCAAGATAGAAAACAGGAAGAAGAATAAGCAAGGAAAATGATGAGGGAATGAAAAAATATCAAAGGAACGCAGTCATAGGACTGAGAGACGCTGTTCCCGCGCGTATCGATTGACTGGGGCGCGCTTTCCATCTTAGAAAGCTAGGCTGCTGATGCGATTTTGGGCTCTATCAAAGACAAGAGGAGGGGTTTCGGGACCAAAATCTCACCATATAGTAAACTTTAGGTGAACAACAGATTTATGTAAAAATTTTGAAAAAATTATGTGAATTGAAAGTTTTGCCCACCTCAGGTGGGCATTAGGTGGGCAATTGCCCACCTAATTTCGAAAAAAGTTAAGCACGCTCTTCATTCACATAAGTTTTTCATAATTTTTCCTACATTGTTCCTTAGTCCTACTGCGCGTATACACACCAAGTCTCGCGCGATTTCGTTTTCTGTGCGCTGCAAACGAGCCATTTTTCCATTTTTTTGATAGTGGGAAATTTTCAGAAAAAAGCTCGCCACAACCTTCATTCACATAGTTTTTCAATGAAGCTTCTAAGATAAGCCCTGCAGGCCCGTGTTTATGTACCTACGAAGTTTCATACCGTATGGTCACCTGTGCGCTGCAAACGAGCCATTTGAATTCACATCTTCATACAGTTTTGCGAAATTAAAAAAATGCTTATTACACCTCCCATTCACATAAGTTTTTCATAACATTTCATGCTTTGTTTCTACTAGCCTCTCTTTGTTCGCGTACGTGATTTGGTGCTATATCATTACGCCTGCATTGAGAACTGATCATGTAATCATGCTGTTCAACGGCATCGCTCATGCGACGTCGCGCACGCGGCAATTAGCGGCAACGCGGCGTAGTGCGCGCGAAGTCTGCTGTGCGTTGGGGTTTATGAACACTATTTTCCGATGAATTAGATGTGTAAGGTAAGCGATTCGACCTTCTTTTGCTTGCACTTGGAACCTTCTTCAGGGGCTCTGCCCCGGATCCCGCAAAAACGATATCCCCTTTGCTTTTTGGCCCCAAAACGATTTCCAGCTTGTCATTTGCCCACCTCGTGCCGGGCCCTGATTCGGATCCTAACAATTTTGCCACAATACTCTGAACTATGCTCCTCCTAGCCCTTGTCCGTTCATACTCCAGTGGCCGTACTCATCAACGAACCCAGCGGGTTTCGGATCCCATTAGGTTCGCGAACTCAGTGGGTTCCGTGGGTTCACAAACCCACTGGGTAAGATCGGTATTCACAAGTGCTCCGCTGGATTTGCGAACTCATGACGTCACCAGTGTTCCCCTCTAGTCTGTGTACTATTTTTCCACATCTCTGACACATACAAATCGCGCTAAACTAAAAGCGCCATTACGCTCGACGCGCTTCGGGAACTTTTATGTTCGGATGAACGACATCAATCAATGTCTTTTGTGCAACAATGTTCTGTAAGGCAGCATTTCGAGCAAGCTTTGCCACAGCAAGTTAATGCTATGATGAGAATATTCGAATTTCAATATCGCATGAGTGTAAGAGTATCTAAACTTGATTGGGGTAGGGGGAAGTTGAGCGTATTTGGTAATTGCAAGTAGGAGAGCCGTTACCAAATCTAAACTGCTCATTTTTGAATTTCTTGTACGGGGACGCCCGACTTGGTAAGGAACGGGGTATGCATTGCTTAGCTTAAAATTTGCAAGTGGATTATCAGTGAACAGACTTTTGTCTCTTTGATGCATACAAGTTTGTGAATATCACCGTCGCCTATTTCCCTTCTCCTCTCTGTCACGTTCCATTTTGTTGAGAAATAACAAGAATTCTGACCAAATTTCTTTTTTCAGTTACATTTTTTTCAAAGAGGGGTCTGCTGACTTTATTAGATATCAAGGTTTCATTAATTTGCGAAGCATACGAAAATACCAGATACTTAAACACAAAGAGGTTGTCTCTGTAGTCGCAGCCATAACCGAAAAGCTCTGAGATAGCACTAGCAAACATGGAGGGCGCTCAAGCTCATTACGAATTGATGCTACGGATTTTTTACAGACGTGTTCGTGACTTTTTTGAGACTGCCAAGTTGTAATAGGAACCAATTTAGCTTGCCCTCTGTGAAATATTGTTCTTGAGTCTATCTGCAAAAACCTTTTTTGGATGTCCAAATAGGTTATGAAAGTGTTTCATCCTCACAGCAATTTCACCAGCGTATGCAATTCCGAAATCAGCTCGCTCTTCCCCTTATGCGGGACTTTCTGGCTCGGAATGCAAAGAAAACATTAATAACTAGGCAAACGTAATTTATTATTATGATTATGATTTGCACTAATTCGTAACTATCACAATTTAGAGATTCATGGAACTTTGAGATAGTATTAGCCAACATCGAAAAGTGATTTTCTATTTTACAAGTTAAGGTCTACGATATTTATTCGATGAAAAAAATGTGCTCCCTGCTCCCGAGAGAATTCGGCACTGAGGTCATCTCTTCTAGTAGGCTAATTATTTCTTATTTACAAAAAGTGTGGAAGTCTAAATAAGTATAGAAGTGTTCCTAGTGCTGTTTAGTGTTAACATCGCCGCTCACAAGTCTTTTAACAATCAGCAAAGGGACTGGGTTCACATGTAACCCATCGCGAAATTTGCCCACGCCTGGGTTTGCCAACCCAGTGCTCGAACCCACAGGATCTGGGTAACTTGCTTCGTGAATACTGGTATTCTTGATTTTTGGGTTCTCGAACCCGCTGGGTTCGTTCATGAATACCTGTTGAGTCGTTTTTTTGTGGGTTCTGGGACCCATTGGGTAGACTTGACTCAGTGGATTCCGGAACCCATTAGATTCGTGAATACCTGTTCCATGGATTGAGCCTGCCCAATGGGTTCCGGTACCCACTGGGTTTGTTGATGAATACGGCCACAGATTTGTAGCCGTATCGTTATGTGTGCGCTGCGAACGAAGCAATTAATCACTACTTAATGGAAAGAAATTTGGATTTTTGAGGATGACGTGCGAGCAAGGCCGTGTCTTTGCATGTCAGCAGTTTGTCGAGAGATTTTGTGTATCATCGGTTCCCAGATTTATGTGAAGGTGGAGTCATGCCAACTCGATGCGTAGCGGTTTTGATAGCGAGAGAGTACGAAAAGGAATGCTTCAATGTGGAGGTTCAACAAGTTTATTCTTGCGATTAGGGAAAGTCTGCAACCCGCCTCCACACGTATCTGGAAACCGATCACATGCAAACCTATGTCTACGATATCCCATTTGCTGTTTTTCTCAAAACGATTTTCAGCTTGACTTTTGCTACATTCGCATCGGATCCTGGGTCAGATCGTTCTATATACCAATAATGTGATGCTATCTGCATGTTATTTGGAAAAGTTTGCACATTTGGTTTGTGTATTCATTTCCGGTCGTACCTCCGGTATTAGATATAGTGCCACCCGAAACGGTGCACCACCTGCAGGTCATTGAGTCGATGTTTTGATAGTCCCCTTTTGTCTAACAGGCGTACATTTTGGGTGATGTTTTAGATAAGATGCTTTCAAATTTGATAGCGAATTCCGCTATCGTCTGGAATTTAAGCAGTCATGTGAATGCGCTTATCTGGTACTTGATCGGATAAGTCACATACGGAGTTTTGCAAAAAAAGAGGAATTTCAGTGATTATGATTTGTGCAGAATTTGCTCATATTAGGAGTGCAACTGCAAAATCACAATAAGATAAGCTGTTCCGCGTAATGAATTCTTGCAGTTTTTTCAGTGTTTTTGTGGGATTGGCCTTTACGTGGTGATTCAATGTTCAGTGCGTACATTTATTTACATTCTTTGGATAGTACTAATGGTTTCAAAGACATTTCTCAATTACGAATGGAATCCTTCAATGTCAACAAGTGATACATCCGATGTCGGTGAAACGTCTAGTCTGTACTTTTCCAAGCTATCGGGATGTACTTCTATTTTGCCCAGATCCAAGCCTAGAATAATTGAAAGTTCGATTTCCTTCGACGGAATTGTCTTGCTATATCTGCAATCAAGTGGAGATTTGCTCATCTTCATTGTTTCCGATTGGTTACCTCGTAGTTTCATTGGAGATGATGTAAAAGTGCTGTTTACCTTGTTTGACGAAAAGATGATTGAATGAGGATGATAATTTCGACCAAATTACTTCCATTCTAGACTTTTGTTTATCAAAACTCTGGATTTTGCTTTTCGAGTTTTGCGTTTCAACTCTCAAGCTCGAAGTTTCAATCTGCTGTTGCAGGATGTGTTACACACTACTGCAAAAAGATTGTCTGAATGGGGCTTGAGCCTCATTGTAAAGTAGTGTTGCTACCACTAAACCGCTAGGCCATAACAGACCCTTCAGGCTTGAAGTTGCTTTGCCTTAAAGGCAGCGTCCAGGCAGATCCAAGCTCGACAACCACGCCCACTTCCCTCGGACGGCCAACCCCTTATGAACGAAATCTCCTCAGCCTTGACGTGTTTTCACATGACCAACACAGTCGAACTTACAGCGTTTACCTGTTAACACTTGCTTTCGACAAGGATAACATTAGAAGCACTCGTCCGGGTTTTCCCAAAATAGCCCCAAAAGGTGGTTTTCTGAGAAATTCAGCTTTTTGAGTTCCATATTGGGAATCAGCGCAGTGGAAAGGCCTGGAGAACATAAAAATATAGAAGTCGAGAATCTGCCTGGACGCTGCCTTTAAAGAACCTATTGCATCAACACGTCATATCAAAGCATGTCAAAACGCGTTATATCAATGCCTCACTGGTTTAAATCTAAATTGAAAAGTTGTGGTTTCTCCCACGGATTGATCTTTTGCGCAGCAGAAAGCTTTAAACATTATAGAAAGCGCATGGCATACGCAGTGACAAGTGAACTATTTGGATTTGCGCACGGAATAAATTCTCCGCGAAGGGCAAAGTTAAATCATATGAGAGCAAAGCTTGCCCTTATATAATTTTTGGCTTACTTACCGTATGCCAACTGTAAGTCTACTAGATGACACCACCGCATGATGCCTCGCCGAAAAACCCTAGTGAACGAAATTTTTAGCCATTTTTGCGATTTCGTCCCACCCTTACGGGGTACTACCATAATCGCTCCAATTGACACCACTGTCGTAGCAAAGAGACTGCCCGTGGTCTGCGACCCGAATAATCCCAGTACAGCAAGTTCTATCTAATTCTACCGCTTTGGCTCACCCACCGTAAACCTACCTTAACCTCGTCTGATTCTGCCACAGTAAATGAATACCATAACCGTGCTTAACGTTCCGAATAACTCCACCGATAATTACTTTATTTCGTGAGGTTTTCTCGAGTACTGTCCACCGTAACTCGGCTATATGACCCATTGATGGTAAATGGTTATCATATTCGTGATCAGCTCGCCGAAAAAGCTCTGGGCCAAGATTTTAGGAGATTTCAAAATTTTGGAAATAGCGCATCACAATATCTCCATCATGCTTGCTGAAACTACGAACAAAATGTACCCGGAGGACTTTTTGATTGCTCTTCTTCCTTTTCTCTCTCTGTTCAAACTCAGAGTTATCTTTGAGTTTCACGGTAGGCTGCAACTCGCACACTCGGAGTCATCGCAGAGATTAGCTTTGCGTTTGGTGGCGCACTTTCTTGCAGGAAACGATTTGGACTATGTTTCTCAACTAGGGGATAAACTACCGTCACTGACAAGGAGAGGATACTTAGTCGAAAGCACCAATCCAGATGAGACATATATCATCTTAAAGCGCTTGAAACGCTAATTCCAAATCTGCAGTTTCTAGCTGCGGAGCGGTTTTGTAGAAGGAGTTATAAAAGGTGTTCCCCTCTGGGCTTTAGGCGCCCTCCAGCGGTCCCCCCTTATCTGCAAGCACTGTAGAGGAGTATCAGCTGATGGCAAGTGACCTAATGGTAAGTAACTTGAATGAAGATTACAGTAAAGATTATGATACTCATATTACTTTGGTTTTTTAACACTTCTAACTTCGATTAGTATCAATATCACCAGAAGTTTCATGCTCTAGAGCTCTAAAGCCATTTAGAAGTTCAATTTAGCATGCGAAGGGGATTAAAACCTTGACACTCTCTTTATCAAGCACGTCACTTACCACTAGGTCAGTTGCCACCAGTTGGTACTTCTCTACAGTGCTCATAGGTAGGGGGCTGGTGGAGGGCGCCTCAACCCCAGAGGAAGCACCCCTCATAACTCCCTCTACAAAACCGCTCCGCAGCTAAAAACTGCAGATTTATAATCAGCGTTTCAAGCGCTTTAAGATGATATATGTCTCATTTGGATTGGTGCTTTCGACTAAGTATCCTCTCCTTGTGAGTATCGTGCTATATCATCGCTTTCCAGATTTGATATGTTAAGCACCTGTTAAGGGGATCTAAAAGGTGCGCGCTAGCTCGAAGATGACTCAGAGATGATTCAAAGTCGTGACTTTCGACAGGTTTACTACCGATTTAGATTGGTTAGATAGCTTTTAGATGTTTGAGCTGACTCAAAATGGCGCTTAGTCTTGTTTTTAGTAGTTCTATTCTCCTACAAAGAAAGGATGACCAAATGCGAAGCGACCTTCTAGGATGAAAATTATAATATATCGTTCCGGAGGACATAAAGCGCTGATCCAAGTTTGTCTTCCTTACTTGGGAAACATTTCTGGGCGAGGAGTTATGAGCTTCTATTGAAGCAAGAAATCGGATTTGGTAACTCAACTCTCATATGGGGCAGTGATAGTTGTCGGAGTATTCAGTGCAATAGATACTTCACGTAAATATTCAGCCAGAAGAATATTGACGACGGTTTTATCTTACAAGGGAGGATACTAACTTGAGTTGGCGATTGAAGAAGAGATGCATATTCGCTAGCGTCTCTAAACGTGATTCCAAATCTGTTGCGGAACAATTCTGTGAAAGAAGTTATGAGTATTTGAATGTCCAATTCGAGAAGCTCTACAAAACACTTACTGGGTAATCAATATCATATCTAGCAAATTTGCTACAATGAAAAAACGCAGCCACTGGAAGGTAGAGCTTTTCGCTATTTCCATGTCTTGAGGCTTGACTACTTTGACCATTCAACATAACTTGAGCCAAAAAGAAGCTCAGAACTTCTTTTGGAGAATTGTTTCGCAAATAGAAAATCGCTTTGGAATCAGTGTGCAAATACGCGTTTGGTAATATACATCTCGCTTTCATTCGTCAATTTATGGGTATCCTTCTTTTATTGGTTGTACATCCAATTTTTTGCTTTGTTTAACCAGATAACCCGCTCTGCAGGTGAAAAAAAAAGTTAACCGTATTTGATGCTCTTTGAAATAGTAGTATACATCTTTTCTCAAAAGTCCGATTCGACCACTTTTCCTTTTTTGTTAGAACGTCCAGTAACTCTTGACGCTGTGATTTCGCTACTCACAGAGAGGCAATAATTATCTTGACAAAATGAAAACCTATATTGAAATTTGTGTTAAATGTGCCACAACTTCCGTTTTTTACTTCAAACAATAATTTTGTTGCGGCGTGTGCTCAGCAGCTCTCGACAAAGGCTCGACTGGACCATCTGGCCCGTCAGCTAGACGCCTTCACCCCACAAGGCGGCTCTTAATACGACACCATCATGATATCACGACTGAATTACTTTTGATAGCTGCTTATGCCCGCGGGTTCACTCTTTATACATGGCATTCAGCGTTCGTTGCCAAGGTTAACCGCGAAATCTCCATCGTGCGAAACTTTTCTACTTCATGTTATGTTCCATCTAACATCAGCGAACCTCATGCGCATACTGCGCGTATAGCAAAACTGTTCAACGCTGAACAGCTTTGATCCAAAAATTCATTTGCGTAGCTTACGGACGACGCCAAAATGACGTTGGAAATTCGATCAAAAATTTCAAGGAGGATTAAGCCGCTCAATGCATGGCATATAGTCCTCTGCTTGGCTGCGTTCCCATCTCGAGAAGCTGCGAGCGCGAGCACAGTAGCGCACCTGAGGGGTCCGTCATACTTCGCCGAAAAAAGTCTAAAAGCGCCCAAAAAGCCCAAAAGCGCTAGAAAGAGCCGGAAGAAAGAATAAGTGCAAGTTGTGCTAGGGCATGTGTGTTGGTTTCGCAACGGAGTCTGCATCATTTTCTATCGCCTGCACATCAAATTAATGTCCGAATTCTACCAAAAGTTTCGAGTCGGATGGAACAGATTTGAAGCAAAGGTAAACACAATGTTATAGAAGATAGAAGCGCATTCCTTAGTTCGAAAGCACATATCGCCAAAACACAATGAGCGGAAACATCGAAGAGTTTCTTGAAGGACGATAAAGATGAGTGAAAAGTTTCCTAATATTGTGTGTTGAATCTCTCATAGATATGCTGAATATACTCCTTAAAGGCAGTAGGTCGGCAGAATGAGACCCGTGGCAAAACAAGGTCACAGGGTAGAGCCCCATAATGGAACCTATGGGCCAAAGTTCGATCTTTCTCTGCCACTTCTAAGCCCCGAAATTTCAAAGCGAAAGCAGCGCTCATCTCCTGTCTTCTCCGAACCCGCCCACCCCATGGACGAGTGAACGCGAAGCCCGTCATGGCGAAGACGCAGAGTCGTTGCGGGACCTCATGCTTATAGCATTGCGGCTGGCGCTCTGACCGCGGAAGTCGCTCGTCCATGGGGTGGGCGGGTTCGGAGAGGAGACAGGAGATGAGCGCTGCTTCGCTTTGAAATTTCGGGGGTTAGAAGTGGCAGAGAAAGACGGAATTTTGGCCCATAGGTTCCATTATGGAGCTCCTATCCTGTGACCTTGTTTTGCCACAGGTCTCATTCTGCCGACCCACTGCCTTTAAAAACGAAGAATGGTCCCTTCCTGTTAAGCAGTCCTGGTTTTCTACAAAGGAATTCGGCAAATGGCGCTCTCCTTCAATTTTTTTTCTCAAAGTCTTAATAATTCTGATAAGAGCGTCTGTTAGCTCGTCAAGAGATTTCAAAACTCTCGCTAATTTCAAAAAAAAATTAAATGCATAATTTGTTTGCTAGTCCCTGTAATAGTCTGATATAATCGGTCGTCCTGAATCCGGACACCCATCAATTGTGTTTGCGAAGCGCGGGGGTGAAAAGGCGAATGTCATGTTTTATTACCTCTTCGAGAAACTGATATGAGGTTGAATGCTCAAAGTTCGACTTACAAACTCGGCTTTTGCCCCCTGTTCAACTCTATGTCTCATATGTTTGGAATGTGCAGTATACATATTTTTTAAAAAGTTAAGTGTTGGAAGATTATTGTGTATCACTGTATCATAGGGGTTCGTCATTTCGACTCATTTGTACAAAGTTGATATGCTTATATGAATCACAACCCTTTTCTATTTATGAGTCATTAGATCACCACCCACGACTTTAGTTCTGCTGTAACAGAATCCTATTATGGTGACGCACGAAAATATTAGCGTTCCTTGCCGCTTTTTTCCAGTCATCACGCTAATAGGACCAAATATTTGCTTCGACTAATCTACGATCATTACAATTTTGTCTTTGTCTTGGTCAAAAAAACGCTTTGAAGCGCAAGCTTTTAGGTGCCTCTGACTAGGAAGTGAGACCATAAAGGGGTGTGTGTGACAAGAATGGTATGTTCCAATGATCCAGCGATACGACGATCTGTCAGTGGTCTGAGTACCCGAGTTTTATGTGGAAGCTCACAAGAAATGCTTCTGGAGGCAGCGTTCAAGCAAATCTGGGCACGCGATGCTTTTACGTGGGAACCGATTTGAGGCTTCAACTAAGACACCAAGCGACAACGCATATGATTCATTTACGGTCGAGAAATTGATCTTCAAACTCGTTCCTGCTACCGTTAGCGTAGATTTGCTAAGGCACGTCATGCAGGGACCCACCGCCATCATGATGGGTCCTGGCGCAAAAGCTTGCTAGCTGGTGCAAGTCGTTCGCTTATCCGTTCCGAGATTTCGGGAATTGTTTAAACACTGTCGTTCAGTCAGCCAATTCCAAGTGTCAGCTCAGTTCTAGTCAAGAATTTCAAATTAAAACTCCATCCCACACCGTACCGTATCCGATGACTGCGATTGGCCAGTATACTTACTCGCTTTTTGATTAGTGGAAGCATAAGTGATTCAGGAATCCATATTTGCCTCTGCGCTTCTTTCATTAAGCTATACGCGTATCTATGGGTTTCAAATAAAAAGGACGAATTTGATTCTCAATTGGATTTTCTTACAAATGCATATAAATCTTATTTGCTATTTTTCCATTCTAAAGCTAAACATTTCATCAACTTTAAGTTAGTCGCAAAGAATTGCACTTTTGAACTTATTTTTTGCTAGCTGATGCACCCGCTTTGCCTGGCTATTGTGTGATGTATATTTTCACGCTATGTCAAGTTTGGTAATGACAGGAATTGAACGAAAAACAAAGATAAAAAGATTTGCTTCAAGGCTGTTTCACGCTTTCCGCATCTTTTCTCTTCTCTTGTCACTCTCACTCTTTTCTTTATGGGTCATCCCTTCCGACACACGCTTTCTTTTGGAAGCAGCGCGGTCACTGTGCAGGAAAAGTTGTAAGTTTTGTGTTCAACTTTTCATCGAAAGTGCTCGGCCATGAATGTACGCGAATAAACTGCAGAATGCATGTGACTACTCAGACACTGCGAGCGGACGAGCCGCGGCCAGGGCTCGGCACGAGCTGGCACCAGGGAAATTTCAAAACGAAGTCCCGTTTGATCTTGAAAATTGCGTACGAAGTCTCCTTTGACCTGTTTTGAAGACCCGTCATTATTTTTAGATCATGTCGAAACAACTTTTCGCAGCTGTCTAAGTTTTTTATAAGTGGTCGAATCAATCTTGAGAAGCAGAAAAGCCGATTTTTTGGCTGCGGAGCAGGCCGAGTACTTTTCAGATGGCTATAAAACGCTGAAAAGAAAACATTATGAAATTGTTTCTTCTTGTATATAATCTTTTGCAGTGTAGATACATTTTGTATAAAAAAGTATGAAAACTTAGGTGAGCAAAGTGTCGGTGCCAGCTCAGCTGGCACCCAGCTGGCGCGGTGCCAGCTAATTCAGGAAAAAGCTCAGCACAGCTTTCATTCACATAAGTTTTCATAAATTTTTGGGCCATAGTTCGGGTCCACCAGCACGCATGCACACACCAAATTTGGTGTCATACTATTGCGTTTTGGCAGAAAACAAAGCCTTTGTTTGTTGATGGAAAGCATGCCGGCGGCATTCTCGCGGCAATTCTCCGCCCAGGACTTCGGAAAAACGAAAACCCCTTTGCTTTCAGCCCTAACGATATCAAGCTTGACCCGGTGCCAGCTGTGCCGAGCCCTGGCCGCGACCCAGTTTCGGCCGGGAATTCGCAGCTCCCGCGAATCGGCCTTGAATGGACATTCGGCCCGACCTTAAAGGCAGTGTCCGGGCAAAAGCTCGATTTTGAGATTTTGTGCTTACCCGGGCCTATTCGCTATGCTGAATCCGAAAATCCACATTGGAGAGCGCGAAAACGACGAAAAACGGCTCTAACACTGGAGGGAAATCAGCAAGTGGGCGGGGTCTTCCCCACTGTGAATTCATGCTTCCAGCTTCCAGAGCAATTTTCTCGAATCCGTTAACCGCCCTGACATCACTACCGAACAAGTGCAAACGAATGACTTGAAACCGGAATCAAAAAGATCGCCCCCGAAGCTGGGAGCGTGAATTCACAGTGGGGAAGACCCCGCCCACTTGCTAATTTCCCTCCAGTGTTAGAGCCGTTTTTCGTCGTTTTCGCGCTCTCCAATGTGGATTTTCGGATTCAGCATAGCGAATAGGCCCGGGTAAGCACAAAATCTCAAAATCGAGTTCTTGCCCGGACACTGCCTTTAAACGAGCCGCGGCTTGGCTGGAATAGGGCCTCGGCACGGCCGTATTGGCTTGTATTGGGTGTTCGAGCACTGCCAAAAGAGAAAATCTCGGCATAATCTAAAAGGAAATTTCAAATGTTTTGGATCTAGAAAACCTAAACCCAAAATCCTAGTCAAAATTATGGTTCATCAGCGTTCACAACGTTGGAAATCAGTTTTTTATCGTGCCTTTCCGCTACCCGGTTGTTTCTGCATATCCATTCCATACTACTTTGTCGCTCACTCCATGAGTTCATAGCTGAATTTTGAGCTATCTTTCTCCATGGAACAGTTATTCACAAGTATGTTTGGCTATTTTGTTTATTTCTTATTTTTAAGGTGACCCCTTGAACTCTTTCCGTATCTGCCCAGTATATAACACAGAACATTGCAGTTACGAATTACCTCATGTCTACTACATGAAGGTCCAAAAAACCTTTTGGGTTTTTGCCATTGATCAATCGTAAAAAGTTTAGGTAGATCTAATGCCTTTCACTCTCATGCTCGAAAACGGGGTCTCAGACATTCGCAGTTAAGTCCCGCCGGAGAAAAAGTTGTGTCCCAACGGAATGACTGCGGGACACAAGTAAAATGGTTCGCGAGAAAACCGGGACTCCCGGTTTTCGTTCGGGCTAATGCGGCGCGACACGCGGTTTTGTCCCGACATGTTTTCTACTGAGAAAACCGGGAGCTCCTGCGGGAATCCCGATAATGTCGCGATTCGGTCACCGGCGGGACTCTCGCTCTAGACTGCAGTCTCCTGCGGGAGATATAGCAGCGATCCGATCAGCTTCCGGCTGGGCTTTTTCTAAAATTGGTTCTCCTTCAAAAATTTGTACTACATACATCTTACAAAGGTGCTGTGCTCGACACAGAGTAGAAACACTCTTTATTAGCATTCGTGACAGGATAAGAACATTGAAATCACTATAACTAAGTTAACAGAAAAAAACAGGAATGTCGAGATCAATGTGTGAGATTGAATCCATAATTCAAATCGACCTCATATTTTCGATCTCTTCGTCTTGCTCATGCTCCGACTCATTAGCCTGCTCGTGCGCCAAAGAATCTTGCGTGGTAATAGGGCAAAAACGCTTTTTCTGAAAAAAATAACAATCTAACACTAATTTGAAAAATCATATATGAATATTACCGAGGGTGGCGACAGCATCTCCTTATCAGCATCAAAATGGTAGGCGCGCACATCTCTGAACTTCAAATTCAATAGATTCATGAAGACTATCTTTAGAAGAAACCCACAAAGCTCTTCCTATAACCACTCGTGCTAATCCATTAAGCTTCATCCTCGCCTCCGACAACTTGTCAAACTTCTTCGTCCTAGCCTCACCGTCGTTCCCTAGGCCCAGCCAAAATCTAAATCAATGAGATATCAAGGGGTAGAAACACTTCTATCTATACCTATTTCTTTGCCGCGCGCATTCGGTAGCACTCAGCAGCAGTTCTTCAACACCATCAAGAACGAAATCTGAAAGATCTATTTTAGAATTTTTAGAAAGACCATCAATCACTCACTTATCAAAAATGTGACCAGACTTTCGGGCAGGTCCTGCAGATGCGGAAATCTTCCCTTTTTACCGGATTGTCTGCATGCAAAGTTTTGGATTTCTTCTTTTGGCTGGCATGCCTAAGTGTGCCCCTCTCGATCAGGATGGACGCGAAATTTTAGTCTCACTTACATGCAATAGCCAAGACACTCGTCAGACTTCGTTTTGCTCAAAAGGGCCCAAAAGAGCTTAAATGTGCTTGATCTCTCTTCACATTCCTCGTCTCTGATCTCATGCGTTCGGCGCTAGCCTAAAAGCGTCAATACGCTTCCCTGACATCGTCCCGCGGTAGCACTTGCGTGTCAAGAGAGCGTGCTGGCGCCTTCAGGCTAGCGCGGAACGTGTGAGAGAAATGAAAAGTGTGGAGAGAAATAAAATTTTTTTTGCGCTTTTGGGCGATATTGAGTGAAGTCTGACTGGTGTTTAAGCATGCTAATGTTGCTGTCCAATGACATAAACTAGCAATTTACTTCAGCTATGTGCAGTCTACTACAAGTTGAAAAACATCAATAAGTGCAGTACAGAGCGCGTATTTTTTTTACGTAAAGCAAGACTCATTATCGCGTTAATCGCGGCTAGAAGCTTATATTTAACTTGGAATTATGCAAGAGCGCCGTACATGATCTACATATAATTAATTCAGAATACCTACTTTCACGACCTTCAACCCAACGTCCGTCAGCTCGATCCATAGCATATTCGGCATTACGACTGCTGAAAATAACGTTAGAGGTATCTAATCAGAAGTTGCGAACACAACCGCCCCCGACGACGGTAAAAGCATAAATGGAAAAATTGCTGCGGAAGCGGTGCTGCTGCGGTGCAACATGTCACAACATGTTGGCGTGGCTAAGATTTCTGTCAACATGTTGTGGCATGTTACAAACATGTTTATGCCGCGTTGCCAACATGTTACCAATGGCTGGTATGAGAGCACACCAAGGGTGTAGCAGCATTTGTGGAGGGGATGATATACGTGGATCTAGATCATACAATTCAGTCAAAGAGTAAAAAGATGTGAGATCGAGAAAATTCGTCGTGTGCGAAAAAAAAGCCTGTGTAGAAATAGGAATGAATCGATACTGACGCGCAATAGCGTCAAAATCGATGATCGCGACTCCCGCTAATCTCCCGCCAATTCTTAACTGTCGGGATAATCCAAGTCGGGACAAAACCGGGAGTCGCGCAAGACTCCCGGTTTCCTCGCGAATTCTCATTTTGTGGGCGGACCTCCGGCGGGACTTAACTGCGAATGTCTGAGGTGTAGGCAGAGGTGCGATAGGGGGAGCCAAGTCTCCCCCTACCTTCACTTTTGAGCTGGTACGGGGTGACCACCTTCACTTTTGGAATAAAAAATTTTTCGCTGGACGACAAAGAAGGAAAATAAGCAAAACAAACGCAAAAAAGATTATTGAAAGCATATATTTATGTATACGGCGGCATATATATTTGAAATAAAGGTTTTTAGTAAATGGTGTATTTGGAAGTAAAGCTTAGCAAAACTGTACGGATTTTATTAAGCAAATTATGTTATAACGTATAGCGAAGGAAGTAGGTCGATCCAGGCAGTAACGGCCGAGAACCAGAATTTTGAATATTTGAAAAGTGAAAAATCATGCGAAATTTCCACTGTTATAAATCTGTTGTTTGAAGATGTCAGCAGTTGCGACTTCATAGGTTTTGAAGAGTAAATGTTGCTCTATCAGCTAGTGAAAGAATCGGGTCGATTTAAGAGATAGTCGTTGAAAACCAGAGTCCTAAAACTTTACGCCATTTTTGCGTGTTTTTTGACTTTTGAGAGTTAAACTCTTATAAATCTTGAATGTGAAAGTGTGTGATGTTGCGACTTCATAGGTTTTATAGAGTAAGGTTTGCCTTATCAGAGTATGTCTTGTCCGTTCCGATCCATTGAAACACCTCCGAGATCCAGGCTCTTGAAAAAGCAGGTAAAAAACAGCTTTTTGAAGTTCAACAGCTCGTAACTTCTTCAGAACTGCATGAATCATGTTGCGACTTCATAGGTTAGATTCTTCTCATCAAGAGCTTTCAGATGATATATAATATGTGGGGGTTTAGAGCCTCCTACGAATTATGCCCGGGGGGGAGACTTTTTAGGCCAAAGTCTCCCCCTCGCCCATCCAGCCAATACATTAAAATGGGCGAGGGGGAGACTTTGGCCTGAAAAGTCTCCCCCCCCCCCGGTCATAATTCGCAGGAGGCTCTAAACCCCCACATATTATATATCATCTGAAAGCTCTTGATGAGAAGAATCTAACCTATGAAGTCGCAACATGATTCATGCAGTTCTGAAGAAGTTACGAGCTGTTGAAGTTCAAAAAGCTGTTTTTTACCTGCTTTTTCAAGAGCCTGGATCTCGGAGGTGTTTCAATGGATCGGAACGGACAAGACATATTCTGATAAGGCAAACCTTACTCTATAAAACCTATGAAGTCGCAACATCACACACTTTCACATTCAAGATTTATAAGAGTTTAACTCTCAAAAGTCAAAAAACACGCAAAAATGGCGTAAAGTTTTAGAACTCTGGTTTTCAACGACTATCTCTTAAATCGACCAGATTCCTTCACTAGCTGATAGAGCAACATTTACTCTTTAAAACCTATGAAGTCGCAACTGCTGACATCTTCAAACAACAGATTTATAACAGTGGAAATTTTGCATGATTTTTCACTATTTATTTATTCGAAATTCTGATTCTCGGCCGTTACTGCCTGGATCAATCTACTTTCTTCGCTGTACGTTATAACAAAATTTGCTTAATAAAATCCGTACAGTCCAACAAACTTCTACTTCCAAATACACCATTTACTAAACACGTCTATTTTAAATTTTTATAAATAAAATTTATGGAAATTTTTAATATTCATCGTATCTGTGGCCCTAGGGCCGTTGGGTCGACGTTAGACCTAGAAAGATAGCTCCGTTCGTCCGTTCTATCCTCCCCCCGCACCTCCCCCCCCCCCCCCCGTCGACGTTTTTGGGAGGTGAGTGTCCAACACTACCACCTTCACTTTTGGCCGGCCAGTGGTAGCTGAAACCACCTTCACTTTTGGGGGACCCGGCTCCCCCTATCGCACCTCTGGGTGTAGGCCCTTTTAAACCCTTCGCGCGCGATGCTCGTTTCGTCGCATGCGGCGCCGCTGGCAAAGCTAACAAGTCGCATTTACAGTCAGTGGGCAAAATTCTTAGTTTGATTTGAAGCACGTAATACTATTACCTGTGTCAAAACCTATCATCATGTTGGACATGAAGGATGTTCAAAAATTAGCGAGTATTAACTTGTTATGGCATTGGACATGTTGACCAATCAGAGGCGCGCCGTGATAGCGGTTCAAAAGGGCCGTTTCCCTCAAAAACGTACTTGCTCTTTTCGAGAAAATGGGAAAGCTTGCACGCACACCAAACAAAAGCATACATCATTTTTCACGTATATGAAAACCAGCCTCAGATGCACTTTTTTTACTGCGCTTGTCTTGTGGAAACTCAGAATGGGGCATACCGCTGCGAATTACAGTACAAAGGAGTGTTTTTGTGGCTACTGGCCTTCATTCTTTTAAATGTATGTAAACAAATCAATAATTCGATAGAAGAGCTTGATAATTTGTTGCTAGCCTCTAGTGTGCGTCTGGGTGAAAAACATATGTGTACCTTTATGTTCAACGGGATTCGCAGCTGCAAGGCGGAGCTTCGAGGCCTAAGCAAGGCTTTGGAATGATCGGAGAGCACGCTCGCGAGAGAAACGGACTGCGTCGCGGGTGCGGGCGGTCTCCTTCTAGCGTCAATCCAGTTGAATAAAAGGCTATGTTTAGAGCCTCTTGGTTAACCCTTCAAAGACTCTCACAATTTACATTCTTATTTTTCTTAACATATCTTCTAGAGGTATACTCAGTATACAAGCTTTGAATTTCATGTCCTACTATAATAACGCGCTAAAGGTGTTTACGTGTTTTTGTGTGTCTGTGTGTGTGAATGTCTGTCTGTCACGAAGTTCATAGCGCGAGTTCCAGCGAAGGTCCTCGAGCTAGGATTTTGGTAGTAGCACCCTTTCAGCAAGTAGGTAATGTGTGCAAAAGCTCAAGCCGATCCGATAATTAGAACCTGTGAAAACTGAGTGCCAAGTGGATCCACGCGACTTTTGGCGCGCCAAAGTGGGCCTGTATTTGAACTTTTTCCGAAGTCGTGGATTTGTTCAACAAATAGATCCGCAAATTATAGACTCCGGCCCAAAAATTGAACAAAAACAAGATTGGCGCCAAAAAGGGATGATTTCTTAGATAATCGATTTGTCGAGGTTTTACCCAGGAAATAGAGAAGATTTTTGTTCAGAGATGTAACTCACGGTTATCATCAGCCTTCTGCCGACTATCAAGTCATTATAACTCCAGTAGTTGTTTGAAACTCGCATTTGAACTTTTGGAGAAAACTTTCTTTCCCCCGAAGTTACCGGTTGTAGACGAAAAAGCTTTTGGAATGAGTAGTTGTTTTACAGTTCATTTGCAATGATCGGCATCGCGCGGTAAGTTTCAAAGCCGTCATTTTGCAACTACAAGAAAGGATGTGGATATTAGAACCAGTGCGAGCCTCTGCGAAGCAGAGGCGACGCACTGGTATATAAGTATATAAGTTGGCTAAGAATGCTTTGTCGCTGAACTAAGAGGGAAGTCGTAAAGAAGGTCCATGCACATGAGGATTGATCCGCACTACTGCATGCTATAATTCCGCAGATTCGGCGTTTGACTGTTTGAAAACAGATTGTTTTCAAACAGTTTTTGCCTAGTGGATGTTTTTTCTTTCGCATATATCTTACCAGAGCGTCACCTCTGCTCCGCAGAGGCTCGCACTGGCTCTACTTCCACATGCCTTTCTCATAGTCCCAAAATGATGGCTTTGAAACTTACCTCGCGATACCGATCATCACGAATGAAATGTAAACAACTACTCATTCTAAAAGCTTTTTCTTGTAACATCGGTGACTGTGAGGGTAAGGCCCCGGACAGACTTCACACGATTTGATCGTCGCGACTGAATCGCGACGAGACAAATGTTACAACATCATTCCATGCCGATCAACTTGCATTTCGGTTGTGATACTTTTCCAGCCCGTAAATTTTGAATGTGAAATGAAAATGAATGGAAATGTCGGCGATTGAGTCGCGACGATCAAATCGCGTGAAGTCTGTCCGGGGCCTAAGAAAGTATTCTTCAAAAGATTAAATGCGATTCTGAATCAATCACTGGGGTTATAAGGCTTGATAGTCGCCATAAAGATGATGACAATCATGAGTTACATTGCTGCGCAAAAATTTTCTCACATTCCCAGGTAGAACCTTCACAAATCGACCGTCTACGCAATTATTTCTTTTTTGGCGCCAATCTTGCGTAAAGTCAACTTTTGCTCACTTGGCTAGAGTTCATGGTTTGCGGATTTTGCTAAACGAAACCACCGACTTTGGAAAAAGTCAAATTACAGGCCCACTTTGGCGCGCGAAATGCCGCGTGGATCCGTTTGGCGCACAGGTTCCAATTATCGAATGGGCTTGAGATTTTGCATACTTCACCTGAATGCTAATGTGGTGCTACCACCGAAATTCTAGCTCAAGACCTTTACTGGAGTTCGCTTTACGAATTTTGTGACAGACAGAGATTCACACACACACACACACACACACACACACACACACACACACACACACACACACACACACACACACACACACACACACACACACACACACACACACACACACACACACACACACACACACACACACACACACACACACACACACACACACACACACACACACACACACACACACACACACACACACACACACACACACACACACACACACACACACACACACACACACACACACACACACACACACACACACACACACACACACACACACACACACACACACACACACACACACACACACACACACACACACACACACACACACACACACACACACACACACACACACACACACACACACACACACACACACACACACACACACACACACACACACACACACACACACACACACACACACACACACACACACACACACACACACACACACACACACACACACACACACACACACACACACACACACACACACACACACACACACACACACACACACACACACACACACACACACACACACACACACACACACACACACACACACACACACACACACACACACACACACACACACACACACACACACACACACACACACACACACACACACACAGCGCGCGCGTAAACAACCCTTACAACCCTTAGCCCGTTATTATAAGTTATGATTGTTTCAAAAACTTACTGCATCCTCCATGGTAAGCTCTGACCATAGCCCCGCTTGGCCTCTAGATACAGGAGAGTTCTTTTTCTAAAAAAACATAAGGTGCGCAGTTGAAAGATTTTTATACTGGTTCACTTTAGACAGTGTCAATGATTGGTACTTTTCAAAGTCTCGGCGTGACTGACAATGATCGTGCTATATTGATGTTTGTTTCTTTACAAAGCCCTCTGATGATGATTGAGAGCACTCACAGATGCACTGAAACAAGAATAAAAATAAAATTCAAATGTATAATTCCCATTATCATAACTCATAATACATATTTTTTGAGGATTAACCTACTTTATTATCATAATTTTATATTGTACTTACTGAAGATTGATTATCTTGCTTAGCTTCCCATATCATCTTTCGCTTTACAGACGCTTCGTAATAGAGAAGCTTCTGATGCTTGCCTATGTGATTGTCAGAAACCCACAAGTAAACGACAAACTGACATTGTGCGTCGAAGAATTCTATGTTTGGTCCTCCCCACTCCTTCCGTCAGGATATTCAATTTTCAGCAGTTCGAGGAGAGTGTCGATTTTTGATTGGTCTCATCGTGTCACGGATGCGTCGGTGTTTGCGATATGGTTCATTGTCGTATGGTCAGTGACGTCAGTGACGACAGCGGCAAATCAGCGATTCGAGCTAGTGAGTTGAAACGAACTTGAGCCGGTTACGCGCGGTCTGCAACGTATAGTCGAGTTCTTAAGTTTATCACTTGGAGGAAACCAAGTACAGGTTGCTTCGTTTGAGATAGATTTGTTTGGAGGATCAACAGCTTTGCTGATTTGTTTTCTCATTCTATAGGACAAAACCCGTGGCCGAGGTTTTTTCTGGAAGGCAGAATTTTTTCTTTTTAAATGAAGAGGTGGCTAACGCCACGTTTCTTGAAGATTCTGTGATTTTTTCCAAGTTTTCCTCGTACACATATATAGATGCTAGTGCCGGACCAACTAAACGCTCCCTCTCCCCTCCCTTTGACAGTGGGTTGTGAAATCTGTTTCAAGAGTAGTCTACATGGGTTATATGAAGTGGTTTGGTTCACTTAGAATTTCGGGTATAGGCGTGTGAATTTTTGAAAGGCAGCCCACATATTGTTTGGGGAAGCTGCATGCTTAGCATTAGCCATTTATTTAAGAACATTTGTGCCTTTCCCTCCAAAAATTCTCGGACTCCCACTGCATGCACCCAAAGTTTGAGTATTCAAAACACGGCTCTTGTAACGCATCAGCTGGGGATGCTGACGCTGGGTACGTCCGGCATGAAGACAGTGGAATTAAAGAGCTTATGCCGGAGAAGGCCGAAACAACAAAAACTGTTAAGCAATACAACTAAACAACGGCCGGGCGGCCTTATTTATTGCCACCACGGTACAAGTACGTGGTCATAACTGTTTTACGATCATTGGATTTTACGATCATTGCTTGTAGCAAGAACCTTCATCTGCCACGGTGTTCATTCTCGACACACCCCTCTACGGTAAGAATTGTCCCGACTTGTGACTTGTGTATTGACAACACTACTTCATCCATGGCGCACAACGAAGACGATAGGTCTTCTCCCACATCCATAGAAGGAGCACTGTTTCAACACTAATGGCTCATATACAGCTTGAATACCCGCATCGAACCAATCTTCTAAACATCGAGGAGGTTGTCCATGCATCCATCGACGGAATAATATCAAGAGGTCGACAGCAATTTTCGTGTCTCTACACAGTGAGGCCACATCAGACTCAATTATCTACATGCCTTTATTTACATGCCTTTTGCATGTTTTTTTATGCACGTCTATGTTCAATTCCTTACTTGTTGACTTACGGCGACTTTTGACGACTTGCCTCTTCTAGTTCTTCCAGGCTGTTGCTCTGCAGATTGCATAGGTTTTCGCGATTCTCTCTCCTTCCCTACAAAGCAAGCTTGGCCCCTGCCAAGTCAACGGAGGTGATCTTAGAGCAACGCACTAAAGTAGAATCGACTTTTGCGCATTCTGAGTGAATAGCTCTTTCCCCTGATAATATCACTTTATTTCTACAGGCCTCTTTGAGGTCTCGACGACATCAAACTCTTTTCTCTGTTTACTCCTTCTTTTCGGGGTAATGCCGTGAACAATCCATGCGTTGTATATATTTGCTTCCAAGATGTTCCGAAGACATTCCATGGGAAGTCTAAACTTCGCGTTTATCCCAAGAACAATCTGCCAATCTTCCCGCTCTGACCAAGAAATCTACTTCTGGTGCTTAACATCATTTTCTAATTGCAGCGTGACCTTGACGCTCTCTTGAACTTCAGGGCATCTCCAAGCGCGTCACAGATTCTAGATTTTGTTTGTCACAATCTCTTCCACGCCATGCTCCAAGTCAAAACCGTTCTCAAGTTTGCTTGGAACAGTCTGAAGGAATGGTGCTCCAGAGTGATTGTGTCTGTTTCAAGCGATGGTTCAAGCAGACGCATCCTTGTGGTCATTTCCTTTTCCACCTTATTCCGGCGTGATGCTGTAATTGCGAAAGTGCAAGTCGGCTTATTCAGTTACTTATCCAACGATGTGGTAAAATTTCTAGCAGATTCCTTTGTTTTGCTTCTTCAACCTCCTCTTCGGGTTCCTTCATACTACGCCGCAGAACGCAGCAGTACGCACCGTCCTACAGCGTGCGCCGCTGCAGTAGCAGTGAAGATATACGCTCACGGCAGCACAGTCGCCGGTTATGGATGTATCTCTATAGTTCCTGCACATTGTATTCTGCGAGGGTCTTTTAAAGCGAACAGCTTATATTTTCAATGCGACTGCAACGGGGAGCCGTAGCACGCTGCGCCGCGTCCTGCGGCGTAGTATGAAAGAACCTTTCGGCGTCTCTCACTCGGATGCGTTCGCTCTGTCCTCGTCTTTTGAATGCTTCTCGTGGCCAGGGAGAATCTAGCATTGGCAGTGCGTTTGGACTAAGAGTCATGTCAACACCTTCCGCCATTTCAAAATTGCTATAATCTGCTTCACACCACTGTATAACGCGATAGTCAGCCTAATCGCTCCCTCGACATTGCTGCGTTCATATCTCTAAACATGACCTTCATCAGTTCATAGGCGCTTTATGGGAGCGGTTTCCATAAGGTTCCTCCATAAATGTTGCAGGACAGGCCTGCTGCGACGTGCGCCGCTGCAGTCGTAGTGAAGGCGGTTATGGATATATCTCTAAATTTCCTGCACATTAGTGTTCTCCGAGAGTATTCCTTCACAGCGAGCAAGCTTATATTTTCACTGCGACTGCAGCGGCGTAGTATGAAGGAACCCATAGCCGTGTAGAATTGCAGATATTCTGGGCACCTTGCCGGCTGGGAAACCAGCTTTCTTATTCAAAAGCTCCGTATCGGCGCATCACGTACGCCCTCTGAGTTAGTTTCTCGAGCTTCAAGCAGTAGGATGCGAGGTCTCTGCCCATCCTCATACGGTTTAACTGCATGTAACAGCGTCTGACTTGCGTAGTGCACTTCGTATTCGTCAAGGCTTTGACTAAGTTTCGAAAGTTCCTTCCCTTATTCTTCTTGGCAAAGCTTGCGCTACTGCTTTGGGGTCACCCCCGGTATAAGGAAACTCTTGTACCCTCAAACCGCCGTACTTATTCAAACTTTCAACAGGAAATCCTCTAACCCTTTCGATGTAGGCAAAACCTCTACCTCCAACGTCATCGCGGCGAACATCTGCGACATTGGGTAAAAAGTCGCTGTATGTAACTTGTAGCTGCTTATCCTTGTAAAAGGCCGCTGCTTTTATATACTGTTCGCTGACTCAGCTTGCCTCTCTAAATATTGCTTGTGCTTGCGCGCATTTTGCAAGAATTTTGAATGCTTGATAAATAACTTTTGTTGCTTGACTGACCACTCCTAGTTCCTACTAAGCTACATTAGATCACCTCTTTCTTTTTCACGCTCTAACGCGACGTTGTGAAGGTAAATTCGTAGAATGAATGTCTCTTATGACCGAGGTCCTTGCACGAAATTCACAGCACCTTCCCTAGAAGCTGAAGTTTGCCAGCGGTCCCAGTGCGAGTATCTTAGTACTTTCTAAAGCCATATGCAATGTTATAATACAAGTCAAAACAAATGCCTTCTTGGCCTGCTCATACATTGTTCAATTGGGCCCTACGTCAAGTATTAGCTAGGGATGCTGAAGTCGAGGCGATTGGCTTGAAGACAGAATAATCAAAAATTTTCATGCCGGACAAGACCGGAAACAAGAGGAACTATGATAAAGCAACAAAACTGAAAACGGGGTGATCTTATTTGTAGCAGCCACATTACAGAGTACGTGATCAAGATGAACTGATTTAATGATCAACGCCTATGGCGGGGCCCTTTATCCACCACCGCATCCATCCTTGAAACTTCTTCTTCTTCTTCACCCTTCCCCCACCTTCTCATTCTATCCCTATGAGGTGAGCGGTACAAGATTCAAAGGTCTCTTTGGACTGAAGAGACAATGATTGATACTATCCACAATCTTTCATGTATAAGAGTAGCAGCGCTCCAGTACCAATGCAGAAACGTCACCTGTTCTTTCTGTAAGCAAACAAAGCTTTTCGTTGCTAGGGGTTTCCCTGGTCACATGGACCTCACGGGAAAACCCCTTTTCGGAATGTGTCATAGTCTATATTAGGAGTGGTTATCTATGCATTCTCTAAGCAATTTATTCTTTGCTCACAGCTATAACTGTTGAATAGACATAAAGTCGCTCATAACTGTTTCTGTTTATCGATACGAATCAATCACTGATGTTTGTTGTTCATCTTTTCGACATGCGACATTTTGCAGCAACCTTGTGCAATCGACTCGCAAAACAAAGCCGTGCGCAATTTTTTGTGGTTGCTTCTTATCTTCTGGTGATACGACGGTCTGTAGCTTAATCCCCGGACACGCTGATAGTGATTTTAGTACAGGAAATGAATGTGTGGGTGTGATGTAGTAGGCGAGAAAAAAGTGGTTATGTTGCTGTGTATCAGATATTCTAAGGAATGGCGGAACAAGAGGCAGTATTGGGAGAGGAAGGGGGAAGGGGGGAGGTATCCATAGACAGGAGGAAGGCAGAAGTGTGGGGAGTACATAATTGAAGTCCTTCTCTCTTATGTAGAACTTCTTCTCTGCTTCTCAGATAGCATTTTTGCTGCGATTTCTCCCTCCTCTCTTCCCCCCCCCCCCGTATCTCACTTATTCCCCTCTCACCGCCTTGGTTCCGTTAACTATTTGTTGAACAGACTTTTTTCCCATAAACCGTAAGAATCTGATTGCCGATATCAACCCTAAGCTACGGTTTAATTGCACTACAGTAGCGTACTTGTGGAGCTTATGTATTCTCTGATTTGTGGTGGAATAACTCCACCCTTAAAACCTTGATAACGTGATCTGCATGCAAAAACTGATTATATTGTAAAAACAGTGAAGTGAAGCCTTAAAGCAGATAAGGTAATCCATAAGTAACCTTTCAGGATTGTGCCATGTATGATTCAATCAGAAATCAGCAAACTCTTGCTATCGGTGATATACCCAATTAAAAAAAAACTTGAAAATTGCAACAAGATTTGATTCGACAGATTTGATTTCCCACATTCCGTCTTTCTTATTTCGTAAATGCAATTCCCCTATGAGCATTCTGACTGCGATAGCGAATTGCTGTTGAGTTCTCTTTCACTTGCGTAAAGGAAAGTCGTACTGCCCATAAAAACATTGAATTTTTAGCAAATAAAAAACAGTTTGCTTGCATTACTACATCTCAGGCATTCTGAATAGTGTTCTCCTCTAATTTTCTCCCTTTCCCTCGATTCTTATTAGATGTCATCTCAGTCGTAAGCATGGTAAGCAATTTCATGCCTTTCGTTTACAAAATTTTTTTTAGGAAAACCCTTCCTTAACGATAACTAATACGAAACTTGTAACATGAAATACAATCCTATTTCTATTTCTTTTCCAGCAGAAACACAGAATGCTCAAAAAGAACACTTGTACAGCTTTAGAAACAATATTGCAGCAGCAGCAAAGTATTCTATTTGAGCATTTTTTACACAAATTGCTTTTTTTATATCGTCTGACTGTGTTGAAGTTTGTAAGTTCCTCCTCGTTGATCAACATGTGGCTATAAATATTTCTATTTGCGTCACACTGCGGCCATGCTCGTCGTATCACCAAGCTGCTGGCGTCGTTCGTGAACTTGATTGCTCAATGAGTAAAGATAAAGAATCGTATCCGGTGCACAAGTCATCAATTTCGGTAACAACATGCGATTTTTGGAGAGCATTGACATTTGTCGGCCAGAAATTCTTATGTTGTTTTTAGGAAGACAAAATTATGTCGGAGAAACACACTATAGATCCACATATGCCTAAAATTCCATGCTGAGAAAATTTTCGCTGATTCAAAGTTGTGCCAAAAGATGGCTTCAACCTAGATTTACAGTATGGGGAGCATCAGCGCTTCTCTTCATTACTGTTACTGTGCGAATACGGTAGCAACTTCAGCGCATTAGTTCACTGTGCATTAAATGCCTAAAATGTGCATTTTCCAAAACTGCTTTGACAAATTCTTTGAGCATATTGATCACGGCAGTTTGAAGTTTTGTAGGACTGTGTGCTATCTACGCGCTATGTTCAAATTTTTTAGAATCTTTTGAAAAGCATTTGGTCAATCCCATTTTATTTGATGTAACTTCTGATCAATATTACGAAACTAGCGATGATTTCCGCTTGATGGAGTTGCTGCTTTCAGCTGTCGCTACATGATTTGGCTCTCATGAGTCAGAGATACAACTCGTTGAAGTTCTAGCGTATTCCTACAGCAATTAAGAGCAATCGTTGAAATTCGTTTTATTTTGGAATTTCAAGTTCAAAGGAATTTTGCATACATTATACTACCTTGCGACCCGTGAGAGACAAAAAGGCAAGAGAGTTATCAACGATCGAACATTACATTAGTAAAATCCCTAGGGACACGCTGTATTCGGCTGCTGTTCTGCAATTTTTGATGACTGCTATGTGTCAGCGAAATGGCACTGTGACTAAGTAATACCCTCCCCCCCCCCGCCAAGATTGCGAATTTCTTCTACTCGTTAATAATTATAATAACTTTCTCTTTTTTTAAAAGTTCCAGGGTCATAAGCTCTCAAACAAATCTGGAAACACACCCCGAAATTTTTTTCGTGTGGTTAACATCATGCGTTCGGAAGGAATTTTGTCACCTTCCACTTCCCTCACTAAAAAAAAACTCGGCCCGCCATGGTAGGTACCGATGCTGAATCGTGAAACTTGAAGTTGTTCACAAGAACCTCCAAGGGATTACTATACAACTTTCGCAAGTAAAAATTGCTGTTATTTTTACTACGTTCTTGGCTTCACTATTTGAGCGAGGTTTGAATGTTAATGTTTGTTTGCTGTAGATGCTGTACACTGGCCAAGGAATTGGTTTCAAGATATTTTTCAAACGACTTAATGTCAAATTCTTTCTGACTTATCCGACTAAATCCCGGAATTATATGATACCATATGACTCCAGCTCAAGGCTTTTTATATTCGTTTTGTTTAGATTATTGGCATCAATCTCAAAGAGGATAATGCAGAAAACGAGAAGAAGAAGCAAGCAAAATCGAAGAAAAAGCCAAACAAGGAAAAACATACAAAAGACTCCACTTTCACTGAGGAAGAATCGGAGCATGGCTTGTTGATGAAACGGTTGCTTCTCTTGCTGACCGCCTGCTTATTCACTTCGACGGCTCTGATCTCATTTGGATTTACTTCTTTCAAAGTGATGCACCCTATGTATTCAATGATGATTGTTGTAGAGGTGAGGAATTGTGAAGCAATCAAAAGATGTGTCGGCCCCGAAGTGAGAATTTCTTTAGGCCATAAGTGTGCTTGTACGAAGTATTTACGTGGGTTATCGGATAGGATGGTGGCAAATGGTACCAGATGCTTCCGTACGAGAAACGGAAGCATTTCAAAGACGTGTGTACATGTCGAAGAGAATCACTGACATAGTTTTGAATTCTCTTGCAACGCTACTGTACACATTGTATCTGGTGAGTGGCTTTTAGATATTTTTCAGATTTTTGCTCCGATTTGAATTTTACCTTGACAAATTTTATTTGTGTTAGAGGCAATTCACAATCAGAGTATCTGGATGCACTTCTTGAACGGTTGCTGGGATTTAACTGAGCAAATGCCCAAGCAGTAGCTTGTACCATTCAGTCGAGACCAAGAGATTCGAGCCTTAACTCCAATCCAGACCATAACTCTTCCAAGTGGACCAATCAGCATTCTTGAGTAGGGTAGAAAGTAGGGTGTCGGCTGGAGTTTGGATTCGAATTTCTCCGCCACGAGTGAATTATGTAGGCTGGCTTTGGAATAATAGCTTGATGAAGCCCTCTCGATTAAATATGCTCAAAGAACCCAAGTGGACCAGATTTTCCTAGACCCTTTCTTTAAGTTGAATAGTGACTGACCTCAATTTCTAGAGAAAAAGCGATTGTTGGAGGCTTGACAAAGATTGATGAAAAAACCTTTTTGGTTCCTTTTCGGAGTCTTTGAAGACGAGAAATAATGCCTGTACAGAAATTTTCTCCTAGCTCCTCATCACCGCATTCCGTGAACACGAAGCCCATTTTTTAAAAATGTCAATCTGCTTTTTTGTGGAAACCTGATTTTTTTAGTTTTTCACCGGTATCGTGAGTCTATCAAGCGTATTGCTACTTTCTCTTAATCTTGCCCAAATAATCCTCTTGGATGTTCAGGTAACCGGAACCGTAATCAACGGAAAGCTCATTGCACTGGTATTCGTCGCCAGACTCTCACATCACCTCCATCGTACCGTATGCAACATATCGGATCACTTCAAAGGTCTCGGCACATCGAAATTCCTTGACTAGACACGTGATTGAGTTTTCTCCTCATACCGTAATAAGCGCATACGTGCATGACATAATATGTTACTAAACGTGGTTTCTATCGAAATATGTACCCAATTGTCGAATGACGTCTAGGTGCTTATTTAATTACCATATTCATCTTATGATCTCAAATGACGTGTTGTAAGTCTGCCTCTGAGAGGTTTTGCGCTGGAAACGAACAACAAATCAAATTTGTAACAATTTATTAACGATAGACATGAATAAATGCGTTATTATGCCTATGGAAAGATCATCAAAGCATTATTTGATGATGATGAATGTGAAACTGAACATACCATACTAACTAGCACATAAAGCTGAGACATGTAGACCAAATATTGGTTACTGGCAGTGTGAGAAATAGGGGAGGTACCCATAAAGGCAAATCTGGGTACCTGGATCCTCAAAGGGAGAAATATCTAACTAAGCTCTTTTCCAGTCGGCAGCTTATACAATTTATTCATACAAGAAATCAATTTTAAAGTCCAGCCCAAGCCGTATTTCTTCCAGCGGACCAATCAGCGCCCTCGGTTACGTCAGAATATACGGTTTGGGCTGGAGTTTGGAGTTGCATTTCTTGGCCGTGAATGATTTATTTGAGCTGCTGCTTGGGCAATGGCTTATCTAGTACCTCCCAATCGGTTTCAACATAAGAAACCCGGATATTCAGATTTGCCTCAAATGAAGGGTACCCACCCCAGCCACGCAGATCATCACCAAACAATTCAAGCAAAATACCCGCATCAACAATAAGTTAATGGTACGACACGTAGTCCCGATAAATTAAACAATTGGCACCTAGTTGCTTGCTCACAGCGTTGTCACAGTCCGTAAATCGATATGCACAGAAATAACAGATGATTTGACACAGATGACAATAGCAGAGTGATTCATTGTCAGTGTTTGTAGAGACAATGTTAAATCTGTGCTTCGTTTAGATCCTTGTTGACAGAGTAGACTGATGCGACAGCTGAATTGTTAGCGGATCCTTTAGGAGTACTTGCGTGATTTGGTAGCAGCGACGAGAATCTCGTCCAAAATGCTCAGACGAGCTGGTCGACGATGGCGTCGATGTTTCAGAATATGCGAAGCTGGTCGAATGGTGGCTGCGGGTTGAAGCCACATAGGAATACGAATACGGCTTGATGGTATGGGAGGTAGAAGGAAGCGATGGGAAATTTGTGGGGTTAAATAGTCGAGGCTTCGTTTTACAGTAGCCGTACAGCATCGGGTACATTTGTCGGCACCGGAGTAAATGGCACATTTGACACCGCAACCGCAGTCGGCGAGCGCGAGCAGTGGAAGGAAGAGCAGTAGGGAGACGGCGAGGAGTTGCATCTGGAAAGTAAAGAAATTAGGTACGGACTTGCATGTCATAATTACGTGTAACAAATCGATAAAATCAATATGAATAGCAACGACTTCTTTCTTGCAATAGAAAAAGCTATTGTGACGTGAATGATCAGTTCTTAAAATTGAAGAAAAAACATGAATGCAAGGAAAATCAGACATGGAAGAAAAAGAGGGAATTATTTCAAAGCAAAATGCTAAAAGATATGAGGCAGCAGCTGCGTTGGAATAAACAAGCGAATGTAATAGCTCTATCAATGTTATCACACTTATCAGTATAGAAGCTGTTGATAATTGCTTTGCATAGCTTTCTTCTTAGGCTATTCCCCAAGGGTTACGGTAGGCAATGAATTAGAAATAATTGACGCTTTTTTTGCTCTAAAAGGGTGCACGTGTAGTGTCAGTGCTAGGTAGCGTGATGATGCACTCACTACTGCACGAAGAAGGGCGGAACCAACGCCGTGGGACCTTTTTTATTCAATTTTTTGGGATATACATTTGCACATTAGGACGCTGACCTACTGTGAACTTGAATTTTGCAACAACAGATAATCATGCAGCTGGTGAAAGAGTACAGGAGCGATTACCGTAATTAGGCGCTGCGCCTCCGTGGTCAACTGGTCCTTATGCGATGTGCAATAGCTTGAGCGAAAGAATTAGTCATCCCCGGTGACGCTTGATGGTTGTTCGTTGCTCTACTTTTGGTAAAGTCCATCTTTTGACATGGTAGACCTACGAAGCAACAGGGAAAGAAAGCAACAGTGTCTGGAACCGAGTAGAGAGAAATTAATATGAGCTGAGTGCTACAGCCCCTCCCCATGCTACACATTTGAAAACACGAAATCCAAAGATCGTCTTAACTTAAGCCATGTGATAGCGGATTGAAAATTTTCAATAAAATAAAAATATATGCAGAAATAAAATAACAGTGTAGTTTCGCTCTAGATTGCACAATGTCCAGCAATGACTTTCCTTACTGGCACGTTTTCTGAAATATGATTTCACTACGCATAAAAAAAGTACTTACTTAAGACGTAGCGGCTTATGTTTTGTAGCGCACTTTACGTCATCATATGCACTAACCAATATTTGTCTACATGAGTCAGCGAAACGTAAAACTATTTCTGGCCTAGTGCGTCGAGTTCGAAATTGGTCTCCACTATTTTTAGCAGTGATTTTCGTTGCAAAGCCTGTGGAATCTAAAATATTTCCTACTGGTGATAAGCATTTGGTGTCTTTGGTATGCATATAGTGTGAGATGTACTTCAAATGGTGTAAACCAGTGTTAGCAATAAATTTTTGGGAGTCACGTAAAGCTGTATAGTGAAAAGTTGATTTTACGGGTTTATTGTTATGGTCTGAGATCTTCTTTGGCAAATGGAGGGGTGAGGAAAAGGGGCGGAATAGAAACGAGAAAGAAACGATGCAGGAAGGTTCCCAAAATGATCAGAGTACAATCATTGCAAGGATAAATGACTTGAAGAAAGGCAACATATTTTTGACTAGAAAATGGAAAACAGGGATTGCTTGAGTAAAATGCGCAAAATTTCTGAACATCTGTAAAGCAAAGATAATTGATACCTGAGGTAGTATTTCCGTTATTACGCCAAAAACTGACTATAAAACTACCTACTCTTTTAGATGACGAATTTCTAAACAAATAATGATATTTACTCCTGAGGAAAATGATACTCCAATAGCTGTTATTACTGCTTGCACCGTACATTTTTGGTATTTATACAATCTTTGCAAAGCACCTTAGGCTCTTCTGCGTCACTGTAAGTTGAAAACAAACGAAAACACAAGCTCACAACGGAACAAGCTCAAGATCGAAGTAGGTCTTGACGTTCATGTCTCAAAAGCAACGCTGTATTAGATTTGGCTACTTTGTATAAATATATTATGACATTCGTGAGCTGTCGAGAGTGTGGGTCTGAGCTGAAATACGCATTAGACGAGTCATAGTTTTACACTTAGTTTGAAGGCATTTTTTGCCTAAGTTGAGCTTGGAATCAAAGAGAGAAATTCACTTCGAAGGCAGTCAGAACAGAAAAAATCTTGGAGAAAAAACATAAATTCGACTGCTACTTACAATACTAATGCAATAAAAATTGATCTTTTTCCAGAGAACTTTTGAGACATTGTTTGGATACGAAAACTTGTTTGGAGAAATTTTGCTAAGTTGTACTTAGGAACAGAACGTAAAAATAGAAGATTTTTTACTGAAGTTGAAACTTTTTGAACAATGAAGACAAAAATCTGAATGCCACTTACAGTAATTGTAGCATCAAAAACTGACACCTCAGATAATCTACGAAACCTCGAAAACATTGGAACACGGACAAATCAATATGATCTGAGAAAATTCAAGCCCATCTAGGTTCACAAAATTGGAAGCAGGAAAGCCTTTCTCAAGCGCCAACATTATTTACTCTTTGTTTGATGGAAAAAGAAAGCTGAGCTATTCTAGGCTGTCGAAAGCTAGATTTATAGAGTGGTAAAGTTAGCACACACTTCAAAATAACTAGCCAAGCCAAAGTGAGCGCCTCCTTCTACTCTTGTAATCATCGCAATGGTTTGAAAGAACTAAAAGCATGTTGAGCAAGAAAGCCATCGCTCTGGATGTTTTGACATTCAAAAGGATTAGATGATAGAAAAAATTTGGCTAAAAAAATTCCCTATCAAAGCATAACTTGGTCAAGTTTAGTTGTGCAAAGTTACCAGACAATATATAGTAATTCAATAACTGATGCAATAATCAGCTGACGTCGAGCGGTTGACGACGCAGTCAAATCACGGAATCAAATACTGTACGAGATATCCGTTTGATCTGTTTGTTATGCTGTTTGAATCCCTAATCCAAGGATTTGTATGTTGCACTAATTGTGGAAATAGAAAACGGAGAGCAGACAAGATTAATCCGCGGATTTTGAAGAGTTTAGACGGCTGCAGTATTTCCAAGGATTTTGGGTCTGGAAGCATGATTTGATTTGAAAAAGAGAATTTCTAAATAAAGAATTATTTATAAGGACTACGGCCAGGATATGGGTTAGGAGCATACGGGACCAATTCCTTTTCATAGTTATTCATTTTATTTCTATATACATGACATGAATATATAAACTATATATATGAATTTATATATGAATTCAAACGAAAAGATTTGAAAATATAAGTATTGCGGTCAGAGGAACAAAAATGCTGATAGTTCGCCTCATATTCTTTATTGACAAAATTTATTCTTGTGATTTTACTAAACCTAGGGATAACATGGAGGTGGAGGAGTAATATCTGCGCATTATCTGCTGAAAATTGTATAGGATGATGATTATTAGTCTGAATAAGTCTACCATCATCAGAGAAAAGTGTCACTCTTAAACACAGATCATAATGAGGTCAGGGCCCGGTGGACCCCAAAAAAAAAAACTCCGTGGTCGTGCAGGACGAGGGCATGCGAAATGCTCACTGAATTATCAGCGAGCGCAGCGAAAAGGGGCGGAACCAGAAATTATGGTGAAGAAGGCTGGCTGACCGCCTTCTCACCCTTGGCTCCGGTAGCTACCTGATTTATGCTATAAGTGTTGGTAATGGATCATTGGTGTTGGCTGATCATCGGATAGCATAAACATAGTTGAAAAAGACCAGGTCTCATCAAAATCTTCCATGCAAGGGTGGTTCAAGTTTGAAACAAGATTTTGCGCAGTCTAAAACTATTTATGTTTCGTTCAATCTTAATATATTAGGTTGGCTAATAAATAATTTCATTTTGACATGCAACTTTGAAGCTCCATAAAAATCAAGCGATTGTTAATTAGCTTGATTTTTTGTGAGCGAGTAACATCAACCTTCTACTACCACATATTCATCACATAGCATTCTCTGAAGTGATAAAAGACAGTTATCATCTATTCTATGACCTGGAGACGCCAGACCGCATTACGGACATTGTCTTAGCAAGTTGGAGTTTGTTCTTCCCTGTTTTCAATGAGTGAATAATCGTGTGGACGAAATAATAACAAGTATGAACCCAAGGTACACGGTTAGGCTTGTTCAGACAAGGTGTGCAATGCGGTCTCGCGTCTCCTAGTCAAAAAATGAATGATATGTTGTTTGTCTAGCCTTTTAAGAATTCGCTTTTTTGATTTTTCAAGTTTCGCTCTTAGCTTTAGTAAGTGCAGAAACGAGTAATTTATTAATCGAATACATGCAACTTTTAACACTTTCGACATTTCTACAGATCGTTAAAAACGACCGAAATTATTTCGAAAACCGAATTTACCGAAAATAACCGAAATCAAACTTGATAGGTTGCTCTACAAGTTGATTTCGAAAAATCTTGATTTCTTTAGCTACAACAAATTTAATGTATTCATTTTAGCTTGAGAGAGAAGTATGTATTTTACCTGCGAGCAGAAAGCTTATATTTGTGTGATCTTGCTATCTATGAAATTTCTAATGTGCATAGTAAAATAGAAAGAAGTCATATGTACGACATTGTTCTAGACATTTTAAGAATTCTTTACAATTTAGCGCAAGAGAGTAGAACTCTTGTTAATGGAACGATTGTGAATCGCATCAAATTTTGATTTTTACGGGGTTCACATTCTTGCACTTTTGCAACTCATTTATCTGAATCTTTAAGCGCTTTGGTTACATCTATCAGCTGATTTTCGCTCTTCCTGTAAACTTCAGAAAATCTAAGGCTCCAAGCATACCTCACGCGATTTCAATCGCGGTGCGATCTGGCAATATTCCAACTCCCCATAACTCACTGTAAGCACATTTTGAAGGTACAGGAGTTAGGGTGTTTTATCAATCTGCGTAAGTTTTACGCACTATACATCTGCAGTTTGCTAGTGTTGAATCTCAAGACTTCTGGCGAACTGCCAATTCGCGTCCGCCTGAGATCGCGTGAGATATGCTCTGGGGCCTAAAATGCTTAGTGTGCAACTGATGGATCTATAGGGACCTCCTTGAGGAACGAAGGATACATGTTTCATACTGAGGGTCCTGCGATGTAATAGTGATGGGAAGATTCAGCTACAGAGGAGCTGTTGCACTGCAAGTACCGTAACGAAGAAAAATCTATCTCCACTTTTCCTCAAATTCAACATCACATGATACAAAACTTGAATTTTTCAAGAGAAAAAGAGAAGCAGGAAATGTGCTACCTTACTCTAAATCACAGGTAACTACTCCACGATTTATCTGTACATTTTTAGAGCAATAATAATAGAAAAGTTTACTATACTATTGACGAACTTTATGAACTACAAAAAGAACAAATAAGTATACATGATTCTAGGTCTTCCTTTCTTACTGAGGAGTTCCGGGGAAGACCTAGAACTCATTATAAACTCCGTCTAAGGGAAGGAACGAAATGGAGTGATGATATATAGTGTTCTCACAAAAATATTCTAATATCTTTATATGTAGTTATGGTTGTACTTCAAAAACGTTCTCACTGCAAGTTTAATTTCATTACTTTATTGTTATTACAGTATGGAAAATGATATCCATTTTCTCTTTTCTCGGAACTAGTCCTCCAAAACTGTGAAAGACTTCCGGTGGAAAGAAGCTGTACCAGCGCAAACAACAGTTTTGTGTGACAAATGATTGGAAGTCAGTGAGCACCTTTTTTCTTTCAAACAATAGAAAAGATTAAGGAGTGTGGAAGGGAAGCGCACTCAAGGCTTTTTGGGATTTGCGGCCCAAATCTGCAAGTCGCCAATCCTCTACAAAGTTTTTTTTAACCATTTCAACATAGGATCGAAGTAGTTACATCACCGTAAGCTTTTAAAGAAGCTTACCGATTAGGCTTTCAGCTGAAGGTTAAACCGATTCAGACTCCGGTTTTAGCTAAAAGCTTTGAGGAATTTTTTGATTAATCCTTTGAGCTCGGTATTTCAACTTAACCAGGAAAAATTCGAAGTAAACCCAGTTTTGTCTCCAATTGCTCAAAGAAAAACTTCTCTTCTTCAGGTCTTCGAAGTCGCAAGTAATGCCGACGACAATACAAACACAATTTTATAAATACTGAAGAAAATCTTCCGTCAAAAGCACCAGATCGTTGCTAACAAGCACAGAACAAAAATCCTAATTCAGTCATTAGAATATTAGAACATTTTTACACTACTCAGACAAATCCAGTCGAATTAAGTTGGCTTAGCACCACTTTTAGAATCAGTTTTTTAGAGGCTTTCTGTAGAATGAAATGATTTTGATTGTTTTTGTTATTGCAAATTCCAATAAATGAGAGTAGTATTACAAATGTGCTACCACTTTGCTCAAATTTATTAGAGCACCCACGCTAAGCACAGATTTTGCTGTTGATGTTGAAGCTAAAGGTGGAATTATGGCCAGTCTTTGACTAATTTTCAAGTCAAAGCTGTTGACTAATTTCTAAGCGAAAGCTGTCTATATTCGTGAACCGCATTTTTGAAAGAATTGCTGCTTACAAAATAAGAAAGCTAACAGCAGTTTCTGGCACAAAATTGCTAAGGGTGACGAATCTATGAAAAAAATATTTCATTGTACTCAGCAAAAACCTCGAACTACCGTAGACTAGTTCCCGGTAGGAATTTTGGCTAATGGAATTTTGAAAACAAGAGATAAAAACGCTAGGAGAAAAAAAATATAAGAAATACCTTCTGCTGCATTCAAAAATGCTCTAGCCAGTTCACAGTACGACTTCTGAATGTTTGGAATTGAAAACAAATTTCTCCTTAGCTTTGTGAAGACATACAACTCTGTAATACAAAAATGGTCTCTTGTGTGAATAGCTGAGAAAGAAGGAGAAAATATCAAGCAGTTCATCTGAATGAGTCCTCGCAATAACAATAAAATTTCTTAGGGTCAGAAAAATCTAGAAAATCGTAAAGGACTAGGTTTGGAACGGCACTTGCACGTTCTTGTGCCAGGTGCCTACATATAATGTTCAAGTGCAAGTTGTTTCATGGAACAATTTACTTAATACATCATTATGACGTAGGTTTCCCACTATACCTATTAATGGTATATGAGCTACCTATATATGTCGGAAAACATGATGTCTATCAAGGAAATAAAGGACTGTAGACTTCTTATATCCTAGTGTAAGAAGCTAAGACAGACTAGCTGATCACATTTTTTTTGCTATACTAGGTTATTTTCTTTAAATACGATAAGATAGGATAAGCAGAACTGTCTAACTATCATCACGAAAACTTGATCAGTGCTGTCATTACAAAAATTCAAATGATGTGTTTCCAAGCACATCGAATTATTATATTTAGCATAGCATGATGTATTAATTTGCATTTGGAAATAGATACATAAATTTTACTAAATCGCTATGATGTGGCTTCCGTAAATGTATGTGGAATGGGGACGAAAATATGAAGGACGGCATATCATACACATCACTCTATATTGCCATACAAAACTGATTTACTTCCCTTTCGTTTTTTTTTCAAAATTTGAAAGGAGAAAAATTACCGAGACTATCCATATGCTTATTATTTCTTCCATTTGATAAAAGGATTAGAATATATGCTTCTTTGATAGTTTTTGGTTTACGGAAAGGTTGAAAATATTTGTAATTATAAAAAAAAAGAAATTGGTTTATAAATTTTTTTAGTCCTTCACCAACTGAACCTGTACTTATCAAAAAACAAAGACGAGAACATTCGGGCATAGATATGAATAAAAAACTCGGAAACCTATCTCGAAAGCGTTATCCATCGCTGGGTTTCAGTTTCTGGACATGTTTTTTCATTCAAGTTCAAATTCTAAAATTTAGCTTGTGACAAGCATAGATCAACAACTTAGCTTTGCTATTTTTGAATAAGAACAAAAATGCAAAGAGCTAAAGGAGTCTGGGCCGGATCGACAACATTTGAAACCAGCTAATTTTAGATAAATAAGGAAACATAGACATGTTAAATTTGATTGGAATCTTAGCCAACTGGAAACAATTTTTTAGTCTGCAGGAGGATTTGTAGCTGCTTAGTAGTTTCGAAACAATTTTTGTGCTATTTTTAGATTCAATGGAAAACGACCGATGTAGTCAGTATATGAACGCATATATGGAAGATTTTACACTGGAAAGGGGGGTGGGTAAGAATAGCAAGAAAGTGAGCAGTGTGATGGTTGGATGTCAACGGTAATCTCGAACAGAGCTCTTTCCCGAATTCTTTGTATGCTAAATTAAGCAAAAGCTCGAAGAGTATTTCAGTAGTCTCTGGTAATATAGAAAATTTTTCAAAACCCGTGGAAATTAAATATGAAATTCAAAATTGAGTTGCTCACTTTAAGTGCCTCTTCCATAAACTAAAGAAGCCGATGCAAATAACAACAAGTTATGCGCTGCTTTTCGCTAAACCGCGAAATGTTACTCTCAAAATAGCCTCCAACAAACATTTGTTGTGACGCTTAGCTAAATGAAATGACAGCGCTATGACGTACAACCTTCGAAGAGAAAACAGAATCTGATTATTAACGAATTTTTCTGCAGGATTTGATTCTTTATATAGAAACATTTGCATGGTCCAGAGATGTCAGTGATGCAAATTATCAACAGCTAAAGTTAGCTTTCTCACAGATCACTCCAAAAGCATATCCTAGCTTTAGTGGATGCTTGGGCTCAGCTTTGCATCGATTTCGAAGATTCGAGAATTTAAGGAGAGGGATAGGGTTTTGATCTGATGTCACTGTCTATTCGCTAAAATTAATAATCCGTTTCTAGAACAATGTAGCATTGATAGACTGGGTTATTAGACTGGTGCACTAGAAAAGGTTCTAAATTTTGAAAGAAAATTCTACCTTTTAAAATTCGTTGAGGGTTATAGCTTTCCAAAACGTACATTTCACACATTGGAAATCTCGATTATGAATTTTTGAAAAGCCTTGAGATAGTTTTTTATTGCAAACATATTTAAATCTATTTTTGTCTATATTCTATTTTGCATCACTGGAAAGCTTCCTTCACCTGTTTCCTTATAGGGCCTCCGAAAGTCCATTACAAATCTAAAAAGAAAAAAGGAAGACTGAGAGATTTTGCACAGAAGAAGATTGGGTGTGCAGTTACGAAACTGTTGTTACACTTGTTGTCAGTTCGTAAAATTGAGAAAAATGCCAATGGATAATGCTTTTGCCCCTTTTTCATTTATGCAGTCTTTCCAAAGGAAGATGACGAAAGTTTGACCACACCATTTGATAGAAAAAGTCTAGTTCAGTAGAAATTTTCAAAAAGCGAGTGCAAGCGATTTTATAGCTCAAGGCCAGATAGCTTTCATATAATTTTCTTCGTTTTTCTCTTCTCTCCCCCCCCCCTCATCGAAGAAAATCATTGGAGTTGCTGTTGCTGTATAGGTAGTACTGACGATATTTGTATTAATTCTGCTTCAAAACAAATTTGAGCATCCGAAACCGAAATTACACCTTCGACATTTGAATGGACCCCTATCAATACTGTGTGTATATCTACACATCATGCCAGAATCTAAGTATACGGTAGATAGTCATAATATAATATAGCCATAGGCTAGACATAAAAATACCGTAGTGACCATAAACCTTATCTCTATCAACGAATACTTTTCCACAGAGCTTTGCAGTTTTTCGTCTTTTATTGTCCCAGTTATATTGTTTCCATGGCGGATGCTGTTCACATGAAGATGGCTCAAATGCTCGTCTTGTTCACGTGTCCCGATCTCACAGCATCGAAAACACACGAATCCAATTCTCAACGAAAAAAAGCGCAATGGGTTTCCCCAAACGATTCGCTGATCGTAAAATCACAAAAGTGGACAACGAGCGATTCTCGGAATGCAAATGTGCTTTGAGCCCTAAATGTGTCCGCATGTCTCAAGATAAGCGAAATCAAACATCGGACCACTGTAAGCCATTGTCGTAGACTGCTGTCAAATATTTTTCTCTTGTAAATCGTCTGAGCAGTAAAGTCCTGGAAGAGAGATTTGGACAAATATGTGAAAAAAATGATGCCATCAACAGAGAATTGGGAGTGGCACAATGGTTGACAACCAATAATTAAATCAATGCATTTTAGAGCTTCTGACAATCTTTATGAAGAAAATTTTCTTCAACAAAATGAAAGCTTTGTGTTTTTTCTTTGAGGAAATTGATTAGGTTAAAATAATTTTCAGAAAGACGTAAGATTCCAATATATGTTTTATAATTTTGACTACTAGCGTCACAAGCTTGTCTTTTCGGAGAAAAGAAAGTACCAAAGTGCAGACATTTTTTTAATTGTACAGAAATTCATAGAGAGAAAAAAATTGCGAATCTTTGTTATCGAGCTGATATACTGATATTGTCCCTAACCGCTTTATATCTTGCATGACTCATGAGCTGACGTGAGGGATTCAATTTTTGTTAAGATCTCAATTTGTTTCCGCAACGAGTGCACCCAAACATTTCAGAACAAGCTGTTTATTCCAACAATATGATAAGATAAGAATGCATAGTTTTAGCAGCTCAATGAGCGAACGATGCTGCTTGAAGAATCTCGAGCAAAAGACCATATTTTCGTTATCTTTAGTTGTTACTATTATGCCAGCTAGAGATTTCTAGTTTGAGAGGCAAATATTTAGAAGATAGGATTCCCAAGCCAGAATAAGTTTGGAAGCACTTGTCTCCGTGTCTCCATAATTCAAAAAACTTATCTCATTCCAAGAAATGCAAAGAATGTCGAATGAGGTGTAACGAAACGGTAAAAACCTAGCAGGGTGTGGCATTTCTTTGACTGTTATCAAAGAAACTAAGCAGCTTAGCTTTTTTGACGACGATGACTCTGCTATACATCACGAGGGCTTTGATGATCGGAAGTAAAATCTGATCGAAATGGTTGACTTCTCAAGAGAAGAAATCACAAAATTTTCGAGACACAGCGTCGACTGGTATAGATTGTTTATGAAGAATTTGCTAGAGTGTGGCGGTTTTTTATGCTTGTAAAGATAGTAGAATGATCTTCTCGAACACAGCTATTTATAGCGCTGAATATTTTTATAGCACTGGGGATTGGGTGCCACGATTGCTGACTCAAAAGTACACTTAACAGTTAACTTTTGCAATCAAGTGATCAATTGCTTAGTTTTGCCCATTCATTCAACGTTGCAGCCTCATTTTGTTGGTTCATGAAGGCTAGACTGTGATCTTTGCAAGATTTTTCTGAGGATGCAAATCGCTAATCTGAGTCAACGAAGAAATAGGTTTATTCCACCCTCACCATGACAGGAAAAAACATTTTGCGGGGTACTGAGCCTAATGTGCAGCAAGGGATTAGCGCAAGTTGTTGATTTCCGAAGCTACTGATGTTATTAGTTATGTTGAGATATGATTTGGGTGGCTTGGTTCTTTGGAAATCTGGTTTGTGCAGCAATTTTGCACGAAAATACTGTAATTCTTTGGAGTAGGATTTATTCATTCTTTTTATGACTCTGTAAATCGCAGTCAGATTTACAGCACGAAGGATGCAGGAAATTTAGTGATTCTTTCTTTAATCACAAAATTTTTTAGGCTTCCATTCTGAAGAAGGTTGAGAGGAAGGGATGTGATGCCGCAAAATCATGTGAGGTATCTTAAAATAGAATTTAGATCAAGGCAAAACTTCAAGCAAGAAAGTGGAGCAATTTATATCGCAAATCTTTCTCCTCTTTTCCGAAGATATCCGCTAGATGATGCAATTCGTCGTTTCAAATATAAAAACCGTTACGCCATGCTAGAACGCTGATCTAATAAGCGTGCGACCACTCGAATTTTTTCTGGGATAAAGCAAAGCCTCTAATAGTGCTTATGGTATTATCTGATGTGTGCTAGGATTCTGAGCAAGTATCAAATTCCATTACCATTTATGGCGGCACTCTTTCATTTCTCTCGTTATCCGATCTAAGTGACGGAGACGAAATCGAGCACGTCATGGAAGAAGCGGAGGCGAGAAGTGGTTCCGCTTTTGTTTATTTTCCGTGGAATCATCACATCATGTTGCCTCTCGCAGGGGGTTGCAAGTCCAGTAACGCAGATTATGCGAAGTTCAGAGATTCAAGAAATTGAGACTATTCTGCTTCAGAAGTCTTCATATAGTTATGCACCAGAAGTGTCATGAACGTGCAAACCCACAAAGCTCTCTTGTGTTGTTGACTTCGCTATGGACATTTATGTATGTGTTCGAAAACTGAAACCATAGATATGACACCCTATCAATGTGATTTTTCTGTAACCTTATTTTGCCAATGACATTAACGACATTCGAAGGCGAACAGTATAGCGCCAGTGGTGCAAGAATTGTACGGGAATATGGAGAGAAAGCAGTTATGGACAAGAGCGCATTGCTTGTCGTTAGTCTTTTGATTTAGTTCATTGTAGTTCACGTTATCCCCCTACCTTGGAATTATACTCTACTCCATAATGTTACCTTAGAGCAGCATACAGCATTGGAGCTGATTAGTTGATCACCTTCGACTCTATCTCCAGACTGCTACAGCCTCACACAACGGGGAAAAAACATGTCCCCGTGAAAAATTGATGATCAGACTTCTTTGAAAGGTTTTCGAAAGACAATAGATAAACGTTTTCGGTGAAACCCTAAAATGGTCAAAGTACGAATTGCGTGGGGTGAACGAGAAGTGATAAGCAAAGGTCGTAAAACCGATGTTGAAATTTAGATCAACGCTATTTGATAGGAACTGCCGAGACGAACTAGACGTACGGTAGAAAAAGGAATGTCGAATATGCGAATCCATGCTAGAAAAACAAAGCACTTATTGGATACAAATGTCTGAGTTTTCGTTTACTTGTGGATTCTATATGCCAGACTAGAATGAAGATTTAAGGCGTCTTTGCCGCTATAAAGTGCTGTTCATAATTATACGAACACACCAAATTTTAAAAGTTTTTGGACTTTTTGGAAGAAACTCAAAAAGCCATTGGTACCACGCGATAGAACACAGCCGAAAACGGTATATGCTCCATAAGAGTGGAAATGGATATCAATCTTAGGAGCGTTTTTGCGCCTAATGCGAATTTTTAGCAGTTCATAATTACACGAACACCTCAAACAGAGGTCCATTTTTCATTCAAGATCGCAATCATTTGAGTCCAAATTTTTTATAGAGTTGCAGTAACAAAGTATGACATATCTGCTACACACTGAACCCAGTGCAGCTCAAAAAGAGGATCACTACTTTTTTCAGATGGCTCTAAATCTTTTGGAGTGATTGCGCTCCAAAAACATACGTTCTTCAGTGGTTTAGGCACTCTAATTAGCTTGTATCAAGGCTATGAGATGAAATAAGCTCTTTCGATAGATATTTTGTTTGGCGCTTGAAAAAAAAAACTATGCGTTTTCATGCCGTTTTTCAACCAAGTTCCAACCTTACCCTAGAGTTAGCACGATTTCGAGCCTCAAAACTCAGCTTCTGTCTCGCGCAAACATTTGATGTGAAGCAGCTGCGCTGTTTGCATGATGATATATCCGTGCTAAAGTTTTTGGGTTTTTTGCACAACTAGTCTTGAGGATACGGAGCTAAAGACCAAATAAGGGGGGATTGCAGTAGTAAAAACAGTGGTTTTGGTGAAATGACGTCTGCGTGGCCAAAACAAACGCTCAACGCTGCTGATTTTTTCTAGCCAAATACACAGTCTTGTGAACTTCTACATACTTTTTGCTTACTTCATTGTAGGGCTTCCGAACTGAGTTTTGAGGCTCGAAATCGTGCTAACTCTAGGGTAAGGTTGGAACTTGTTTGAAAAGCGGCACGAAAACGCATAGATTTTTCAAGCGTCAAATAAAATATCTATCGAAAGAGCTTATCTCATCTCATAGCCTTGATACAAGCTAATTAGAGTGCCTAAACCACTGGAGAACGTATTTTTTTGGAGCGCAATCACTCTAAAAGCATTTTAGAGCCATCTGAAAAAAGTAGTGATCCTCTTTTTGAGCTGCACTGGGTTCAGTGTGTAGCGGATGTTTCAGACTTTGTTACTGTAACTCTACAAAAAATTTGGACTCGAAAGATTGCACTCGCGGCTGAAAGGACCTTTGTTTGAGGTGTTCGTATACTTATGAACAGCTAAAAATTCGCATTAGGCGCAAAAACGCTCCTAAGATTGACATCCATTTCCATTCCTATGGAGCATATACCGTTTTCGGCTGTGTTCTATTGCGTGGTACCAATGGCTTTTTGAGTTTCTTCCAAAAAGTCCAAAAACTTTTAGAATTTGGGGTGTTCCTATAATTATGAACCGCACTTTAGTATCCATTCAAATCATCTCTAATTCAAAACCGTACGTCATAATGCGAAAATTGAAATTGATTTTTACTGTTTGTAATCCCTCCAAACTCCTTACTTGGTGGTATCTCTTCCGACCATCTTGCAATTTAACAGTCCCATTAGGCCTTTGCGTTTGCTAAATACATTGATGGGTCATAAAGAGAGAATATTATGAAATTTGACAAAGTGAACATAGTCACCGTCAACAAGAAATACGCTCAAGCCCTCTGCAAGTTAATAATTTCTGGAGTGGCTGCACTTCCAAACTTTCCACCTATATAGCAAAGCACTGAGAACGATCAATTACTCGCTTATTTGTTTGAAGGTTAGAGCTGCCTTTCTTTTCTTGTCTGGTTCTTCCTTCATACCGTCTCCGTTCATACAACATTTTAGATATAGGGCTCTGCGTGATTATAAAGGTCGGTGAGTTTGCGGCTATTGCACACGCTGGACGCCACAAGGCCTCAAATCAGTCAAATAACCCCCGCACTTTTCAAAACCGCTTCGTGTAATTGAAGCTAGCATCTGACAGCAGAAGACGTTCGAAAGGGGAATTACAGAAGCCGAATGCGCGGGCAAAGGCCCTGAACTTAACGAACTTCACGATTGCGCAGAGCCCTTTACTCGTGCAGGAAAGAAATCCTCTCAAGTGTGCTGCAATGGAGTGTCCTCTAGTTTCTGTCCATGTCACAAAAAGAATTCTTTTCCTTCTAGAATAGAATGTGCATCTCATCAAACCGCAATCCAGTCTTCTTCCTTGCTATGTTTAGATCCCTGAAGCTTGAGTTTTTTTTGAAAATTGCTTTTGAATCGGTGTCAGCGACGAGGAAAAAAAAGATATTATCTCCAAAAGGAAGGAGAGCCCTGCATCAACTCGTACGCTTCTCAACTTTCTCGTTGATTTCGTCACTCAATCGCCTCAACCACCTAACTGATTGGCTATCAACAGGAGCAACGGAGCAGCCGACAAAGTCCCGTCGTCAGCTCTTCGCGGTACCGTTAGCTGGGCAAACGACAAGGGAACTGTCCCGTCAGGAGGAGCAACACGTTGAGGACTGTATGGATCGGTCGTACCACATGCACTGGACGATTGAAATGTCCGGCAAATCTGGGCGCATGAGTTTCTCTCCTGGACATTGATGAGAGGGTGCTGACTAAGGCACTGCATAAGGGGAACGCAATTTCATTCACGGCTTAGAAATCCGTCCCCGAAAACCGCCCCTGCGCCATGACCGTAACCCGAAAACGACTTCGTTTACTCAGACACTGGGAATGGCCGAGCCGCGGACCTTTTCCGGCTGGAATTTCGCAGCGTCCGCGGCCCGGCCGGAGATGGGCCGCGGCTCAACCGGAAAACAGCCTCTGCTCGTCCGCTTTTGGGCCGCAGCTCAGCCGGAGCTGGTTTTCGGGCCGTCTGGTTCATTTTTTGTATTCACTGGCACATAGAACATACACAGTAAAAAAACAAAAATTGAGGCCACCGATATAGCGGCTTCGGAAGTCCGACTTCAACCTTGAAGAACACAAGGTGCTATCCAAGGTTGTGCAACATATTGATCTTGTTCCCGCCTTGGAGACTGGAAAGACATCGGAGGCTATGAACACTGAGGGCAGCCTGACCATGCGTCGTACATCACGCAAGTATTCTTTATGCTCAGATACTGGGAGCGGCCGAGCCGCGGACCTTATCTGACCGAAATCTCTATAATGAAACTTTGGCCGCGGCTCGGCCGGAGTTTCATTACAAAGATTTTGGTCCGCGGCTCAGCCGCTGCAATGCTCCACCCCCATCATTGAGGTCGCGGCTGAGCCGGTAAGCCGTATTCAGTCCGCGGCTCGGCCGGTGCAATGATATTAACATGAATTAAGGTCCGCGGCTCGGCCGCACTCCGGCCACGCCCACAAATTAGGGGTACGGACGGGCCGGAAAGGCATTTTGAGGCCGCGGCTCGCCCGGTCTCAGTGTCTGAGTATCTAACACTATGTTCGCGCTAGGACCCACCCTGAGTGTTACGCTGACTGCGCAGCCGCGGAGTGTTTGGATTTCTCAACCGTAAATGAATTATTTGCGCTACGGTTTAGGCAGTGTCTTAGCTAGGGTGGAGGACTATATGTCGCCGAATTTGGAAGAGTCCTGCGCGGATTCCCTGCAGGAACGCATGTCCGCGCATATACAAGGTTGCGCATTTGTCGCAAGTGACCGCGGGGACCGCCCCCTTTCGGCGACATATAGTCCTCTACCCCCTTAGCTAAAACCTTCTTATCAGTTTTCTAGCAAGAAACCCATATGCCCAATGTGCCTGGCCACTGCTTTTATGATTTTCCAACGAGCTGCTGCGGCTTCCTCTAGAAATGACGCGCGCCGTTGCCCCATGCCAAGAATGAAAGCTACAGCTATCCGCCTCCGGGTAGAGGTACGAACGCCTCAATTAGGCGCCGCTTCTGCGGGCTGCTGATCCTTTCGTTCTACTGTTGTACATCGTGTTGGGACCAGTAGTCCGCGGAGGCGGTGCCAAATTGAGGCGTTCGTTCCTCCACCCTCCGCCTCCGACTGAAGCAGGCCAAAAAAGCGAGTCCAAAAAGCACGATTTGGACGATCGGCACTAAAACGCTAAGAGCCGCAGACGAGAGCCATGCGACAGTTTTATATTTCGACATATTATCATCGCATGCATACCAAAAACGAAATTTAAGGAAAGGCATGCTAAGGACATCGGCGAGGGATACCGCCTCTACTACTATCGTAGGCGATAAGTACCGCGAGTTAGTGACCGAACTGACATTCGCATTCCACAGAAGGGTTTATTCTAAAAACATTTAACTGAACAAATTTCTGGTGCCGGGCAGTTCTCCATATTTTCGATTGTGTAAAAATATGTGCTTTTGATGTTGCACTGTAGGAGCGACAATGTACATTTGTTTATCTACCCATGCACATTAAATTAAAACCTTGTCTTCGATGCGGCTAAGTACTGACTCTACTGAGTCTTACCAATACCGCGTTGAATAAAAGCCTACGACGAAGACGATTTTGTAGAGATCAATAAATAATTCCACCGTATAAACCTGGCACTGGCACAATATCATGTCAACATCTCTAACGTCATTCCCGAATGCCCGAAAAGAAGGGAGAGAAACATAAAAAATAAGTTGATTTTCTATTTCTACGCAACCAACAATAACTGCTACTTTTGAGTTGTTAAAACTTTCTTGTTCACTGCGATTTAGTATCGACAGAACATGGCTCGACTGCACAACTTCGAGCTTGTATCTCAACTATTTTTCCATTATCTTCCATATCCAAGTAGATGCTGATGGAGCTCAAAAAGCTCCCAAATTTGGACTGCTTTATAGCCTTTACCCAATCCAGCAAAAATTCGAGAGCTGTCGAAAAAGCGCACAAAGGCTGTTTGTAAGTGAAAGTAAATCACCACACGGCAGCCCAAGTTTGTGGCCGCCATTGATTTGTAGCAAATCTTTGCCTGCTTATCGTTGTTGTTCGGAATCAAAATATTACATGTGGAAAAATAAGTTCCATATAGCCTTTAGAATCGGTAGTACCCTGGTCACTTTGGAGCTGTTTTACCGAAGCTTTGACTACATCTCCAGTATCAGTCTAGGAGGATAAACTTGATATTTTCGCAAGTTGTAGTCTTTAGGTTTTGTCGGAGTATGAAAATTATACAGGTATTAAATTTGATTATGATCTTGTGATAAGACCCGATTGCTCAGAGAAAGGCTTTGGGGGGAAAAGACTAAAACTGCTAAGACGTCAGCGACGTCCGCTTTTCAACTAAGCAGTCTTCGTGATTTTGATTTTGTGTCAGAGAGGTTTTTATTGTAAACCTTTATTGCCTAACGTTTCGACAAGTATGGTTTTCTTCGGATGCTTGCAAGGGATTGCAGCTCTGTATTCGTCAGTCTATACGACCAAACGCCTTCTCTAGCTTGCGGCGTTTAGACCTCGTCTAGGTACGGATCTAAATGGAGCCACCGCCCTTCAGTCCACCGTGGAGTTAATAGTCACTGTGAAGGATATCACTGAGGGGTGCTCAGTGAGTCAAAGCTATATATACAGACTGCGGTTATAAATGACATTATGATATGAAGGGCAGGAGGTCACTGGCCATCGTCAAGCATTCATTTTTATTATTCATGGCCGGATTATCGGGGATATCCATGCTGCCTCTAATGTCTTTCTTGCAAAATCTCCATCTCATGCCTGAAACTTGATGACTCCACTTCAGATTTTCCAGTGGGATGCACCTAAACGGGGTCTAAACGCCGCAAATTGGAGAAGGCGTTTGGTCGTATATGCTGACGAGTACAAAACTGCAATCCCTTTCAGGCCTCCGAAGAAGACGACTTGAAAAAGAGCCGAAACGTAGGCAATGAAGGTCCACCATAAAAACCTTTCTGGCACAAAATCAAAATCACGAATTCAATTGAATGCCGAGGTTTAAAGAAGAGAGCACATGGAAACTATGTAAGCAGTCTTCCTTCTGGGAAGGGAGAGGGGAGTAAATTACGGCCAGAGTAGACTGGGTGGATGGAAGGACTGGGTTGCGAAGCGATTGAATCAAAAGTGAAGGTTGAAACACGTCTGAAGCCCCTTTGACAAGAAAAGCGGAAGCGTTTGGGCGCATGCTCAGAGCATCAAAAGTCAAGTTTTTTTAAATACTTGTATGAAGAAACACACTATTGGGATGCAGGTTTTGCGCTGGAAAGCGATTCGATCTACAACAAAGGCGTTTAACAACAAGAAAAAGTGTTTTGCTCGAGAACAGGTTTCGAAGGCCTTTTATGTAAAAAAAAGTATCAAAGCTCGTAGGTCAGTGTGTTTAATTCTCGTAAAACCGTAATGGCATCATCGTTTAGGAGAAATGGATTTTTTGAGTTTTCAAGCAATGTTATCATGACTTATAATAAAGCGCGTGTCTGTCTGTCTGTGTGTGTTATGTCTGTCTGTCACGAAATTCATAGAGCGTTTTGTAGGCAAGGTCTTGAGCTGGAATTTTGGTCATGGCACCATACCAGCATGCAGGTAAGAAGTGCAAAAGCACAAGCTGATCCGATATTTGGGACCTTTAGAAACTGCGAACTGGCCCACGCGGTTTTTGGCACGCAAAACTAGGTCATTAATTCGACTTTTTGCGAAGTCATGATTTGCCTGACAAGTACATCTGCGCCTCATGAATTCTAGCCCAAAAAGTGCTCAAAAAGTTTGCTTTTCTGCGACAACAGCGCCAAGAAGTGGTGATCGCTTAAACAGTCAATTTGGCAAGGTTTTACCTTCAGACTTGGAAAGGTTTTTGCACGGAAATTTGGCTCAAAGTGACTATTATCCTTATGACGACTACCAATCCAAAACGAATTCAGTAATCTAATCAAATTCGCAGGTGTTCCTTTGCGACAAGTTTTTTTCTCTCAAAATTACCGATCTTACATGGAGATGCTTCGAAAATGGACAGTTGTTCACTATTCATTTGTGATGTTCAGCATCGCATGGTGGGATTCAAAGTCATCATTATGCGAACATGAGAAAGGCAAACGGATAGGAGAGCCACTGCGAACTTCCGCGAAGCGGAAGTGACGCACTGGTGTTACAATATGGAAGAAATCAGGAATCAATAACATGGAATCAAGACCTTGAAGTCAAGCAAATATACGGCAAAAGTATCGTTGAATTCAAATGAAAATATGGTAATATCGAGTGTTTCCAGAAAACATAGTGTTAAATAGCATAACCGGTGGTTTGCGTTACCTTGACAATCTTTACAATTAAGACATCTGCCTCTTTCCTGTGAACATCAGCCTAGCTGACTTGATTAAGAAGCGTTAACATCACTGCCTGTAAAAGATGGCAACATACGCTACTTTTTCAACTAAACTTTCCTGCTACGGTTATCTTTCACTATGGTTGGCCGCCTCAACTTGGCGTGCCTGCTTAGATGCTGACTTTACATTACTTTTAATGCTTACAGATTCTCTCTGCTGTGGACGTTGGTGAATGCGGATTTCTAGACGTTCTCAGAAACATTAGAATAAAGGCGGGAAAAGTAATCGATCAACTTCCAAACATCGCTAACAGTGTGAAGAATATCAAAGACAAAATTAAAGCAATCAGAGAGGGAAATTGATATTTTGTGCTCGATTGTCGATAAACCTTGGCATTGTGATTCAATTGGACCAAAATTGATAGCAAGACTTTACTGCGCGACAAGTCAACGTTGGTGGTCCGTCCGCCTTCATCAGGACTTCCTGAAAAATTGAGATTTTGAGAACTGCCTGCTCAAACGCCCTGTTCGGCAGTAAATTCAGTCTACCTATTCTGATGGATTAGCGAATAGATGTGTAAGCCTGACTTCAGCCTTTTCAAATCGGAATGTAGAGAACGAACAACCAGTACTGCGCTGCTGCTGCACTATGAGTGAGTATGATAGTCACTGTCAACAATGCCCTTATATGGTTATGTAAGATCTCGTATTAGAATCCACACAGTGTTTGATAGGAAAACAGTTCGATGTTTATAGTAATGCCTTCATCCTTGCGGTTCATTTTTGGTGGTTTAGACGCTATCCAAATGGCCTCCAATGTATTGCGGGCCATCAACTCCGATTCGTGCGACAAGATCGTAAAGTGACTTGAAAGTACTGTTCTCACGACATAACCTTCGATGTGCACCCAAACGTGTGGACATTTTGAATTCTCTAAGGCATCAAGATGTTTTAATTCTTGTGCACGAAGGTCTGCCGATCCTTATGTATTGGTCACCGTATTTTTGACAGGTTATGAAATATACCACTCCTAATTCCATACAGTCGTATAGTCTTCCAGAGCTCAGATAATACAATCGGCGGTCTTGCACATTCTGTCGTACGCTCGATTTAGAAGCAGGGATATCTATAACTTTGACAAGATCATCGAGGCCTGCTGGAAACAAAGATTTCCTGATAGTTTTGCTAAAATCATCAGATACGAAGAACACAAACCGATATTTTTGCAAGAGCTAGAAATGTTTCTAGCTACATAGAGAAAGTGGGATCAGAGTAGAATATAATCTCGAATTCCAGTTCAGCGGAAAAGGAAAAAGAACTGTCTTAAAAGACATCTTTACAAGTACAAGCACACAGGTCTGTACGGAGAGATCATTTGGCGCAACGGGTGCACATATCGTTGGACAACCGTTCCGAATGCGCCGGTAAGTCAAGAATGTTTTATCTTCTTTTGAATATCACACATTGGCAATAATAAGCTGCATTGGATAATGTAAATGGAACAAACTATTGACAATTTCTAACTGAAACCCGAACTTACATGCTATGCATAGAGAGGTGATAATGTTTTTAGCAGAACAAAACCAAAAGCATAAGCATTCACAGTAGACTGCTAGACTAGATGATTGTATTAATTTCTAGAAAACACTGGAAGGCTAGTTTTGAATGATCTTTGAGAACAACCTTTATCTATCAAAATGCGTCAGGCCCCCCACAATGGTCGGTCGCCTCATCGTGGCGTGGGGGTGACACTGGGTGTCGAACTGCGATGCACAGCCGAATGTAGACTCTGGCAGGCCTCCTAAGCTGTGAAGGACGACGTTTTCGGTTTCGGACGAATGCCTAGCCAAGAACCAGCCAGGCCAGATCCGCCACCGACTGGTTTCCCGGTCGCTAGGCGGTTCTCCCCACTCCACACCCGGATCAGCGATCGCCCCCTGGAAACCAAGAGTTGGCCGTGTTGCCCTACTAAATCTGCTCTTGTAAGGGAAGACTTGGATTTTTCGTCAGCAAAAAGAAATAGAAAAATCCTCTACTTCGGATCCTGCCTACGGCACCGGAGGTAGCAAGAACGATGGTAGGGTGCTTGACGCCTTCTGGATCGGACAAAAACTTCGCGCTCTTCTCGAAGCTGCAAAGCACGTAAATTACCACGTTATCTCTCTGCAGGAAACGAAGTCCAGTAAGAAGGACGTGCAACAGATAAATGATAAGACCCTCGTCATTCGTGGTGAGAAGGTTCCATCACGAAGCGCTGGAAGCGCTAGCCTGTCCACCCATCTATCGTCCATCTTGTCGATTTGCACATCCTATCACCTCGACTCTTCCTAGAAGACCATCAGCAATCAACTGCTATCTCCAACGTCAGCAGCTGACGAATCAGAATTAGATGATTTTTAGGAAAATATGGAGGAGGTCGCCCGCAACGAGAAGTCCTACTACAAGTTTGTTGTGGGCGATTTCAACGCGAAAATAGGGATGCCCTAGAAAAGGAATATAGGATCGGGAAGTTTGGATATGGGCTCCGGAACGAAATGGCGACCGCATTGTTGGGCTTCTTTCCGCCGCACGGCTTTGCCATGGAAATTTCATCTTCATGAAGAAAGAACATCGCCGTTGGACTTGGCAATCGCCCAACGGAACGACCTACACGGAGATGGCCATATTCTCACCAACCGAAGATGGAGCTTGCTCGATGTTTCAGTAGATTCACCTTCTGAGTGATTCCGACAACCACCTCTTTTGAGCGAAGGTGCGAAACAGTCAAAAGCTAGGAAAGAAGGTCTGCCACTCAGCCGCAAGAAGGGAGAATGTCGCTTATGACGATAACAGGTTGGAAGAGCTCATATCAAGCTGTGACTGGCCTTCGAAGAGGACCCAACATGCGACTACGAACGACTTTTGAAAGGATCGAGCCTACGGAGTGTGCGCCTCAGTCACTTTCGAGAAGAACTTCGAACGCATTTCGAAGACCACCAAGAAATTACTTGAAAGAAGAAGATTCCTGAAGCAAGATTCGAGTGCAACCCTCTAGCGTCTGATAGTTGCAGAACAGCTTTGCAGGAGGATCTCGAAGTACAGGCAAGCCAAGATACTGGAAGCAGCAGAAGGAAGACGAAGTCTCAAGAATGCCAAAGGAACCTCTGCGGATATCACATGCGCTGGACCACTATTGAAGAAAGACGGAGTTCCGACTTTTTCCCAATATAAGATGGAATCTATCGCGAAAAATTGTGCACCAACCTTTCCGCTCATTAACACCGTGCCGATGCCCGCTGTTCCCACTGAAAAACTCCGCCACGAATTCTACCTGCTGAAGTGCTTACCGCGAATCAGACCATGAATCGAATCTCTGCGAGCCGGAGGACAACGTCTATATGAGATTCTCGCATTGCACATGACATCTTACCTTAAAAAGGATTCCCGACCAGTGGAAAACGTCAAGAAATGTTCATCCTTTTGAAAAGGATGAACGGTAGGATCTTCGGACCAACCGTCCAAAATGCATGCTGAGTATGTTGACAAGCTTTTTACGAATATTATCCTCGCTCGCATACCTAAGACAATGGATGAAGCCCAACTCCAAGAACAGCTGGATTTCGCAGATTTAGCTTCATGGACCACATCCAGGCATTTCGAGGGTCATAGAATTCTGCCGAGAGTACCAACTGCTTCTCGTCCTAACCTTCGTCGAAACCAACGCCATCCTGTTAGCGCTAATCGGTCAAGGAGTGGACCTAACTTACTTGAGGACGTTAGCTCCGATGCTACAAAGACTGTGTACAACGATGCAGCTGTTCCATCGCCGCCCCCTACTCTCCCAATTGGAAAGGGGTTCGACAAGCCGACACAAGCTCGCAAAAGCTGTTTATCGCGGCCTTGCAGTGGGTGAAGAGGTCACTGGACCGGGACTAGGGAAGCATACGAGTTGATGGGAGATTCCTATCCAATCTTCGTTTTGCGGACACATCGTTCTCTTCTCGAGCAGTATCACTGAAGCAGAGGCGATGTTGAAGGAACTAAACGAAGTAGGGAAGAAGATCGGATTGCGAATAAATCGAAGAAGACTCAGTTCATGAGGAACGCCCTTTGCGAAGGTGCAGGTATGGAATCGGAAGGCACCCCTATTATATAGGTCTTCTTACAAGTACCTATTTCGAACGTTCATTAACATGGAGAACGACCTGAGGAAAGGAATTAGGAGGAGAAAGAGCAGCCTGGGCCGCCTTGCCTTTGAAGGAAGCCACCGATCAACTGCGGACAGGAGCTTCGTGCCCACCTGTTCGACTCTAACGTTCTCCCGACGCTCTTTTTCGCAGTTGAGACTTTGGCTGACACTGCAGCTACGTCGAAAGCTTTATGGACCATTCACAGAGCGCTCGAGCGAAGTCTTATGAAGATGACCCAACGCAAACAAGATCTTGTCGACTTCGCAGTACGGATTTGAGAAGAATGTCCCGTCTTCGTGACCCAGCGGAATACGTTGCGAATGCGGAACACCGATGGGTCGGTCACATCATGGGAAAAACAGACGACAGATGTACACTAAGAAGATCGGAGTGGATGCTTCGCAAATCAAAAATATCCAGGAAGAGCTCTAGCAAGATGGGCAGACGTGTTCGTGGCAGGATGAACTAGCTGAGGGACCAGCTGGATACGACTTTTGCACCTGAAGCTGTGGAGGCACCACCGACGTCAACCAAGAAGATCGTGGATGTTCGAAGCGAGGAACACGGATCAATGGAAACTTTTGTGCTGGGGCCCGCAAGTCAAGTTGGGCCATCTAAGTGCTACTACGGTTATAGAGGGACCGCTGAGTCAAGCGGAGACAGCCTTTGTGTTATTGAAGTGAGATTGGTCCCTGGATGCATGCATTTTACTTGGAACTCCATATGCCCGATTTTTCTCTCTGACGATGTTGCTTCACATGGAGAGGAAGAATCGGAATCAGAGAGATGAGCTTCCCAATGGACTATCCAAATTTGCTTGATATAAAATAGAAAGGTTCAGTTTTTGCTTTAATTTATCAGCTCACTCTGTTTCATTGGCTGCTAATCTGGAGCTTAGTAGACAACAAAGCTGAGACCCTCAAAACCCTTTCCCCTCAAAACCATTTGAATTTTATAAAGTATTGCCGCGCTTTATTGCCATCTTCAAATTTTCCATTCAATCGATACTTTTGTCAAGTATTTTGCTTAGGATTCGAATTTTTATTCCTACGTTTTTCAACCTTGTTTCCACCCAGTTACAGCAGTAATTATGCTCAAAAACGTCCGTTTCGCCTATGCAATGATGCTATTAGCATCTTTCCAGAATAAAAAAAAACACATTTATCAGCGAGTTTTATTACTTTATACATAAGTGAACGCTCATAACTTTATACAAAAAAGCACAGCAAATTTAGAGGACGGGTACGAAATTAACTTACCAAAACATGCCGAGAAAAATGGATACCTCTGATACTTCTACCACTCGCAGCATAAATTCTTTGAAATCAAGCTTCACCTCACTGCATCCGACAATGGGCTATACAATGAGCAAAGTTTGCGCCATCCTTGTACATCTGAGAGTGATCCCTCAAACTAGAGATTTGCAGAAAAAAATTTCGTGGCAGTTTTATTGCTATGAAATCGTTGTTTTGGTGGCGCTCAGAAAGGTGTATTGTGAAAAAGTCATCTTGTTTGATTATGAGTTTATTAAAAAATTTTGAAATTATAAATTAACATAAACAAACTTGACACAGTAGAATTATTGAAAAACAAGCAAATTTTTTTTTCTGTTAGACGCTGTACATACTTTTGGAAGAGCTCACACACCTCAACCTCTTTACTAGGTTTTAATCATTGCGAAGTATGTCGCGGATTGGGCCCCAGCTCCCATCGTCAGTGGTATTGCGGCTTTCCTGCATCGGCCATAGGAGCCAGGGGTCTCATCCGGGTAAGGGTATGACGTAGAGAACAGTGAGACGAGTGGTGGCGTTACCTGTGAGAATGCGAATTCCGCCTGCCACATAAATATGCCATGCACACATACCCTTGCCACCAGCCTATTGAGGGTTCACTTGACACCTGCGACTCGATAACCACTCCCAACTATCGACAGTTGAGGCAGGTACTTACAACGAGGCACTTAACTAGTGTTGTGCCAGGCTTCTGACAGATCTATTCTATTAGGCGTGATTATAAGATACACTAAACATTGATGAGCAAGATATCCCAGGAGCCACAGCCGGCTGTGGCTCACCGCATCAGTACAAATCACACATGCAAAATGCCCACCATTTATACACAACTATTCCCTATACTCAAAAACAAGGGGTGAGCACAACCAGCCAGATCTTAACCTAGGGACCGGCAATATCGGAAACCCCCGTGGCGGTGTGCCGACATGGCCAGGCGCGAGCGCTCACGGGTTTCCTCGTCTGCGGGTTTGCCTGTCCTCCATGGCGCGTTATGTAGTTGAACGCGTGAGTTGGGGAAGGCACTGCATCGATCGAGTGAAAACGGAACTGGGACCTAACTGCTCACCAGGTAACGAACATTGACGAGTGATTTGAAAGCTGCGGCAGTTAGCGGTGGGAAGGCGGGAGCAGCGCGAGGACAGCGTTTTGAGACCCCCCCCCCCCTGCAGCGCGGCGGGAGCCTCCTTTAAAGGAAGTTGCGAATCCGCGATAAAGTAGACCATCACAAGCTGATAATTTTCGTCCCAAATTTTTAAGCCAAGCTCAATAGCACTTGCAGTTCGAGTGTTTATTTGTTTTGACTGCTTTCCCCAGTCAGTTTTGAAAAGGTTGAGACAGACTGTAGATATGATAAAGATTTTGAAAATGCTTTATTTATATTCTGTACCCCAATTCTGCATTTTTTGTTTAATCGAAATTAGTGAAGAAGAAAAAATAGGTTCAAATGCTGCTCAAGTTTCAATGACAAAAAGGTATTGAGTATTACACTAAATGCTTATTGTAATTCTATCTCACCGAGTTTCTCAGCAAGTTAATCTTCTTCTTCTTCTTCTTTATCCTCGTCATTGTCCCGCACGGACAGGGTCGACGGTGTTGCAGCGTTCTTTTAATTTGACTCAATCAACTGGTTCTAGTGGTGTGAGGTTTGCCATGTGCATCACCTCGAATGGTGTCCGACCAGCGTTGCTCTGGCCGATCGCGAAGTCCTCTTCTTGTAGATACCCAAGCGAAGTGCCCTTTTTTGCTATTTACTTGTCATCACCTTGCAAAACGTGACCATGTCATCGCGGTCTTGCACCATTTTATCGGCGATAGGTGCAGCTCCAAAAATGTGCCGCACACTGGTGTTTGCAATAGCTTTTTCACGTAAGGGTCAGAAAGCGATACTTAAGCGATACACGATGTGGGTTAACAAAGTCAGTTAACCCACTATGCAAAATAGAAACACACTGAGGTCTTGAATCATCGTATACGTGAAGTGGTCGTAATAAAAAAAGACCTACCAAGCATTATGAGTAGCATTTTTCGTAATTAGCATGTCAAATAGCCTCTATGGATCAAGTTTTAGCAAATTCTGAGATCAGATATGAAGCGATCCAACCTTTGTTTTGAAGGTAACTTATCGTTAGTTACCCCATCTTCCACTAAATGCAAAGCTCTACGGTTTTTTGGTCTTTTTTCACGGTCTCTAGCGCCACCCTAACCTTACTTGTTTTAACACGTCACGCACGCCGCAAACCTTTCCTCTCCCTCTCAGACGTTCGCTGACTCGCGCCAGAGATCCGCTCCTCTTGGCGAAATTTGCAGAAAAGCGTGTAGGCATGCACGAGACAATTTTTTGACAGATTTTCGGGATTGTCTCGATTGGTCAGTGAGTTGTTGCGCAATAGTGGACTTATCCTGCTTGAGCGTTAGCGCTAACGTCACTATCAACCGTTTCCCTCCCTAGCCTCATAATACACGGTTTTTTCTTCGTTTTTTGACTCATCCTTTATAAATTCTCAGTCATTGAATGCAAAGAAAATGAGCCAGGACGAGCTGCATGGTCCGTGTGCTTTAACAAGTTTCGGGACCGACTTTTTTCTTTATATGATTTCGAGCTGAACTTATGGGAAACTTGCAAGTGTTGTGTTCCGCACTCTTCCTATGCCTCTTTTGCATTATTCATGATTTGACGTCATGATCCTGCATCTATACATCTATACATTATTAAAACTCACAACTGTCAATTTGGAGGCTATGTGCGTTATACAAACACGCGCCGCTCAACCGATGCAGCTGGAACTTTGCACACTCATGTTTTCGGCCCGTGCGCAGATATAGGCTACTTTTTGCGGCAATTTGCTGGGTCCTTATATCGATTCATTGATTTGTTTACGTTTTTACGAAAAGAAGGAGGTTAATATGACTAGTCAAGCATTTTTCCATAGTCACGTAAAGCGAAGCGGTGAAGCTCATTTCCAGCTAGGATCACGACGATGCGGTGAATCGAAGTGGATAACGCAAGGTAAGCCATCCATTATTGTAAAAGGAGTGAGAAGGGTTTTGCAATGCGGTAATCTTGCTAAACTACTCCTCCCCTGTGAACAATAGCCCGGGTCGGATCGGGGAAGCCAACTATTCTTGTAATGAAAGCGGGAGCTATCTGGCTACCTCTTTGGCTACCTGGCTAAAGCTAGCCTCGAATTTTTTAAAGTCGTGGGATTTCTCTCAAACTTGGTCCATGGGGGTTATGAGCATGACGATCATGAACATCACACTTTTCTCGTGTAACAGTAAAAGTAAATGAGTGAAAAAGCCAGATTTGCTCAAGACTCTGTGTGGGGGAGGAGAACCTATAGCATTCTGATCACAATTATGATCTCGATAGTAACAACTTAAGTGGGTGACGCTCTATAGTTTTGACTAAATTTGATTTTTGACGTGATCCATCGACCCACTGTAGAATCAGAAAATCGCGCTTGCTTGCAAAATTCAATACGATGCTCGTGATCAACATGCTAATTAACCTTAACCTCTATGGACCAGAAGATAGACCAATCTATGATTTTGACATTTATATAGTCGTCCTCACCCACTAGTCGGTCGGTGGTCGAATCTGAATTCGAACTGGAGCAGGCCGGCCGCGGCAGAGCACGGCAGACCGCCCCTCAGCCAACCGCTTGCACATGAGCTTTCCTCTTATTTTCTTCGTATTTCTTTCCTATCTCTCGTATTGCGGCAATGTTCTCAATCAAATTTTTAGATTTCGTCCGCTAACTCTTTGAAACAAACACTTTTTGAGAGAATTTCAGCCCTATCGCAAGAAAAGTTTAGAGTACACATTCTAACGAAAAACTTGACACAGTTCATCAAATCACATTTGTGTATATGTCACTTATCGGAAAAGAGATTTCTCATCCAGAAATCTCCAATCACATTCTTCTTCCCGGTTTACCTGGAAAAAATGTAAAACAAACGGGCACAACTGCACAAAACAATAGTTAGCGGTACGAAATCTAAAAATCTGATTAAGAACATTGCCGCAATACGAGAGATAGCAAAGAAATACGAAGAAAATAAGAGGGAAGCTCATGTGGAAGCGGTTGGCTGAGTGGCGATCTGCCGCGCTCTGCCGCGGTCGGCCTGCTCCAGTTCGAATTCAAATTCGACCACCGACCAACTAGTGGGGTGACGACGACTATACCGTACTGTCTTCCAGAACAGTAGAGGTTTCCTAATAAACTCTTATCCTCCTTTGCCCCGCAACAAGTGAAATGTCTTGATAATGCGATTTTCCCAGCCCGAAGCGAAACGCGCGAAGGCTCTGTCGCGACATTCGCAACGCCGCACCAATTTGCTATAAGTTACTGTTTGCCAGTCATTCTCCCGAATAACCAGAAAGCTGTGTTGAACTATAGACTTGTGCCTTTACGGCATTCTTACATCGGAAGGAGACCGATTGTAGGAAGCAAGAGACAGTTGCAAACTCGGTGGTGCATCAGTGTCACCGGTCCAAAACGTGTTAAAACGCGATTCTTACAAATTCAAACTCATTAATCTCTGCATTACTTTTTTAACCCATTGACGACGACGTCTAATTTTGCGTGGTGGCGCTGTGGAGCGACGCGATTCGTGCACGTGCGGTCTGGGAAGGTTTTGTGGTTATTTACAAAATGCAAGATTTTTTTGCAAACAACTGCAAACATTTTCTTGAAAGACGGAGCCTAAAGGTCCCAAAAGTGCAAAAAAACTGGAGAAAATATCAATAGGTGGAATACTATGCCTACAGATGAATGCCTTTTCAGAGGTGCGGGCCACCGGTGGTCCACATCGTCCCTGGCAGCAAAAAGTAGGCCACCGGTAGTCCACATTGTCGTCAATAGCTTCAAGATCGTTTATTTCCAAAGCCACAGAGATTCGTTTTACAAGATAAAACCTTTCAGACTCCATGACTCTATATGGACTGGCCAGGTTCAAGTTAATCCCAACACCAACTCGTGGCGTCACTTCACAAAAGCAAATCAAGATTCTGATTTGTGCGACACGGTTAATGTCCCGGAAATTTGATTAAAGGCAGTGTCTCGGCAGAATTTCGTTTTCCCTTCACTTTTTTGGAGCTTTTTCGCCATAAGGAATCCATATCTGAGATTTTCAGCGCATGAAAATGACAGAAAGGAGCTTTCTCAGAACTTTTCAGGTATGCAATGAAGATGCGCCGGAAGTCTTTTGCGCTCCGCCTCCCTTGTTGGACCACTCCACTTACATGTTTTCTCCAGTGACTGCGGACATAGAAAGCTCTGGAAAAAATTCATTATCGGCATTTTCAAGCTCTGAAAAGCCCAGATATGGATTCCTTGAGGCGAGTATGCTCCGAAAAGGTGAAAAATTCAAAGACGAAGTTCTGCCGAGACACTGCCTTTAAGGTATGCTCTATCATTATGTTCTTTATTCTTTCAGTTTTTACTGCGTATATTTCTCAAACGTTTCCTTTGCTTTCATTCATTCCCGTCATCCTTCAAAGCTTTGCAAACTCTATTTTCGGACATTCTATTGGCGTAAGGTTTTGTAGAACTCAGTAGGTCATTGACTAGGTAAAACTAGCAAAACCGCGCGTAAAAGGAAGGCGCAGCTGCCGTAATTGCATGAATATAGCAAGAAAGCTTTTACCAAATTTGTGCCCCTTTAAATGGAACCGTCTTTGCATGCTGATACAGGGATTGAAAAAGAAAGAAATGAGGAAATGGCTGGTTGCTGTCTAAACGTGCACAGGTCAACCGTCTATAGCACTTGAAAGAAGAGAGGCAGACCAGCAAACAACAACAATACATATCTCTCCCCCCCCTCCCGAGAAAGGGTCGCGAAATTTTTGAAAGTTACTTACATGAGTTATAAAAATGTGCAAGTGACTTGTTTATTTTTGTAAACAATTAAAATAATTTTTACAATTATTCAAAGTTCAAATTAGCCTTATAAAAAATATTTTTTCGGAGGCGTGGCCGATGCCACGCCGCTTTTTTCCAGATTTTAGGGATCGGGGGCCCGCAAAAATTTTGAGAAGCCCCCTTAAAAATTTTCGGAGTGCGTGGCTGACGCCACGCACCTTCATCTGAAAAACATTTTTGCCGCCCCCCCCCCAAGTCGAAATCCTGGATACGCCACTGATATCTGCGTATTATTTCTGTATATCTTTTAAAAGGTAATAAATTTGTTAGTTTTGAATGTGTATATTTCTTTCTACACATACAATGTGAGAAGTTGGGATATAGCAAAATAGTAATGCGAGATAACGTGCTTTAACTGCATCGGGACATCAGGATGTGATGCGCTCAAGCCACCGCGTATTTCCTGCAACATGCATGTCGCGCCAAAGCATTGTTTGGGCAGCATTGTCCCTACACATAATGCAATATCGGGACTCTGTCGCGGAGCCGATTACCTTAAATTCACGCGTATAAGACGCATTTTTTTCGGTTTTTCGAGCGTGTCGCTCAGCCGCCTCGTTGTGTTCCGGAAAACGAGACTATTGCCGCACGATAGCCTCAGGCAATATGCAGCACTGTAAACAGTTTTTTGTTCGCGAAGTGTTTTGGCATGTCTGCGCTGTTTGATTCAAGAAAAAGTTCCCTCGCGTCATATACGCGTGAAATTAGGGCACTTGTTTAGCGCAGTGATTCCGCTACACAAAACTCCGGGCTTGGCGAGTCAACAGCAATTTCTGAACTGCCTTGCTTGAGCAGAAGCCACCGCAAGATATGTCAACACGGCCGCCCCTCTTCGATAGTTCACGGAATGACTTCCCAAAGGAGTAATGAAGTTACAAAGATGAAGAGATGAATGAGATGAAGTGTCATTTTCAGAAGAGGCTGGAATCCCTTGCTAAGATTCATGCTTTAATAAGCATTTTGTAGGGCAATTTTCCAGCGCCACAAAAGCAAGGAGTATGTGGGAAGTTAGAAAAAAAGAGAAACGCCAAAGGCGATGTCTTCGAAAAAACGCTTTTCTCCTGTCGCACTTCAAACCAAAAGGTGTAATGAAGTTGGAAAGAGGTTTATAAAACGCGCAGAACTTTTGTATCGACCCTATCAGTCTTCAGGTTCGTTCTATCACTGTTTATTTTACGTTAGTACAAGCACACAAGTATCTACTTCGAGGCTTGAGTCCGCTTGTTATTACTCCATCCAGTTTCTATTGCACCTAAATGAGTGGAAATGCGTTAAATGCGAGAAAAGTAAGTAACTTACACTCGCGATTTGACTTGAAGGTGCTTGTGTGCTTTTCATTGGCCTAAAAATTGGTTCGCGACATATTTTACAAGTGAGCAGTTACGGTGTCATAAACAAGGAATGGTTTTAGTTTACTGAGAAATCGTGGTCAAATCACTGTTGCTTGACCACTAAATGTTGTTTATTAGCCGTTTCTTCTATGTTAGTTTCACGAAGCTTTCATGGATGACATGACAATACAGGGTGTCCCAAAAAATGTTTCGAACGTTTGATCGTTAATATTTTTCTTCCCAAGAAGTCTTTTGCATTGCTTCAGGTACCGTTTTGTAGAGCTGGCTTCAACTTAGATTTGCATTATAAAACAAATCACCCATCTCTCTTCATTACTGTAGGATTACGGTAGAAACTTGAAACATATGGTGTCAATATGGAAAAAGCTGCCTTTTCAGAAATTTTCAAAATAATGTGAAAACATGTGTAATAGGGTTTTTATGGACGCTGAGTTCAATGCTAAACTATTCACAAGATTACGAAGCTTTCTAAACGGTTTAATTGCACTTTTTAAGAACATTGAAAAAATGGCCGCTACCTCTTACTTGGCATAACTCTTCAATGAAGCATCATAACAAGTTGAGAACTTTACAGTTATAATCAGCAACTTTAATTAGTCTAGTGTAAAAGTTTTCAGGCTGTTTTGTTTTTTTTTTGAGGCAAAATATGGCCTTTCATGGCTCAAAACCCTCTTTGAAGTTTCTACCGTAATCCTACAGTAATGAAGAAAGATGGGTGATTCGTTTTATAATGCAAATCTAAGTTGAAGCCAGCTCTACAAAACGGTACCTGAAACAAGGCAAAAGACTTCTTGGGAAGAGAGATATTAACGATCAAACGTTCGAAACATTTTTTTGGGACACCCTGTAGTATAATGAAGAAAGATACTCACTCACCACTCGTCGATTTTCCGGCAATACTTGCATTGACCACTGCAAGAATTATGCTGGCAAAAAAGTAATGGCCGAAGTGCTTTTCATACTTTACTGGGATGTGTGCCCTCCTGAACCGCTCCGCCCTAGCGCTAATTACTCCGCCTGGGCGACGCTAATTATTTCGCCTTTCTTATAATCTAGCAGAGTTTTCAAATACTTCTGAGCATTCCAGCAAGTAAGGCACACGATATTGATAGTGAGGATCCTCAAATCTTGAAGACAGAAAGTTGGAAAGGTTGCATGTTTTTAAAGCCATTTCGTAGTTTCTTCGCCCTTCCCAGTTTTCAAAACACCATGAAGTCTGCATGTGTAAGCTGAAGAATTTACCTAAGCCGCCCAAATAAAACATTTTCGAGTTTCATGGGAATCGAAATCTTGTTTGCTTCTTTTTATCATGAGAATGCCTTTACAGTCTACTTCAGACGTCTCTAACAACAGCATAGCTCTTGCTCACCCAAGCGGCGGCAGCACCGATCAGTCAAAGGCGCGCAGTAGTTAAAGGCAGTGGGCCGGCAGAATGAGACCCATGGCAAAACAAGGCCACACGGTAGGAGCCCCATAATGGAACCTATGGGCCAAAGTTCGCTCTTTCCCTGCCACTTCTAACCCCCGAAATTTTAAAGCGAAAGCAGCGCTCATTTCCTCTCCTCTCCGAACCCGCCCACTGGACGAGTGACTTCCGCGGTCAGAGCGCCAGCCGCAATGCTATAAGCATGAGGTCCCGCAACGACTCTTCGTCTTCGCCATGACGGGCTCGCGTTCACTCGTCCATGGGGTGGGCGGGTTCGGAGAGGACAGGAGAGGAGCGCTGCTTTCGCTTTGAAATTTCGGGGGTTAGAAGTGGCAGAGAAAGATCCAACTTTAGCCCATAGGTTCCATTATGGGGGCTCCTACCCTGTGACCTTGTTTTGCCACGGGTCTCAATCTGCCGACCTACTGCCTTCAAAGGCAGTGGATCGGCAAAATCCAACAACTGGAGATTTTAATGCGGTAGGTTCCTCATCGCCTAACTATGAAAACACTGCAATCCCGGTTGCACAGCATGCTTTCCCTGCTGAGAAAATCGCTCTCAAGCTTATACGCGCAGGCCAATCTTACACGCATCTGGAAGAGTTGGCAATTTCCTTCTCACCATTGGAGGCTGCCCGCCGTAACGCTATAACCATCGGGTCCTGCCACGATTTAGCGTCATCGGCCTTGCTCCACTCGTCCAATATCAAAGGGAAGGGCATTGAAAAACGCTGATTTTCGCCGTCTTCAAGCTTTCAAAAGTGGATTTTCGGGATCAGCGTATTGAAAAACCCCAGGTAAGCGCAAATTTGACTAGGTTGAGATTTGCCGATCCACCGCTTTAAGCTGCTAATGTTAGCGGTTCAGAAGGGCCGTCTCCCACTTTAGTGATAGATAACAGAGCAGGTATACAAATATATGGTTTGCTACTACCCCCCTGCCCTCCCATGCATGATCCCATAGGTACCACTGCCTTTCAATCGTTTTGACATTTTATTTTCAGAAGTGCCTTCCTATGCGTTTATGTTGATATTTGTCAGTAGCGAAAACATAGAATTACATATTCTATTTTTTCGTCCAATATTTCATGTTTTACTTCTGAATTCCTACTTGCTGTAATGTTTATACCATTTTATTATGTGTGATTTCATCCCTCCTGCAAAATCCCCCACGATATTCATCTTCTTATTCAACTCCATTTTGAATAACTATCCATTTTGCTACAACGTATATATGTCTTCCGCTCGAGGACGAGCTTCACTTTATTGACGGGACGTACGGAAGCGTGCGCTTCGCCTTCTGGCGTTTCGCCCTTCTGTTTACCTTGTCTCTTACCGGCTACTCCTCGATGCAACGTGAAGACGCAATCCAGCAGATGCAACACAGCAATGAAGTCCCATTCCCCCACGATGAAAGCAAACCACGAAAAGATGCATGGTTCTCGATGAGACGAATGGTACAGCAAGGATCAACCCTCGAGTGATGATCAATACGCGAGCAATCAACAACATCAAGTATACCAGAAATCAACCGATGATGACACGACTATAAGCCAGAATTCGATCAATGATGATGGTTGATGACGACATGATGAGATGATGATGATGATGGTCAAATGGTTAAACGTGCATTCCGAAATGATCAAAAGTTACGATAGTTTTTCTTCTTCCCGAACCACGGTCAAAGATGAAAGCTCGAGGACGAGCTTTGCTATGGAATGGAAGACGCAAACTAATTAGATGGTCCGACAGTCCCCACGAACTGGGCGGTGCCCAAAATCTCCAGATGAGCTGGCACTCTCTGGGTGCTCGGTGGTCCCTCCCCATTGATGTCCCCCCCCCCATATATATATATATTAGGGTGAACGGTAAAAAATGGGACACCTTGAGAATAATTGCAGATTTCTCAAGGAAGAAAAGTGACTGAACTTTCCAATTTTGATAGATATTAGAATAAATTATTCTCATTCAGATAGCACCTATATAAGGTCATTTATATAATTGATAATTTTTATACTTGCTAAAATGCAAAGTTAGCTACTTCGAGAAATTATGAAGTTTGAGCAGTATCGGCGCAGTAAAACATGTGAGACCACCCAAAGTACCACTGCTGGAGTGGGTGGTGGGACAGTCACCAAACCCATGACGGCTTGGTGGCTTTAACTCTTAATGTCAGGAGATATGCCCATTAACAGCTTCGAGAACAAAGATACGCGTTATTCAATTCTTTGCAGGTAAACGCATGATTTCTAGGTATCGTCTGATAGAGCTTTTCACGTTCTATCCATCCATATGCAGTTTACCTCAGATTTTATCTATCTTCGGAAAATATAGGGCAAAACATGATTTTTTGGTTTTTTGTTGAGCCAAAAATAGCTATTTTTCAAGTTTTTTCGATTTTTTCTTCTGAAATTGAAAAGAAATCTCATGCACTTAACGTATCGTTCGAAAGAGCATGAAGAGCTCTTTCGAATGGTATGTCACTTGCTTTACGACTTTACGGTATAACAGCGCAAGATTGAGGATTGTCCAAAAAACCCTGTTCGAGTTCTTCACGGCGCCACGTGTAGGGTAGTGGAAGAGGAGCGTTAACGCGTTGTCAGAATAATAAGCGAAGGTCGCCCATGTAAGCGACGTTTAAGTTGCCGCTTACTTGCTGTTGCCCGAAACAAAAAATTCCAAAATGTAATGAAAATCAAGCTGTCCCATTTTTTACCGTTCACCCTAATATATATATATATATATATATATATATATATATATGTATATATATATATATACAGGGTGTCCCAAAAAAATGTATCGAACGTTTGATCGTTAATATCTCTCTTCCCAAGAAGTCTTTTGCCTTGCTTCAGGTACCGTTTTGTAGAGCTGGCTTCAACTTAGATTTGCAGCATAGAGCGAATCATTGACCACTCTTCGGTGCTGTAGGATTACGGTAGAAACTTGGAACATACGGTGTCAATGTGGAAAAAGCTGCCGTTTCAAAATTTTTCAAAAAATTGTGAAAACTTGTGTATTGGGGTTTTTATAGACGCTGAGTTCAATACTCAACTATTCTCTCAAGATTGCGAAGCTTTCTAAACGGTGTAACCGCACTTTTTAGGAACATTGAAAAAATGGCCGCTACCTCTTACCTTCAATGAAGCATCATAATGAGTTGGGAACTTTACAGTTATAATCAGCAACTCTAACTAGCCCAGTGTTAAAGTTTTGAGGCTGTTTTATTTCCTTTCTGAGGCAAAATATGGCCTTTCCTCGCTTAAAACTCTCTTTGAAGTTTCTACCGTAATCCCACAGTAATGAAGAGAGATGAATGATTCGTTCTATAATGCAAATCTAAGTTGAAGCCAGCTCTACAGATTGGTACCTGAAGCAAGGGAAAAGACTTCTTCAGAAGAGAGATATTAACGATCAAACGTTCGATACATTTTTTGGGACACCCTGTATATATATATATATATACCAGCGCGTCACCTCTGCTTCGCAGAGGCTCGCACTGGCTCTTCTATCTATATGTCATACTCCTTCCCGCATAACATGGCATTGAGACATACCGCGCAATGCCCGCCTACACGAATGACTCGTAAACAACTACTCATTTCTTAAGCTTTTTCATGTGAGATCGGTATTTTGCGTGAATGAAACTTTGAAAAATGAAGAACAATTGCAAATTTGAACAGGTTTTGAAACTTTTTTTGGCTTGGTAGTCGCCGTAAGGACAATAGTTATCGTGAGCTACATCTCTATGCAAAAATCTTCTCAAATGCTCAAGTAAAACCACGGCGGATTGACCATTTACGCGTCCATTTCTTTTTGGCGTCGTTTTCGTAAAGTAGCAAACCTTTGGTCACTTTTTGGTCTAAAGTCCATGGCTTACACATCAACCTGCTAAACACATCCACGGCTTTGCAAAAAGCGTTGATACGGACCAAATTTTGCGGGCCAGAAGCCAAGTGGATCCGTTTGACGCGCAACTTCTGAGGGACCCACTCAACGAATCCGTTCGTGCTTTTGCATGCTGGAGTTCTACCTTGGTAGCATGCGCTATGTGAAGTTTGGGATCGGGATGGTGGCTGGAACCCGCTGTATGAATTTCGTTACAGACAGACAGACAGACACACACACACACACAAAGTCACGTAAACACCCTTAGCCCGTTATTATAAGTTATGATATCAGTGGCGTACCGAGGGGGGGGCGGGGGGGGGGGGGCGCGGCGCGCCCCCCCCCGAGAATGGGTCGCGAAATTTTTGAAATTTATTTATACGGATTATAAAAATGTGCAAATGACTTGTTTATACTTGTAAATAATTAAAATATTTTTTAAAAATTTTTTAAAATTCAAATTAGCCTTGTAAAAAAAATTTTTTAGGGGGCGTGGCTGACGCCACGCCCCCTTTTTCCAGATTTTAGGTGTTGGGGACCCGCAAGAAATTTGAGAAGCACCCCTAAAATTTTTTCGGAGTGCGTGGCTGACGCCACGCACCTTCATTAAAAAATTTTTTTTGTCGCGCCCCCCCCCGAGCCGAAATCCTGGGTACGCCACTGATATATATATATATATATATCCTTGCAGTATATCTAATGATAAGGGAGAGTGCAACAAAAAAAAGGCAGCGGGCGCTGTGCTGGAGCTCGCGGAGACAGCAGACAGCAGTGATGCACTTTCGTCTCGCGGGGGTCCCCCCTCTGCGCCGCCGAGGCGGGGGTCCCCCCTCCGCGCCGCCGGGTGGGGGCTGCTGGAGCTAGCGGAGACAGCAGACAGCAGAGATAAACATTCGTCTGCCCGGGGTCCCCCCTCTGCGCCGCCGAAGCGGGGGCCCCCCTCCGCGCCGCCCTTTCTTTGAACAGATAAACATCCGTCTGGCGGGTTGTTTATCGCCGCCGTGATCTTTGATCGAGGCCTGTTCTTAGACGATGTTGATCAAATGGCATATGGATGGCATAACCCAAAAGCGAATCACTACGCAAGCTAATTTTCGTATAGTTCGAAGCGCTTTGACACTTACAAAAGCAACTCAACTTTCATTGTTGGTGCAGGTTAGTTTACAATTTGATTTAGATCATTATTATCATTACCTTGCAGTATATCTAATGATAAGGGAGAGTGCAACAAAAAAAAGGCAGCGGGCGCTGTGCTGGAGCTCGCGGAGACAGCAGACAGCAGTGATGCACTTTCGTCTCGCGGGGGTCCCCCCTCTGCGCCGCCGAGGCGGGGGTCCCCCCTCCGCGCCGCCAGGTGGGGGCTGCTGGAGCTAGCGGAGACAGCAGACAGCAGAGATAAACATTCGTCTGGCCGGGGTCCCCCCTCTGCGCCGCCGAAGCGGGGGTCCCCCCTCCGCGCCGCCCTTTCTTTGAACAGATAAACATCCGTCTGGCGGGTTGTTTATCGCCGCCGTGATCTTTGATCGAGGCCTGTTCTTAGACGATGTTGATCAAATGGCATATGGATGGCATAACCCAAAAGCGAATCACTACGCAAGCTAATTTTCGTATAGTTCGAAGCGCTTTGACACTTACAAAAGCAACTCAACTTTCATTGTTGGTGCAGGTTAGTTTACAATTTGATTTAGATCATTATTATCATTATATTTGTACAACATAATTTATTATTCAATGGTTTGTAAGCAGCACGTAGGGCAACTCGATCGGGCAGGAGATTTTATACGCTTGGGGCAGTTCTTATAATTTTTAAACGTTCTTCAAGCGGCACTTAGGGCATGAACTGTCTTTTAGATCATCATACTCTATAATAAAGCGCAGGGGGGACCATGTGACTCATGCGTTTGTCGCTATGTCTCGAATGCACCCAATGCACCCAGGATGTCTGCCTTCCGAGATGTTGACTGGAACGCCCTTTCGTGCTCAACTCCATAAACAGTATTATCGATTAGCATTATTGTCACCAAGTAACAGCTCGCTTCATTTCAATTAGCGCATTAAGATGTGTCAACTTTGGTATCAGTTTATTTTAGTTGCCAATTTCTATAACTTAATTGTACAAAAGCACTGCTTTACAAAGTTGTAAGTGGTGCAACAGAAATCCCAGATGTGATTTTCCCTCATGAAAGTTCTCGATTTTGATACACCAACGGCCGTATTTTTAGCATTTGTTTAACATTTCATATTTGAGCAAAATAGTGGGATTCTGGCCGCAATGTAACTAAAGGGAGTGTGACAGGCTAGCAAGGCTTTCAAGGAAGGAAAATGGGGGAAAATTGAAATATGGCAGATGAAGTTTCGTGAATGGAAGTTAAATCGTAAGCACTTACATAAAGAGTCTGAGGAAAGGAGGCGGGGTAGGATGGAATTTTACTTATTGACTTTGAGGTTAAGCGTAGAATCCCAATAGTAGAAGTCGAACTTTATTCGAAAACTTGGTAAAGGATGTTTGAGCAGTAGGTGCGATGTGAGAGGGAAGAAGAGGGAAATGCGGTCTCTCCTCATGAGGAATCACCGCAGGTGGAGCTTTTGGTAGAGTAGCCTGCACCTTAGCCAGCAAATTCTGTGGAGTACTGTATAAAAAGCTGAATTTTGGCGAAAAGCGTAGGCATACTTTCGATAAGCAACTTTGAGGTTACGCATTGTGATGGCAGCGTCAATAGAAGGAGAACCCGAAAAGTAAGACAATAATTGCAGAAATATTCAAAGAGTTTCTACTTAGAAAAAGTTTTAGAAGATAATAAGTTCTCTTCTAGAAAACTCTATTGGAAACTGTTTAATTATTTCGTTCGTAATCTTCCCCCTCTATTCTCCGTAGGTAGGTAACTAATGGGGAAGAGGCTGGGGGCAGGGAAAGAGAAAAGCAAAATCCGCTTAAAACTTCAAACGCAGGAAAATTGCACACATGAAAGTGATATTTACGTTGTTTTGTACCAGTAGGGTGCGGGGAGCTGGGGAGAGGGGAGGAAGGGGGGAGGGGGAGGGAGGAGAGAGGAATGTACTTGGCATGAACAGAAAAAGCCTGGAGTGGAGTCAAGCAAGTTAGTGGCACGCTTCCGGAAAAGTTCTAGCATTGAGAGGATTTTGATGAAGCTAACGCAGCATGTGGCGTGCAGCTATTTGAGTCCAAGTTAAGGACTGTTGGAGTTTCTTATGAGCTAAAGAGCTAGGGGCTAACCTACCACTCTTCAGTGCTTTCTACATAAAAATTTTGCGTGCCTGAAAGGCATTATGCTACATGGGGTTTGTATTCTGTACCGGTAGGGTGCGGCGGGCTGGGAGGGGCCGGAGAGGGGGGGGGGATGGGACGAGGGTAGGGGTGGGGAAGAGAGGGAGAGGAAGGCACTATGACACGGATATAAAAGCTCTGGAGTGGATTCAAGCATTTAGTGGCACTTAATCCGAGTTAAGAAGATTGTAGCTCTACACGTATATACCTAAAGTTTTTACGCTATACTATTGGCTACGAAAAGATTTGAAGACAAAACTTCACAAGTTCTAGCCTTTGAACACTTCTCACTCCACACGCACAGCCAGTTCAAAGCGCCGCGAAGCGGCGCTTTGAACTGGTTCTATAATAAAGAATGGCAAGGTTTTGCACTTACATGTTGACAAGTTGCGGACTGAGGCGAGTGATTGCCGAGGGTGCGGAGGGTGCAGATTGTCTACAAGGCTAGCGTGTTTTCGTAGGGGTACAGGGGGTGGTAAATATCGTGTCTCCTCGAGGAAGGCGTCCAAAAGGGGTGCGGTTCTTAAGTGCAAAAAGGCTATTGGGAAGGGCCGACACTCTCGTAAGGTTGCTAACAGTACCCCCCCCCCCCCCTCTTTCGCAAGTTTGAACTCTGCCGGTATGAATGATTCGGAACTCGCTGTCTAGCGTAGACATGCTTTTATAGCTCCTCAACGTTTACCCTTCGACTGCTCACATTTTCATTTTCCTGCTTAAGTTCTTGGCTGCCCATAATTAGTTAAAGTTCATAGCTGGCATAGTTGGTGAGAATTGATGAGGACAGTTCTCTGTTCTTGAAATAAGTTGGTAAGTCGTAAGGCTATTCTTATAGGTCTCTGCAATCATTTCTCACAACTCCAGTCTGTTCGCTGTTCATTGGGCATATCTTTCAATGCTTAATCTGTTCATAGGGCTCTTTCTTGATTTGTAAGTGCCAGTAAGGCAGTTCTACTAAAAATATTGATCTGTAAGCTCCCCTGAGGAGTTTTTTCGACAATTATCCAGTTAGCGGTTATTTGTAGGGTGGTTCCTTCTCAAAGTATCGGTCCGCAAGGGGAACATTCCATTTTCATATTTATAGTTCCAAAGGTGGACCATAATGCGCTTTTTTTCAGATATGAATTTGAAGAGGAGCGGAAGGGCTCGTAGAATCGTCATACAATTATCGTTCCATAAGCTTCTCATCAGGCATTTTTTAGGCTCGTACTTGTTTCTCAAAATGCTGATGTATAAGCGACTAGGGCACCTCCTAAAATTGTCGGTCTGTGTGCGGCGCGTAGAGGAGTTACTTGTGAAAGTTGGTTTGCATATAGATAATATTGGTTTGTAAGCAGCACCTAGGGCAACTCGATCGGGCAGGGAGACAGATTTTTGTACGCTTGGGGCAGTTCCTATATTTTTTTAAACGGTCTTCAAGCGGCACTTAGGGCATAAATTTTCATTTTAAACAGTTACTATCGGTCTGTAAGCGGCACGTAGGGCAATAGGGCAACTCGATCGTGCAGGACAGATTTTATACGCTTGGGGCAGTTCTTATAACTTTCAAACGGTCTTCAAGCGGCACTTAGGGCATGAACTGTCTTCTAGATATAGATATTATTGGTTTGTAAGCGGCACGTAGGGCAACTCGATCGTGCAGGGAAACAGATTTTCATACGGTTGGGGCAGTCCTTATAGTTTTTAAACGTTTTTCAAGAGGCACTTAGGGTATAAATTTTCATTTTAAATAGTTACTATCGGTCTCATACGCTTGGGGCAGTTCTTATAATTTTTGAACGGTCTTCAAGCGGCACTTAGGGCATGAACTGTCTTCTAGATATAGATATTATTGGTTTGTAAGCGGCACGTAGGGCAACTCGATCGTGCAGGGAAACAGATTTTATACGCTTGGGGCAGTTCTTATAATTTTTGAACGGTCTTCAAGCGGCACTTAGGGCATAAACTTTCATTCTAAATAGTTACTATCGGTCTGTAAGCGGCACGTAGGGCAACTCGATCGGGCAGGGAAACAGATTTTATACGCTTGGGGCGGTTCTTATAACTTTCAAACGGTCTTCAAGCGGCACTTAGGGCATGAACTGTCTTCTAGATATAGATATTATTGGTTTGTAAGCGGCACGTAGGGCAACCCGATCGTGCAGGGAAACAGATTTTATACGCTTGGGGCAGTTCTTATGATTTTTGAACGGTCTTCAAGCGGCACTTAGGGCCTAAACTTTCGTTTTAAATAGTTACTATCGGTCTGTAAGCGGCACGTAGGGCAACTCGATCGGGTAGGCAAACAGATTTTCATACGCTTGGGGCAGTTCTTATAATTTTTGAACGGTCTTCAAGCGGCACTTAGGGCCTAAACTTTCGTTTTAAATAGTTACTATCGGTCTGTTAGCGGCACGTAGGGCAACTCGATCGGGCAGGCAAACAGATTTTCATACGCTTGGGGCAGTTCTTATAATTTTTGAACGGTCTTCAAGCGGCACTTAGGGCCTAAACTTTCGTTTTAAATAGTTACTATCGGTCTGTTAGCGGCACGTAGGGCAACTCGATCGGGCAGGCAAACAGATTTTCATACGCTTGGGGCAGTTCTTATGATTTTTGAACGGTCTTCAAGCGGCACTTAGGGCATGAGCTGTCTTCTAGATATAGATGTTATTGGTTTGTAAGCGGCACGTAGGGCAACTCGATCGTGCAGGGAAACAGATTTTATACGCTTGGGGCAGTTCTTATAATTTTTGAACGGTCTTCAAGCGGCACTTAGGGCATAAACTTTCATTCTAAATAGTTACTATCGGTCTGTAAGCGGCACGTAGGGCAACTCGATCGGGCAGGGAAACAGATTTTATACGCTTGGGGCGGTTCTTATAACTTTCAAACGGTCTTCAAGCGGCACTTAGGGCATGAACTGTCTTCTAGATATAGATATTATTGGTTTGTAAGCGGCACGTAGGGCAACCCGATCGTGCAGGGAAACAGATTTTATACGCTTGGGGCAGTTCTTATAATTTTTGAACGGTCTTCAAGCGGCACTTAGGGCCTAAACTTTCGTTTTAAATAGTTACTATCGGTCTGTAAGCGGCACGTAGGGCAACTCGATCGGGCAGGCAAACAGATTTTCATACGCTTGGGGCAGTTCTTATAATTTTTGAACGGTCTTCAAGCGGCACTTAGGGCATGAGCTGTCTTCTAGATATAGATATTATTGGTTTGTAAGCGGCACGTAGGGCAACTCGATCGTGCAGGGAAACAGATTTTATACGCTTGGGGCAGTTCTTATAATTTTTGAACGGTCTTCAAGCGGCACTTAGGGCATAAACTTTCATTTTAAATAGTTACTATCGGTCTGTAAGCGGCACGTAGGGCAACTCGATCGGGCAGGGAAACAGATTTTTATACGTTTGGGGCAGTTCTTATAATTTTTGAACGGTCTTCAAGCGGCATTTAGGGCATAAACTTCCACTTTAAATAGTTAGCGACTCGATCGTGCAGGGAAACAGATTTTCATACGCTTGGGGCAGTTCTTATAATTTTTAAACGTTCTTCAAGCGGCACTTAGGGCATGAACTGTCTTCTAGATACAGATAATATTGGTTTGTAAGCAGCACGTAGGGCAACTCGATCGGGCAGGGAAACAGATTTCTATTTGGGGCAGTTGTTATAATTTTTAAACGGTCTTCAAGCGGCACTTAGGGCATAAACTTTCATTTTAAATAGTTACTATCGGTCTGTAAGCGGTACGTAGGCCAACTCGATCGTGCAGGGAAACAGATTTTTATACGCTTGGGGCAGTTCTTATAATTTTTAAACGTTCTTCAAGCGGCACTTAGGGCATGAACTGTCTTCTAGATACAGATAATATTGGTTTGTAAGCAGCACGTAGGGCAACTCGATCGTGCAGGGAAACAGATTTTATACGCTTGTGGCAGTTCTTATAGTTTTTAAACGTTCTTCAAGCGGCACTTAGGGCATGAATTGTCTTTTAGATATAGATAATGTTGGTTTGTAAGCAGCACGTAGGGCAACTCGATCGGGCAGAACACAGATTTTTGTACGCTTGGGGCAGTTCCTATATTTCTTAAACGGTCTTCAAGCGGCACTTAGGGCATAAACTTTCACTTTAAATAGTTAGCGACTCGATCGTGCAGGGAAACAGATTTTCATACGCTTGGGGCAGTTCTTATAATTTTTAAACGTTCTTCAAGCGGCACTTAGGGCATGAACTGTCTTCTAGATACAGATAATATTGGTTTGTAAGCAGCACGTAGGGCAACTCGATCGGGTAGGGAAACAGATTTCTATACGCTTGGGGCAGTTCTTATAACTTTTAAACGGTCTTCAAGCGGCACTTAGGGCATGAACTGTCTTCTAGATATAGATATTATTGGTTTGTAAGCGGCACGTAGGGCAACTCGATCGTGCAGGGAAACAGATTTTCATAAGCTTGGGGCATTCTTGTAATTTTTAAACGGTCTTCAAGCGGCACTTAGGGCATAAACTTTCACTTTAAATAGTTAGCGACTCGATCGTGCAGGGAAACAGATTTTCATACGCTTGGGGCAGTTCTTATAATTTTTAAACGGTCTTCAAGCGGCACTTAGGGCATAAACTTTCATTTTAAATAGTTACTATCGGTCTGTAAGCGGTACGCAGGCCAATTCGATCGTGCAGGGGAACAGATTTTCATAAGCTTGGGGCATTCTTGTAATTTTTAAATTGTCTTCAAGCGGCACTTAGGGCATGAACTTTCATTTTAAATAGTTACTATTTCATTTTAAATAGTTACTATCGGTCTGTAAGCGGTACGACCGCTTACAGACCGATAGTAACTATTTAAAATGAAAGTTCATGCCCTAAGTGATCGTGCAGGGAAACAGATTTTCATAAGCTTGGGGCATTCTTGTAATTTTTAAACGGTCTTCAAGCGGCATATAAGAAAGATATCGAAAAAACAGTTCACTTAGGGCATGAACTGTTTTTTCGATATCTTTCTTGTATATAAACTGGAAACATCCATCGAGGCGACGAAAACCATACATTGTTCTTCCACCCTGACGCCCACCTTCAGCGTTGCGGAGGGAGAGACAGTGTGAGCACGCGAGAAATCACGCTCTCTCGCAGAGGTTAAAGGCAGTGTCTCACCAAAGTTAAGGTCGCGCGGATCTTCACATAGTCTATCATAGGGACCCCCAAATAGGCCATTGCAACAAGTCCCACTCAATTTGACCCCCTCCACGGTGAGAAAAATTCGCTCAAAGTGGTACGCGGAGAGCGAATTAGTACGCGCGGACGACTCCTTCGGTCTCCCCCCTTACGCGTTTGAACATGTCCCTCCACTTGGCTATCCACCCTCCCCTCTGTTGCTGCCACTGTGGCTGAGGCTGAAGTTGGAAGGTACAACTCGTCCACGTTGCTTCCGCGGGGCCTCCAGAAAACGGGGTTTTTGGGAACGTCGTGCGATTTGAGCCCATACAGTGCTAGACACTGTCCGACAGGCTTGCAAAATGCAAAAATCTCGGCAACTAAATTTTGGTGAGACACTGCCTTTAAGGACGATGAGAATTCTAGAGAATCTTTCTTATATATAAACTGGAAACATCCGGCGAGACGACGAAAACCATACATTGTTCTTCCACCCTGACGCCCACCTTCAGCGTTGCGGAGGGAGAGTTGTTGACAGTGTGAGCACGCGAGAAATCACCCTCTTTCGCAGAGGTTAAGGACGACGAGAATTCTAGAGAAACGGTGTACTCCCATCCGCAGGCAAGCTAGAGAGGAGAGAGTTGTCTCGACATTTGTCAATTGATCGCACCCTATAGGCATGCGATGACGGCAGGTGTTTTGACTTTGCTTGCGATGACGAATTGTGATTAAATACCGTATATTCGGTTTGATCACGGCCCTCACAGCTGTAGCATACCTACTGCATACATACACAGTTCCACTTCTTTTCACGTCCTTAGCTACATTCCTCCTTCATTCTAAAGACTCCCTTGCCCCCCCCCCCCCTCTCCCATTTTGTATAACAGTTTGGTAGGAAATCTGAGCATTGTAATTCTTCATGGAATAGTCGCCAGAGCTCAACGTTTTGTGAAATGTTGACGAAAATCCCAATCCGAAGAGCAATTGAACAGCAAAAAGTGGGTTTTTGGCACGTTCTTTCTCTGCGGCTGACCAGTTTTTAGAGCGAAAATTTTTGTTTTTTCCCATAATTTCCACCAAAAACGGTAAAAACCTCGATTTCTACAAAATTTCAGCCACAGAAAATGCATTTGCTCCCGGAGTGAAGACCCAACATGGAAGCTGTGGTCTCGCTGGTTGAGCTCCGGCAAACTTTCTCTGTGGCTGACCTATTTTTAGAGCGAAAATTTTTGTTTTTTTCCCACAATTTCCACCAAAGACGGTAAAAACCTCGATTTCGACAAAATTTCAGCCAGAAAATGCCTTTGCTCCCGAGTGAAGACCAGCATGGAAGCTGTGGTCTCGCTGGTTGAGCTCCGGCAAGCCCTTTTGTGGCTGACCTGTTTTTAGAGCGAAAATTTTTGGTTTTCTCACAAGTTCCACAAAAACCTCGATTTCGACAGAACTTCAGCCGCAGAGATTCTGTCGAAATCGAAAACACCAGCCTTCCTTTGCTCCCGGAGGAAAGACCCACCATGCATCTGCATTGGTCAGCACTTTAGGAAAGCGATTATGTTGATTTTAAGTGAGCAGCGAAAGAAGCAAGTGTATCAAGTAAGTGAAATCTGGTGGTGGCATTTGGAGGGAAAGATCAGGTATTTTTTTTGTGTCTACCTGCAAAGTCTGATTTTTGATTTATTTAGCTTCTCCAGAGAGGAGATGTGAACACCGTTTATAGTTAGATGCAGTCCCAACTAAGCAAATACTTATGTATCTGCCCCGACCCACTTACAGCGGCCCGTAGGGCCGCTAGTATATATATATATATATCATAACTTATAATAACGGGCTAAGGATGTTTACGTGACTTTGTGTGTCTGTCTGTCTGTCTGTCTGTAACGAAATTCATACAGCGGGTTCCAGCCAACATCCAGAGCTCAAATTTTGCATAGCGCATGCTACCAACGTAGAACTCCACCATGCAAAAGCACGAACGGATTCGCTGGGTGGGTCTTTCAGAATTTGCGCATCAAACGGATCCACTTGGCTTCTGGCCCGCTAAATTGGGTCCGTATCAACGCTTTTTGCAAAGCCGTGGATGTGTTTAGCAGGTTGATGTGTAAGTCATGGACTTTAAACCAAAAAGTGACCAAAGGTTTGCTACATTACGAAACGACGCCAAAAAGAAGTGCTCGCGTAAATGGTCAACCCGCCGTGGAACTACCTGAGCATTTGAGAAGATTTTTGCATAGAGATGTAGCTCACGGTAACTATTGTCCTCATGGCGACTACCAAGCCAAAAAAGTTTCAAAACCTATTCAAACTTGCATTTTTCTTCTGCGAAAAGTTACATTCACGCGAAATCACCGATCTTACATAAAAAAAGCTTTTGGAATGAATAGTTGTTTACATTTTATTCGCGATAGTCAGCATTGCGGTGAGTTTCAAAGCCATTATCAGGCGTGAATAAGTAAGGCGGCATATAGAGTAGAACCAGTGCGAGCCTCTGCGAAGCAGAGGTGACGCACTGGTATATATATATATTAGGTCATTCCGAAAGTAATTTCGCTTTTTTCAAACGGACGCCACATGTGATGGAACAAAGGTTTCTAAGAGATCTTGGATGCATTCGATGCAGCATTTCATTCTCTTTCTAACGCTCATGAAAATGTTGCAAAACAGTCAATGAGCTTTCAGAAAATGACTAAAATCTGCGACCCATGCTTTTTGAGATGGCCAAGTTTCACGATTTTTTGAAACTTTCATATCAATCCTCGGAAGGAGTTTGAGTAACGATTCGATAGAGTAACCTTATAAAATACAGTACTACTTTTTCTCTTCGTATCTCGCGGTAATATTTTTTTAGATTTTTTAACAGAACTAACTACCGGATTTTGGCAGGCCCAACTCAACCACAATCGCATCAAACACCATAATTTTTCGGAATTTGAGACTACCAAGATAGTACTATGAGTTAGCATTAATTTTACAAAGCAAGTGAGGGTTTTACGGGTTCGAAATATCAAATTTCGAGTTTTTCGGGTACAGCCTGGGGCTCGCTTAAAAAATGAGTTATGATGATTTCTCCCCAGAAATTAAACGAATCGGAAACAAAAAACACCTATTAGAAAGAGGAGAAAATGCTGCATCGAATAGTGCGCAAGCTGCCTTTCTTTTGATGTTCTACGAGGATATAGCTGCTCAAGTATGGAAATCGGTAGCATCAGTTAAAATTCTGTTAAAAATGTATGACAAGCTAAGAAAAGGAGAAAAAAGTAGTACTGTATCCTATAAGGTTGACTCTATCTAATTTTTACTTGAACTCCTTCTGAGGATTGATAGGAAAGTTTTAAAAAATCGTGAAACTTGACCATCCTTAAAAGCATGGGGTCGCGAAATTTTTGAAAGCTACTTATATGGGTTATAAAAATGTGCCAGTGACTTGTTTATATTTTTAAATAATTAAAATAATTTTTAAAAATTTTTAAAAATTCAATTTAGCCTTGTAAAGAAAATTTTTTCGGGGGCGTGGCTGATGCCACGCCCCCTTTTTCCAGATTTTAGGGGTCTGGGACCCGGAAAAATTTTGGGAAGCACCCCCAAAATTTTTTCGGAGTGCGTGGCTAACGCCACGCACCTTCTTTAGAAAAAAATTTTTGTCGCGCCCCCCCCCCCCCGAGCCGAAATCCTGGGTACGCCACTGATATATATATATATATATATATATATATATATATATATATATATATACAGGGTGTCCCAAAAGTATGTATCGAACGTTTGATCGTTAATATCTCTCTTCCCAAGAAGTCTTTTGCCTTGCTTCAAGTACCATTTTGTAGAGCTGGCTTCAACTTAGATTTGCATTAAAGAACGAATCACCCATCTCTCTTCATTACTGTAGGATTACGGTAGAAACTTGAAACATATGGTGTCAATGTGGAAAAAGCTGCAGTTCCAAAATTCTTCAAAAAATTGTGAAAACTTGTGTAATAGGGTTTTTATGGATGCTGAGTTCAATACTCAACTATTCACAAGATTACAAAGCTTTCTAAACGGTGTAATCGCACTTTTTAGGAACATTGAAAAAATGGCCGCTACCTCTTACCTGGCATAACTCCTCAATGAAGCATCATAATAAGTTGGGAACTTTACAGTTATAATCAGCAACTCTAATTAGCCTAGTGTGAAAACTTTCAGGCTGTTTTATTTCCTTTCTAAGGCAAAATATGGCCTTTCATTGCTTAAAACCCTCTTTGAAGTTTCTACCGTAATCCTACAGTAATGAAGAGGAATGAGTGATTCGTTCTATAATGCAAATCTAAGTTGAAGCTAGCTCTACAAAATGGTACTTGAAGCAAGGCAAAAGACTTCTTGGGAAGAGAGATATTAACGATCAAACGTTCGATACATACTTTTGGGACACCCTGTATATATATATATACCAGTGCTTCACCTCTGCTTCGCAGAGGTTTGCACTGGCATCGTGAAGCGTGGTAAACTCACTTTCTGATTGTAAGAGCTTGTCTCTCAAATCATTGTTCGGTTTATTCGTGAGCCGCAGTTAAAAATGAACCATACTCGCTATCTTAACCTCACATGATGTTTAGCATCGTAAATCATTCCTCACTGTAATTTCGTAACGGACAAACTCCACACAACTTCAGATTAAGCCGCTTATTATAATATATATATATATATATATACAGGGTGTCCCAAAAAAATGTGAACAGTGTTAGATCGTTAATAATTCCCTTGCTTTCATGTTTTTCGCCGAGCTTGAGGCACCATTTTATAGAGCGAGGTTCAACTTAGATATACAGTGTGGAGCGAATCATCGATCGCTCTTCATTAGTGTAGGATTACGGTAGCAATTTTGGCAAGGATTTCAGGCCATTGGAGGCCATAATCTGCTTCGAAACAAAACCAAACAGGCCAAAAACTCTTATACTATGGTAATGGAAGCCGCTGATTGCGAATATGAAACTTCCACTTTACTGTGATGCTTTTTTCCAAGGATATCCCAGGTAAATCGCAATAACTGAATTCCCAGCATTCGTCAAGAATGTGATTACACCGTCAAAAAAGCTAAGAACACTCGTAATGAGTTGTGCACTGCAATCAGCGTGCGCAAAAACCCCAGTACACGATTTTTCAGATTTTTTGAAAAAAATTTTATCAAATGGAAAATTTCACAATGGATCCACATGCTAGAAGTTCCTACCGTAACCCTACAGTAATGAAGAGTGGTCCGTAATTCGCTCCATACTATATATCTAAGTTGAACCTTGCTCTAAAGAATGCTACCTCAAGCTCGGCGAAAGACATGAAAGCAAGGGAGTTATTTACGATCAAACAGTGTTAACATTTTTTTGGGACACCCTGTATATATTAGGTTGTCCCAAAAGTTCTTGCGCCGGATTTTCAAAAAATCATATCTTCCTTGCCATTCGATGGATTTTCTTGATTTTGATTTCATTTGAAAGAGGAAACCTTTCTCTTTACAAGAGTACTTTTGCTGTAGAGCGGCGTCAGAAAGTTCCAAAGCTAGAAGCAATTGAATAAAATCAGTCAAGATTGGCATTTTTCAAGCTGGATCACAAAAAATTCTGCAAGTATTTCTATTTGATAGAGAAAATTTTGCACATTACAATAGTACCTTTCTCATGGATTGAAACGGAAAAGATCGAGAGTTAGGAGCAAATGAAGAGAATTCCTTCAATTTTGCAATTGTTGAGCATATTCAAAAAAGCCTAGAAATGTCACGGAAAATGCGGGGAAGCCATAAACACAGGTTCTGTGACCCTCCCTTTCTAGCTGAGCGAAAATCGTGCCAATCGGGAGCAATTTTGATTTTCGTGATTTATTCGGATTTTCGGCTCTGCGTTTTTCACGAAAATGAAAATTGCTCCCGATTGGCACAATTTTCGCTCAGCTAGAAAGGGAAAATCACAAAACCCACGTTTATGATTTTTTTGCGTATTCTGTGATGTTTTCAAGCTTTTTCGATTATGCTCAAAAACTGCAAAATGGAAGAAATTCTCTTTATTTGACTTTAACTCTCGATCTTCTTCGTTTTAATCTATGAAAATAGTACGACTGTGATTTGCAAAATTTTCTCTATCAAATAAAAATACTTCCAGAATTTTTCATGATCCAGCTTGAAAAATGTCGGTCTTGACTAATTTCCTTCAATTGCTTTTAACTCTCGAACTTACCGATGCTAATTCATGGCAAAGGCACCGCTATAAAGAAAAAGGTTTCCGCTTTCATGCAAAAATAATTTTGAGAGAAATCGTTGAGAAGAAAGGAAGTTATGATTTTTTGAAAATGCGGCGCAAGAACTTTCGGAACGACCTAATATATCAGGTCGTTCCGAAAGTAATGTCGCTTTTTTGGAATGGACGCCACTATTCGTGGAATCAACATTTCTAAGAGATCTTAGGAGCATTCGATGCAGCATTTCATCCTCTTTCTAACGACTCTATTATCACTGCATAATGTTTAATGAGCTCTCGAAAAATTACCAAAACTTGCGACTCATTCTTTTTGCCGTGGTCAAGTTCGGCTATTTTTCTAAATTTTTATACCTAATCTCCTAAAAAGTACAAGTGGCAGGTAGATAGAGCAAACACTATAGAATACAGAGTAATTTTTTCTTTTACTTAGCTTGCTTCTCAGAGTTTCTAAAATCAATTTCTCAATGCCATCAAATTCCATATTTAGTCAAGTCAAACCTCACAGAACAACAACTGGCAAGCGACTCGGGTGTCATTCGATGCAGCTTTTTCTCCTCTTTCTAGCGGTTTATTTTTGTTTCTGATTCATCAAGTTTTCCGGGGTAAAATCATCATAATTCAACTTATCCAAGGCACCCAAGGTGTACCCGAAATTTTCGAAAGTTGCTAAACCGAAGCGGTGAATGCTCGTTTGGTTTGTAAAATTGTTGTCAAACCATAATCCATCTTTGTAAGTTTCAAATTCCGAAAACTTGTTGGCGTTTGATGCACTTGTGTCTGAGAAAAGCCTGCTAAAATTCGGTGGTCATCAAAAAATCTGTACAAAAATTATGACGAAATGTAAAAAAAATGTAAAAATGTTAAAAAAATGAAATGTAAAAAAGAACTGAAATTTAAAAAAAGTTGTGCTGTTTTCTGTAGGGTTTGCTCCATCCATCCATTACTTGGACTCCTTATGATGTTTGTTATAAAATTTTGGAAAAATTGTGAAACCTGGCTATCTCAAAAAGCATGGGTCGCAGATTTTGACTCTTTTCTGGAAGCTCATTGAGTTTATTGCAACAACTTCATAAACATTGAAAAGAGAATGAAATGCTGCATCAACTGCTACTGGAATCTCTTACAAATCTTTGTTCTACGAGATGTGGCATACGTTTGAAAAAAGCGACATTACTTTCGGAACGACCTAATATATAATATATATATATTAGGTTGAACCGAAAGTTCTGTCCCTCCATCTTCAAAAAATCATAACTTCTTTCCGTCACGATGATTTCGCGCATGTCAAATTTTATTAGAAAGAGTAAAGCATGTAGTTTCCAAAAGTCCCCTGGAGACTTTCCAACATGCTCAGGTTGCAGAGATAAAAATGAAAGAACGAGATCATCCGAAATTCGGAATTTTTAAGCAAAAATTCTAACAATTCAGAAACTGTGCGATAAAATCCAGAACAGCCATTATCCTAAGTTTTCTTATATTTTATCACTAACTGAGTTAAGTTTGTGCTGATCGAGCTCTTTTTTCAAAAGTTATGATTTTTTTTAAAAAAATGCCGAAAAATCACTTTCCTAGGAATTCTTAAGAAATCGATTTTTCGGCATTTTTTAAAAAAAAATTATAACTTTTGAAAAAAGAGCTCGAGTACTCTGCGTTGATACCACTGCTT